>CM021105.1:589235682-589499259 GCA_007115665.2 Sequoiadendron giganteum
CAACCCTCAACCCTTAAACCCTAATCAGTCAACCCCTCTATAATCTTAATCCCTCAACCCTTAACCCTTAACCCTCAACCCTTAAACCCTAATCCCTCAACCCCTATGCCCTGTCAATCCTCAACCCTTAACCCTTAAACCCTAATCTCTCAACCCCTATACCCTTTTAATCCCTCAACCCCTCAACCCTTAAACCTTAAACCCTAATCCATCAACCCTCAATCCTAAAACCCTAATCCCTCAACCCCTATACCCTCTTAATCCCTCAAACCTCAACCCTCAACCCTTAAAACCTTAATCCCTCAATCCTCAACGCTTAAAAACTAATCCCTCAACCCCTATACCCTCTTAATCCCTAAACCCTCAACCCTCCACCCTTAAACCCTAATCCCTCAACCCTTAAACCCTAATCCCTCAACCCCTATACCCTCTTAATCCCTCAAACCTCAACCCTTAACCCTTAAACCCTAATCCCTCAACCCTCATACCCTCTTAATCCCTCAACCCTCATACCCTCTTAATCCGTCAACCCTCAACCCTCAACCCTTAACCCTTAATCCCTAAACTCTCTACTTGAGAGAGAGAGGGAGTGAGAGAGGGAGGGAGTGGAAGAGAGATAGAGGGAGTCATTATGAGAGGGAGAGGGTGTAGGAGGGGGAGACTTGACAAAGAGAGAGAAAGAGGGAGATAGGGTGGGAAGGAGAGACCTGAGAGAGAGGGAGAGAGAAAAAGTGTGAGAGAGATAGAGGGGGTGAGAGAGAGAGGGAGACAAAGTGGGAGAGAGATGGAGGGAGTGAGAGAGAGGGAGAGAGACAAAGTGGGAGAGAGACAGAGTGAGTGAGAGAGAGAGGGAGTTAGAGAGAGAGAGAGGGAGAGACATAGAGACAGATAGAGAGAGTGAGAGGGAGGGGGAGGGGGTGGGAGGGAGAAACCTAAGAGAGAGGGAGAGGGAGAGATGGTGGGAGGGAGACAAAGTGGGAGAGAGGGGGTGGGAAGGAGATACCTAAGAGAGTAGGAGAGAGAGAGGGAGTGAGAGATAGAGGGATGGGATAGATACAAGGAGTGAGAGAGAGAGACTTGAGAGATGGAGAGGGGGTGGGAGGGAGAGGGAGTACTCAGGATAGAGGGATTCAAGAGAGATGTAGGGGGTGGGGGGAGATACATGAGATAGAGGGAGAGAGAGAGAGTGGGAAGGGGTGGGAGGGAGATATCTAAGAGAGAGGAAGAGACAGAGGGAGAGAGACAGAGGGAGTGAGTGAGAGAGAGAGGATGTGGGAGAGAGATAGAGGGAGTGAGTGAGAGAGACAAAGAGAGGCCTAAAAGAGGGAGAGGGGATAGAAGGGAGAGACTTGAGAGACAAAGAGGGAGGGAGAGTGGGTGGGAGGGAGAGACTTGAGAGAGAGTGAGGGAGAGAGAGTGGGAGAGAGATAGAGGGCATGAGAGAGAGGGACTTGAGAGAGAGAGGGATAGGTGGTGGGAGGGAGATACTTGAGAGAGATGGAGAGGTAGATGGAGACAGATAGAGGGAGTGAGATAGGGAGTGAGTGAAAGAGAGATAGAGGGAGTGACTGTGAGAGGGAGAGGGGGTAGGAGGGGGAGACTCAAGACAAAGAGAGAGAGGTAGAGGGGGTAGGACAAAGATACTTGAGGGAGCAAGAGGGGGAGAGGGGGTGGGAGGGAGAGATCTGAGAGAGAGGAGAGACAAAGTGGAAGAGAGTGAGAGAGGGAGTGTGTGTGTGAGAGAGGGAGAGAGAGGGAGAGGGGGTAGGACAAAACTACTTGAGAGAGAGGGGGGGAGAGGGGGTGGGAGGGAGAGACCTAAGAGAGAGGGAGAGAGAAAAAGTGGGAGAGTGAGAGAGAATGGGAGTGGGAGAGAGAGAGAGGAAGTGTGTGTGTGTGAGAGAGAGAGAGAGGGGGGATGGAGATACCCGAGAGAGAGTGAGAGAGAGAGGGAGAGAGATAGAGTGAGTGAGAGAGAGGGAATGGGAGAGAGATAGAGGGAGTGAGTGAGTGACAAACCTAAGAGAGGGAGAGGGGGTAGGAGGGAGAGAATTGAGAGAGAGACAAAGAGAAAAATAACAACCTAAGAGAGGGAGATGGAGTGAGAGAGATAAAAAGACCAAAGAGGGAGAGTGAGAAAGGGGGTTGGAGTGAGATAGATTTATTTAGGTACCTATGTGCGAGGGAAAGAGACCTAAGAGAGAGATTGGACTGAGAGAGTAGTCTAGGTCATGTGGGAGGGAGTGAAACCTAAGAGATAGAGACTTCAGAGGGATAAAGAGTTATCCAATAACAATAACGAGTTAGAGAAGGTATGAAAGCTAAAACCTCGACTATCCATCTACGATCATAAACTATGCACTCTAAGAATTATCAAAGTTGTTCACCAAAGAGGGGAAATTCTAGTTTTGTGCAAAGCAGGCCATTTGGCGCATCCCAAATGGCCTACTTTGGATGTGTTAATTAACAAGATTTGGAAAAATTTCTCAGATTTTCGTTTGTGCTCCCCATCTCATTTGCACATCTTTCAATGCAAGTTTATAAAAAAACCATGATAGCATTAACCTCTCTCTTAGTTATCTAAATATATAATTCTTTTTTCATTTTGATTTAGTTAAGGTTTTGATCCATGGCTTCTATTGTAAATGCCTTCGTTTTTGGTCAAAAACCAACATGTTCTAGGTTTCACATAGATTTCTACACGTTTATTAGAACGTGAAACAAATTACATTTTTTGAAACTAGACTCCATTCTACACATGATGAAAAAATAAAAATCAATTTTTGATTAGTTTGCAAAAAAATTGGGGGGGAGCAGGCTCAAATTTCAACTTTTCTGGATGTGTCCACTTTGAAAATTCATAAAATATTATATATTCATTAAAAAAATTATCCGAAAGAAGGAGGATAAACTACATGGTGTTAGCTAATTTCTCACTATTGGGATTTTTGAAATTCTAAAAAAAAGTTAATCAAAAAGGGGGGAGCCCTCAGGCACTATGCTATTTTTTTTATAAAAAGAAGACCTTTTTTGGGCCCCCCATTTTTGAGACCCTTAATCTTCATTAATTTAAAAAAAAAATAGTAGTTTAGAGACTAGATTCGGAGCACTTCAACTTTTGTTCTTGCCGCATCTTGAAATTTTGAGCATAACTATCTTCATTTTCTCGTGCAAATCAGATTTTTCTGATTTTAGAAAAAAAAGTGGCATCTTAAGTGCCAAAATTGTGTCACAGATTGGTGCACTTACCCTTCACTGAGGAACCAAAGCTCTAATACCAATTATTGAAATGCACACAAGACAACTAAGGGGGTGAATTAGTTGTATGAAAACCTTTACTTATAAACTTGATCGATTCCTCTTTATCTTTAATTTGTTTTTAAGTATGAACATGAAATGCAAATAAAAAAACACAATACCAGAGACACCAGATTTACGTGGAAAACCCAATGAGGGAAAAACCACAATGAGTATCAACTCATAATATAGTAGTAATGCAATACTAGATACACAAGCTGACTGCCCAAATACAAAGGCTCACTATCTAGATCAAGGGCTCACTACCTTAGGAATCACTATCCAGAAAAGGAGGCTCACTTCCTACAAAAGATACAAAGAAATAGATAATGATCCACCACTAGAAGTTACACATATTTCAAAACTTGATCAGAAGATTGTGAATACAATGAGGTACTATTGCCTCAATTCGCTCTTCCACACTCTACTTTTTGTACTTTTTTGCACACTCTTCTCTTTCTTGAATCAAATGATGGATAAATATGAAATTCACTACAACTCAACTTGCTTTTATACCATCTTCAACCTTAGAAACATTCTCCAAGTTTAGATTATACAATTTCATTTTACAAATTCAAACTAGGTTGGTTACTCAACATTCCCGCAGTGGATAAGAATGTGAGAGGACCAATTATATATTTAATTTAGGACCCAAACAACATCTTGGATTACACACACACTTCGTCAAGTCAATGCAAAAATAAAATGTAACATGTAGACACCAGGTCGACCAAACCTAATGAAAACACAAATGAACTTGGAAGAACATGCATCATCAACAATATAAAAACAAAAATATTGCTCAACACACTATACAAAACTTTTTACCATCTTTGAGAACAACTCAAATACACACACAACAACTTCAACAAAATTCATTTGCAGAGAACACTTCACGAGTTCAACCGGGACAACCAACAAAACACGGAGACTCCGGAGAAGGTCTTCCAAAGATCCAAACCATAAGAAAATTTATTATAACACATAAACCATCAAAAGGAATAATCTCCTAGATCCACAGGATCTGAGGCCAAATAACAGAGGACTGTGGAACCAAAACATTTCTCCTAGTCAATAACTAGATAACTCTGAAAAACCAGTTCACACAACGATGAACGTAATTTTTACTTTCCATCACGCCAAAAGCTGAAACTCGAAATATAGAATCCATTTAAGCTCATGAACAAACCATTAGATCCACAAGTACATTTGATCAATATAGAGAGGATGTGGACCATATCACCGAAGCACACTCATAATACAATGTCAACATAGCTTTAATTATTTCTCAAATTTTCTCAAAAGCACTTGGCAAAAACCACTTTACTCAACTTGTACAGTGTTGAAATCAATGACAACATTAATGACAACACCACCAAACACATCCATACTTACAACAATGAGTTTGGGATATTACACTCCTAAAGGAAAAGTGGTAGCTTCGACTAACCCACTATCAATTACTCACTCAGTGATGGGTGGTAGATTTGGTTTATTGAATTTACTTCTTATTTTATCCAAACTTATAGGCCATAGATGGGTGTCTCCAATTTCTGGTCCCTCATAAGCTACACCAGACACATATTAATAACCCATACACTTAACCTTTGCCATGGACAAGAGTTTATAGCTCAAACAATAGACAACCCTCTGAAATACAGAAAAAAAAATTCCAAGAAAGCAAGTTGAAATAAGTGGATTCTATAAATTCCTTCAATGGAGAATTCTACAACTAGAATTTTGCATCCTGTCTGACTCATCCTCGAAGAACCTCTTTACAATGAGAATATTTTTATAACATTTGAAACTATCTTAAAACTTCACGAAAAGACATGGGGGGGGTAGATGAGCATTTAATATCTTTGATTTCTTCATGACACATGGAGGCTATCACTTCACTGTTTCCATCATAATGTCTTTCAAAATTTGAAAGTGTAGACATCTAAATTTGACCACTTATATTTGGCCAAATTTACCATTTTCATCTAAATATCCTTTTATCCACATTAGTTAAATACTGTTACTATTATTAAATTTAAAACCCCTAAATTCTTCTAAATCCCTAAGGTATATAATTAAATAATTAAATACCTTACCCCATTATTCCTTTCTCCCAAGGAATTAAATAAATAACCCACTTATTTAATTCCCTTTATGTCCTATCCACACTTAATCCTGATTCATCTCCTAATCTTATCATTAGGGATGTGACACATCCTCCAAATTTTGCAAGTTGGCTCCTAATCATCATTATCCACCTAACACTCTTTTAATACTTCATTAACTAATCTAATTAGTACTTTAGTCAAATTTTCCCACATCCTAATTCCATTTATAATCCCCATGTCCTCTTCCCCATGTGAATTTAAAATTCACATTTATTCATCCAATGCATTTCTCTTCCCATGAAATTCTAAATCCTTCATAGGTCACATCAGTCACATGGGACAAGGAACTCCTTTATGAGGACCTTGTCTTATCCCCAAGGTACTCCCCAATCATTTGAATTTATTCAAATTTATTCCCCCAACAAATTCTCTCATCCCCATGATGATAAGAGAGGAATTTCTAAAATTCCTCACTTGTTACCATCACCCTCATATGGGGACAAAAAATTCCTTTTTTAGGAAATCTTCCCCTAATCCCAAGGTACTTGCAAGTACCTCAACCTCACATGTCCTCTCTCCACATCACATGTCCTATTTCCATATCACCTATCCTTTTCACTTCTCATCTTCCACATTGCAAGATGTGAGGACTTGTGAATCATCAACTCACTACAACCGTCCATCTTGCCCATTTTGGCTAAATCCTAGCCATTGAATTCTCTAGAGACTCTTCCCTTAAAATGAAAGATTTGGTCTCATTTTCATTCATTTACTCTCATTCAACACATTCAAGCATTCAAGAAACCGAACTTAGCACTTAGCACTCTCAAGCACTTGTATCCTCCATTATTGCAGCCTTCAAGCTTCCATTGCATCCATATACTACACTTAGCCAAATACCCATTTTCATCATTGTATTCCTCATCACCTCCACCCCCTTTTGCATCCAATTTTGCATCATTTTCCATTGAAAGATAATACAATCAAGCATAAAAAAGGACCAACCAAACTCATTAATTCAAGCAGGGTTAAGAGTTCCATTTTCTTTGTATTTTGTTTCGATTCAACTACGGCCAATCTTGAGTATTTGTTAGTGTTTTAATTTTTGAATTTCATTTTGTCTTGCATCTTAGGATAGGAAAAATCACTTGCACACATTTCTAGAACACCCGGTGGGACCCACAAACAGGTCTGTTTTCTTTCACGTATGTTATTTTTTTGACATTTTGCAGGTTCAGGTTACACAAAGGCGACCTTGTGCTAAAGACAGGTGACCTAATCTTGATAGGGGTGACCTAACCCTAAACAAGGGATAACTGGCCCTAATAGGGGTGACCTGGCCCTAAGACAGGTGACCTGGCCCTGATAGGGGTGACCTGGCCCTAAGATAGGCGACCTGGCCCTAACAAAGGCGACCTGTTTTATTGAATAGGAGTGACCTAGCCCCAAATAAAGGTGACCTAGCCCAAAATAGAGGCAACCTGGCCCTGAAAAAAGGTGACTTTTCCCCATACAAAGGAAACTGAGGTAAAATTAGATACTTAAAGCTCATTTTCAGGGTTTGTTTATTATTGTTTTTCTTAGTACTGACCCTCTAACTTGTTTTGTTGGTGAGTGTTCTTTTTTTTACTAACATTTGTGCAACTACTTCATGTTTGTTGAAGAACAAAGGCTAAAACTTCTAACATGTTTGTTGCAGGAGGAGTGGGCTAAGTACATTAGTTAGATTGTTTGTTTATCGCTTTCACAATAACTAGGCACATAGATCTAATTAGGGGAATCCAAATATTTGTTTATTTTTCTTGTAAAGTGGACTATTGACATATCCAATCCCCTTGTGCCATTTGGCGATCCTAGGTGAAAAGAAATTGTAGTCCACTTAGTCCTTTGTGTCCACTCATTTTTTTAATGGGACCTGCTTGGGGATTTCATCACCCTAAGGGTACTGCTGAGGTATATAAAGGGGGGAGAGTGAAAGCTATACCTCAATCTAGTCATGTTGTGTCTAGTAGAGCATAAAACCTAGGGTGATACCTAGACAAGACATGAAGAGTTGGTTTGAGCTTCTAGTACCTTGTTGGGGTTCTCGACTAATGCTTGTGATGGGATGGTGTTCAGGGTTGTACCCCACATACCATGCATATATCGAGGACTCCCTAGTTTCCTTGTTTAGCCTAGTTAGAGGACCGTGTTGGCCATACCCTTCATACTAATCTTAGGATTGTGTTGTTTGAATTATCTTTTTTGTGCGAACCCAGTGCATGTCTGTTGACTAAAGTTAGGCTTGGCCTTCTACTTGTTGTTTGTTGTGTTCTCTATCCTTTTCCATAGTTGTTTTTATCTAAGTCAAGTCCAATTCAACTAAACAAGGGTGACCTTGCCCTAATAGGGGCGACCTGGCCCTCAACAGAAGGGGTGAATTTACCTTTTCTTCTTCATTCGGGACCCTGTTCGAGTCCGTTTTGGTGTTTGTTCGGTCGTTTTCAGACCTGTTCTTCATCCAAGTCCTCATTTTGATCACTTTAGCCAAATCCATTTATCCATTGGTGGTCCTATCCTCCCTCCAAGTCTCCATCTGGATCCATTTAGTCAAATCCATTCATCCGTTTTGTCATCTTGTTCCCCGTTCAGGTCCATTTTGGTGTCTATTTAGTCATGTTCGGACCCGTTCTTCATCCCCTTTAACTTGGGTGACCATTCCCTAATAAGGGCAACCTAGCCTTGAATAGAGGGGTGAATCTGCCTTTTCTTCTTCATTTGGAACCCTATTTGGGTCCGTTTTGGTGTCTATTCGGCCATTTTCGGACCCATTCTTCATCCCCATTGACTTGGGTAGCCTTTCCCTAATAGGGGCGACCTAGACCTAACAAAAGGGTGAATCTACCTTTTATTCTTCATTGGGACCCTGTTCGGGTCTATTTTGGAGTCCATTCAACCATTTTCAAACCCGTTCTTCCTCCAAGTCCTTGTTTCGATCACTTTAGCCATATCCATTTGTCCACTACTTTTACTATCCTCCCTCCAAGTCTCCATGTAGATCTGTTTAGTTAAATCCCTTCATCTGTTTTGTCATCCCATTCCCCATTTGATTTTGTTTTGGTGTCCATTTGACTGTTTTCAGACCCATTCTTCATCCCCTTTGACTTGGGTGACCTTTCCCTAACATGGAAAACCTAGCATTGAACAAAGGGGTGAATCTACCTTTTCTTCTTCATCTGGGACCCTGTTCGGGTCCATTTTGGTGTCCGTTTGGTCATTTTTAGACCTATTCTTCATCCAAGTCCTCATTCCAATCACTTTAGCCATATCCATTTGTCCATTAGTGGTCCTATCCTCCCTTCAAGTCTCCATCCAGATCCGTTTAGTCAAATCCCTTCATCCGTTTTGTCATCCCATTCAGGTCCGTTTTGGTGTTTGTTCGGTTGTTTTCAAACCCATTCTTCATCTCCCTTGACTCGGGTGACATTTTCCTAATAGGGGAAATTTGGCCCTAAATAGAGGGGTGAATCTTCTTTTTCTTCTTCATCCAGGACCCTATTCGGGTCCATTTTGATGTTTGTTCGGCTGTTTTCTACCTTATTCTTCACCCGAGTCCATATTCTGATCCTTTTGGGTGTATCCATTTTTCCATTGGCAGTACTACCCTCCCTCTGAGTCTCCCTCTGGGTCTATTTAGTCAAATCTGTTCTTTCCATTGGCTATCTTATTCTTCGTTCGAGACCTTGTTTGAACCTATTTTAGTGTCTATTTTCCTTCGTTCTCATCCCATTCTTCATCTAAGCCCCTATCTGAATCCTTATAGGAGCATTTGTCATCCCATTAGGCAATCCTTAAATTCCCCTTCATCGGAATCCTCTAAAGTTCATTGTCTCATCAATAAAATCATCTAGGAGTGTCTTAGGGTATCCTTTGATCATATATCCATCATTGTTTCTAAATCTCCTAGACTTCATTTTTGAGGTTTTTTATCCATGTTGGCTTAGGTGTTTGATATGATTGTCATTGTTTGAACCTACTCAAGATTTTCATCCGTCTTGAGTTATTTAATCATCATTACGACCCAATCAATCTACTTCTATCCTGAGGTGGATTCGGTCTCGTAATATCTTTTCATAATCCAATTCGATTGTCAGCATCTTGTGCCATCTAAGTCAAATCTCTGAACAAGGTTTAGAACCTATTTCATCTTCTTATCTGATCAATCATCCGATCCTGTATCATCAATCCTATCGCATCCCATCACATCCTCTAGTCATCCTAATCTGATCTTTTTTTGAGCTTTTATCCAATCCCAATATGAGCTTAACCTGAATCCCGATCTGAGCTTTTGTCCATCCACATTCAAGATCTTCTAGTATCAAAAAAAATCTTAAGATCTCTTCTTCATTTTTCTTCCAATCCATCCTAGTTATCTTTTCATCATCTATTCTTTCCTTCTACTCACCTATTCCCATCTTTTCGACCCATATCCATTTCATCTAACATCATGAATCATTATCCTCCTCCCACACAACCAATAATAGTAGTCAAGGGGAATCCTAACTACGTTGATGATGATAATGAAAGTCTTGTTGATCAAAATGAGTATAATGTAGATCCCCTTGATGCTATCATTTCTAGCAAGCTTTTTCCAATCACCTCCCAAAATTGAACCATTCCTCCAAACTATCACCCAATTCCTTCATCCCCATCTAATAATAGTCCTTATTCTACCCTTGACAAGGGATATCTAGTACCCTCATCATCCACATATCCACCATGTCCTCCCTCTACATCTCTCTCATATCCAACATCCACATCCTCCTATAGTAATCCAACATCCCCATACTCCTATCCTTATCATCATCAACAATTCCAATACCTCTACCTTAATATCACATCCCAATATTTCCATCCTAATCCACCATCCCAATATTCCTCTTATCCTAATCTACCATCTCAATCTTCTTATCCTAATCCATCACCCATATCCTCCTATGCCAATCCACCATCCATGTCCTCCTATGGTAATCCACCACCTCAATCTTCCCATTCTAATCCAAAATCCACACCTTCCTATCATAATCCACCATCTCAATATCCCTACCTTAATTCCACATCTATGTCTTCCCACCTTAATCGAGTCTCCAAATATTGTTATCCTAATACATCACCCATGTCCCCTTATCCTAATCCACCATCTCAATCTTCCTATCCTAATCCTCCATCCATGTCCACCTATGCCAATCCACCACCCACATCCCCCTGTCTTAATCCCATATCCACATCTTCCCATCCTAATCCAACGTCCACATACTCTTACACAAATCCACCATACATTTCCTCTTATCCTAATCCACCATCTCAATATTCCTACTATAATCCACCATCCCAATATCCCCTACCTAATCTAACATCCACATCCTCCTATCTTAATTCATCGTATGCATCCTCTTGCCTCACTCCCCCTTTCACCGTATTATATCTTAATCCTCCATCTACTCCTAGTCCTCTATCCAATCCCACCCACTCCTCTAATCCTAATCCACCAATCCCTAATCCTAGTCCTCCATCCATTCCCATCACCCTGTCTGAACCTGCAATGCCCAAAGATCTCCTTCCAAATTTCATCCAAGGGCTCATGAAAAAAGAGGCATCCCCAAATCCACATCTTGATGTTGCGGAACCATGCCCTCCCACTCTATCATGTATAGTCACTAGCGATGAGTCCCTCCTCCATCCCACACCTATCACCCCTATTACAATTCCTAGCACCGTCCAAGCGATTGAAACCATCAAGCCTTTTGAATCTGTTGAATCCCCATCTTCTACTCTTGGAACCAATGAAACCAGTGAAGACACCAAAGTCCAATCCGTTCCTCCTAATGCTAGTATCACTGAACTACACTCCCATAGCCTTCATCAATCCTCTATCCTTCCATCTCCCCCACTTTCAGAGTTATCCTACACTCGTCCACACAAGATGAGTCATGATAAGAGATTAATAAAAAGCATACAAGCATAGATATTTCCATCCTATCCACTCCATCTCAAGATCATAGTCCTTCATCCATTTCATCTCACAATCCCTCTCCTCAACGAGATCTTGATCCTACCATCCCATCTACCCTGTCTCATGATCACACTAGCTTGTCCATTCCATCCCATGATCCCCTTTGCACTCAAGATCCAATCACTTCATCTCATGAGCCCTTATCATCCCCTACTACAAATCTAGATCCTATCATATCCCTTATCACTCATTCTTGCTGATCAAGATGTTTCCATCCCATCATCTCCATCTCACGACCCTTCATCACTGCTTAGCTCTACCACCCTGACACCACTTTTATATCACCTTGGTAACATTAAGCTCATCCATGGTGGTCTTCTTGTAGAGGAAAAAAAAAGTATATGCACCACCCTTCCCACTCCCTCTGCTAATAGACTCACATCATAGTTCCAAAAAAATATGCGCCCTACCATAGATCACATGCTCAAGAACATGAACTACCAGGGAAAAGGTTTAGGCCTTCATGAGAAAGGTACTTTAGAGCCCATCCAGTTCAAAGAACATCCAAGCACACAAGGTTTTGGATATATCTCCCAAGAATCACAATCCAAAAATGTTGGTACAACCTCCATACATCCTGAACGATCCTCTTCTAAAGGAATGAGAGGCACTTCCCACCATTCCACCAAATCATTTGTCACCATCCCCCCTCCTCCATCATATTGCCTCAAAACAACCGTCCATATCCCTCCTTCATCTCTTAAAACTATTTTGGGTCCTTATGTCCCTCCACCAACCTTCACACATCCTCCATATCCACAATATATTTTGAGTCCTTATGTCCCAAATTCACCTCCTCCATCTCATCCTATTCATCCTTTCATCCATCCATCACCTATCCCTAGTGCACAACATTATCCTACCTTCATAACTCCTAATTAGGATCAACAAAAGCACCCCTCCATGCATGCTATCTCGCATCTCCCATCCACCCACCATCATCAAAAGCCTACCTCTATCACCCCATCCACATCTCCTCATACCCATTCCATTTCTACTAAAAACACTTTGGATGCCAACACAAAAATGCATAAATCCAAACACCTACATGAATCTAAAGCTCCTCATTTCCCCTTAAAAAGACATGTTGAAAAAAAGAAAAATCAAATCCAAAAGCCAAATCAAACCCATAGGCCACAAAGGCCCACCAAAGAAAAAATCAAAACCATGTGGATCCCAAAGAAAAAATAGGCAATTCCTTCAAATGAAAAATCCATAACGACATCCAAAGTTGCTAATCCAACAAAAAATAATTCACATCCTCCATCTCCTAAATCTGTTTTGGGTCCTTATGTCCCAAATTAACTATCCGAACTCCTCCATTATCGCAACATTCTCTATCCATCAACCCTCCTATCATTTCAAATCCACCACATGTGCCAATGTTGGTCCTGAACACCTTCCCCCATCACACATCCACTCCATCATTCCATCCATAAAAATTTTCACATCCCATCCATTATCCCCCATATCTCTCCCATCAAATCCCTTTAATCCATCCTCTTGCATAATCCATCCATTCTAATAAGGTTGTACCAACATCCGAATAATCGCTTTACACATGGGCCCTTTTTACCTCATATGGAACTTAATGCTTGATTCCTTTGTCTATCCACTTATCACATGTCTTCTGAATCCATTTATCCACATCCCTATCCTTATCCATCTCCATCCGAATTTCTGTCTGAAAAGTCAGAAAAAAAAAAAATCATAAAAAAATTAAATAGTAAAGAGAAATAATTAATCCAATAGTGAAAACTTGAAAAAAAAAAACACCTTGGATAAGTACCATGATGAAAACCTCATAAACAAGTGTCATCTGTAAATTTCCCATCCAATTTTCTTCCACAATTGGGGGCAACTCCCATCTATGTATCCCCTTCCTCCATCTCCTACATCCACCTATCTTCTACATCCTATCCATCATATCCCATTTTCCCCAGTCCCTCCATCTTCCTTGTGATCTTGAACAAGATAGGGGCACATATGAATACATGCTTTGGACAACTCTTGACATAGATTCCCCTCATCCATATGCTGCCATATCCCTTATCCTCCTCCATCCTCCTTCCTTAACCATGCATTTTATCCCCATCTATCTATATTATATTGTCCACCATGCTACTATCTACCATCCATCTTGCCTCATCATGCATGAACTATCTAGAGTGGGGCATCTCCTTCTTTGTGACATAGTCCTTGATGACGTCATCCATCCATCCCTCTAAGTAATCCCTTCCACCTTTCCAATCCTTATCTCCCGATCCACCCATCCACTTGTCCATCTTTTCATCCTTATCTCCCCATCCATTTATCCATCCAACAATTTCTTCCATCTTTCAAAATCCTTATCCCTCTATCCATCCATCCTCGCATCTTTCTATCTCCCCATATTTATCAATCCATCAATTTACCTCTATTTCTCCTTCCATCTCATAATCCCTTGTCATTGGTATCTAGCTATAGGCTACCCCCATACAATCCAATGCCATTCATATCAATATCATCACTCCTATCTATTTCCTACATATTTCTAACATCCTATCACTCTTCATCACTCATCTATCCATCGTTCCCTCACCCCAATTCCTCTTTCGATGCTTTGGATGACTATCCCCTCCCTTAGCTTCACATAATCCACATCCAGCACATCAATCATCCTATCCACACGGCCTATCTTGGCTCACCATATCTTCTTATTATGGTCATCTCATTGTCCTTTATCCACTGTCTATCTTTCACCTTTTTTCAAACTATGTTGCCCCTACGCTTTCATGTAGGCAAGGCCGATAATTTGATCTGCCCCTGGGGCTTCTTGTCTAGTATTTCATCTTCCATCATCCGTCTTTGGCCTTGTGTCTAATTACGTGGCCCCTTTACTTTCATGTAGGCATGGTCGATCATTTGATCTGCCCCCAAATAATTTGTTTATCCACTCTACACCATCCATCGAGGTCTCCATTGTCCTCTTTTTTCTTTTATCCATGGCCTTATGTCGAACTATGAGGGCTATGCGCTTTCACATAGGTAAGGCTGATCTTTTATCAACCCCCGAGCCCCTAGGTCTTTAGGGTGTGTTAGTTTGTGTCCCCTAGGTCTTTAGGGTGTATCGGTCTTGTGTCCCCTTGGTCTTTAGGGTGTGTTTGTCTTGTCTTCCTTAGATCTTTAGGATGTGTCGATTTTGTCACCTTGTCATTTTGTTGTCTCATCGTCTTGTCATGTCATCAAGTACGTGCCTATCCTAGCTAGTGCTTCCAAAATAAAGGTCACTAGGATCACAAGATCTAATCAGTTTCAAGTATCGTGAGTCATGTGGATCATTTAGTTTAGTATCCATCTTTGGTCTCAATAGGATGTATCCTTCCTAACAGACCTCATCAACCTCATCTATCCTCTCGATCCTATGGCAAAGGATGTTTTGAAATTGATTGCAATATTTTGATACTTTTGGCTTCTATTTATCATTTGAGCTCCCTTTCATCACTTTTCAAGGCCACCATGATCTATCATATTATGGTGTGTTTTGAATGGTTAATATAGGGGAATATCTTTATCTTTGTTTGTTACTGTCTTCTTGGTTGTCCCATGTAGTACCCACCAAGACCCTTGCAGTCTTGTGTTACACTGGGGAATCTTTTTATGCTTGTCGTTATCCCAATACCTAGCCCAGCCAAAGTCATCATGACTTTGGGGTGTTGGGATAGCCTCCTTGTTTTTTTTGTTTTTGTATGCATTAGACACTAATCAACCTTGGTTTCACATACCATGGTACATGGTGTCTTATGCTATAGCAAAAATCAATGCTCTGAAAATGGAAAATTGCATTAGGATTGCATTTCATTTTCTCTTCCATTGCATTGCATCTTTCCCTCCATCATCCTCATTCATTTTAACCATTTCACATCTGCATCTAATCCTAACCCATCCAATCTAGCACAAATCATCTAATCACATCTTTGGTCTCATTCTGAGCCTTGCAACAAGCCTTGACCCAATTATCATCATCATCAGGATGTATCCTTCCCTATCCTTTTGTGTTGTTTTGGGATGTATCCTGCCCTCATCAACAACATTCTCATCATCTTCATCATCAGGATGTATCCTTCCCTATCTTTGTGTTGTTTCAGAATATATCATTCCCTCATCAACAACACTCCATCAATCATCAGTCCATCCTGGTTTGTAGCTTGACTGGGCCAACATCATATTTGTCCTTGAATCCATTTGTGCTTGCCTTTATCTCTTCATATTACCATCCTCTATTCTATCCATCATTTTGTATCATCTTCCCCATCTACTCTTTCCTCATCTCATCCATTTCGAGATCACACTCATTATCTCTTGAACCTGCATGTCCTCTCGAGGGTGCATCCTCAATCCCTAATCTTCATCTTCACTCCCATCATCTTTCCTCCTAGTCACTCCTCGAATGACTGGGGCATATTCCTTAATCTAACCATCTTCTTCTAGGTGCTATGTTCTATTTTTTTTTGAAATGATGCTACTTTGTAACACCATCTCAAAGAGGGGAAAAATGTAGACATCTAAATTTGACCACTTATATTTGGCCAAATTTACCCTTTTCATCTAAATATCCTTTTATCCACATTAGTTAAATAATGTTACTATAATTTAATTAATACCCCTAAAGTCTTCTAAATCCCTAAGGTATTTAGTTAAATAATTAAATACCTTACACCTTTATCCCTTTCTCCCAAGGAATTAAATAAATAACCCACTTATTTAATTCCCTTTATGTCCCATCCACACTTAATCCTGATTCATCTCCTAATCTCATCATTAGGATGTGACACATCCCTAATCCATGATTAGGATGTGTCACATCATTCAAATTTTGCAATTGGATCCTAATCATCATTAGCCACCTAACTCTCTTATAATCCTTCATTAACTAGTCTAATCAATCCTTTAGTCAACTCTTCCTACATCCCAATGGAATTTTTAATTCCATTTTATTTTCCCAACAACCTTACTGGAATTTTTAATTTTGTTTACAATCCCCATGTCCTCTTCCCCATGTGAATTTAAAATTCACATTTATTCATCCAATGCATTTCTCTTCCCCAATAAATTCTAAATCCTTCATGGGTCACATCAATCACATGGGACAAGGACTTCCTTTATGAGGACCTTGTTTTATCCCCAAGGTACTCCCCAATCATGTGAATTTAAAATTCACATTTGATCCCCCAAAACATTCTCTCATCCCCATGATGAGAAGAGAGGACTTTCTAAAATTCCTCACTTGTTACCATCACCCTCATATGGGGAAAATAAATTCATTTTTGGTGAAATCTTCCCCTAATCCCAAGGTACTTGCAAGTATCTCCACCTCAAATGTCCTCACTCCACCTCACATTTCCTCTTTCCAAATCACCTATCCTTTTCACATCTCATCTTCCACATGGAAAGATGTGAGGGCTTGTGAATCCTCAACTCACTACAACCCTCCATCTTTCCCATGTTGGCTAAATCCTATCCATTGAATTATCTAGAGACTCTTCCCTTAAAATGGAAGATTTGGTATCATTTTCATTCATTCACTCTCATTCAACACATTCAACACATTCAAGCATTCACACAACTCAACTTAGCACTTAGCACTCTCAAGCACTTGCATCCTCCATTATTGTAGCCTTCAAGCTTCCATTGCATCCATATACTACACTTAGCCAAATACCCATTTGCATCATTGTATTCCTCATCACCTCCACTTCATTTTGCATCATTTTCCATCGAAGGAGAACATAATCAAGATAAAAAAGGGCCAACCAAACTCATCAATTCAAGCAAGGTAAAGAGTTTCATTTTCTTTGTATTTTGTGTGGATTTAACTTAGCAAAATCTTGAGTGTTTGTTAGTGTTTTCCTTTTTGCATTTCATTTTCTCTTGCATCTTAGGATAGGAAAAATCACTTGCACACAAAAATTAAATGTCTATAAGTGGTAAAGTGGGGAGTTCAACAAACTAAATAAAAGTGCACCCGAGTTCAAATATCATGTCAAGATGCCGCTTAAATAACAATTATTACTTAGGAGGGGAAGGAAGGTTTGATGAACTATACAAGAAACTACTCGAATGAGAGACCACAAGACGTTCACAAAAAACAAGACCAGGAAGAAAAGAAGGGAGTTATAAAAACTACACAAAACACCTTAGAGGATAGATTTTGAGGGAGCAAGGAAAAATTATAGGGTAATAGATTTTGAGGGAGCAAGGAAAAATTATATGGTAATAGTGGCTCTGCTTGGGGACAAAAAATGAATAGGATTAAGTAATGAACCTAGACCTAGACTAGTATGATCAGTGCCTTATCCATTGGAAAATAGACTCATTAAAAGTAGATAACACTCTCCAACACTCAGGAAGAAAATCAAAACAAAAGAAAAACCTAAACTAACTATGTATAGAAAGGCCAAGAGGTTGATCAAAGATGATAGAGTTTCAAATCCTACCCATTGTAAGGAATAGGAAAGGGGGTCCCATCAAAATATGCAAGATGAAAATTGTTAGGCCCTTATTCATGAGTGAACTTAAAAGGACGAATCCAAAGCATGTCAAACTTCTTATGGGTACCTTTAGGATCTCTATGCTTATCCAATAGAAAAACTAAAACTCCAACCATAAATTTCCTCGATCTTTCTTTCTTGTCAAATATATTCTTGAACTTTTCTTGATGTATGGTTATCTTATTGACCATCTCTTCTTGTTGTTCTTGAATCTTAGTCAAATACAAAATCCTTCTCTCCAAGGCATCACTGAATTCACAATCCTCAATAGTAGTCTATAATTTGTGAACTTATAATTCTAGTGCAAGAGGAAGTGCACTCTCTACCTTGTATACCAACTCAAAAGGATTCATCCCAATTTACCTCTTCGGAGTTATACTATTTGCCCACATAGCTTCATAATTTTTTTTATGCCAATCTTTATAGTTTTCATCAACTTACTTCTTGATAATGTATCAAATTATTATTTCTAGACTCGGCTTGACCATTTCCTTGAGGGTAATAGTCAGCTGAATGAGGTAGGGAGATTCCATAATCATAAAAAAAGAGTAAAATTTCACTAGAGGAAAAACTGGTCGCATTGTCAACAAATAACTTGTGTGGAACTCCATACCTAACCAAAATATTCTCTTTAACAAAATTACAGACCACTTCAAAACTAGTTCTCTTAACTGGGATCACTTCCACCCATTTGGTGAAGTAATCAATGGTTGTGATGATGTAAAAATGACCTTCATTGGACTGTGGACTAATTGGGCCTATGAAGTTGAGACCCCATTGTTGAAATGGTCCATCGATAATTATAGGTTTAAGTGGTAAGGCTACCAACTGAGGTTTTCCCATGAACAACTTGCACTTGGCCACCTAGTGATAAGCATCCCTGAACATCCCAAGCTAGTAATAATTGTGTCTTATAATTTTGAAAGCAGTCACAGTGGAAGACAAGTGACCTCCACATGCCTCATTGTGGAAAATAGTAATCAACCGTTATTATTGATCTTTATCTACACACTTCAAGAACATCCCGTCTATGCCACGTTTGTATAAGGTGTCATTCCAAATAGCATACTTAGCTACTTTCAATTTTAAGTTCATTTTCTACTTACTTGAGAGGTGTTTAGGGAATTTTCACTAAGTGAGAAAATAGGCTATGTCATAAAACCATTCATCTTGTAAGTTGATAGTTAAAACTGGTCAATGGAAGATCTTCATCTTCTTCTATTCCCTTCAGACTCTCCACCATCAATTTATAGATTCCTATTCCTTTGACTAACTTTTTAGGCTTCAAATCTAAGTCATACTCTTGTGCCTTCACTATCCAACCACCTTTGTTGTTGTAAGAAATATCTCATTGAGTCAATATTCTCTTAACAATAGGATTTGACACATATACCACTGAGTGGGAATGAAAGATATAGAAGCATGATTTCTTAACCGCACTGACCACTACAAATGCGTGTTTCTCGATTTGAGAATAATTTAACTCATTTTTCTTCAATGGATTGCTCATAAAGGCAATAGGCACCTGAATTTTATCTTCATTTTCTTGTAGCAACATGGCAGATGTAGTATGCTTGGAAGCATAGCAATAGATGATGAAGTCTTTCTTAAAATTAGGAGTGACCAAGATAGGAGCTCATGAAATTTATTCCTTGATATTTTCGAAGGCTTGCTTCCTAGCCTCATTTCATTTAAAATATTTTTTTTCCTTCATCATGTCCACAACATGCTTAGTGATTTCAAAAAAATTTGGAACAAATTTCCTTAAGAAATTTACCTGGCCAAAAAATACTTCACACCAGTCTAGTTGGAAGGAAGGATTAATTATAAGATAGCCTTTACTCTATCTAGATCTATTCGAATACCCTCCCTTGACACAATGCGGCGCAAAATTTTACCCTCAGTGATGGAAAAAATAGACTTCTTAGGGTTAAGAGAGATACCATGTTTTTTACAACTTTGTAAAACTCGTTCCAAATCCTACAAGTGATCTATTATTTTCTTGGATAATACTATTAAATCATCAAGATAAATGACTATAATATTATTTCAAAGGTCACCAAAAGATAGATCCATAGCCCACTGAAAGGTTGCTCCAACATTAATGAGTTCAAATGGCATCTAATTGTAAGAAAAAGTTCTTCAGGGCATGGTGAATGTCGTTTTATGTTGATCTTTTTCTGCCACGTTGATCTGATTATAACCAGAGAAACCATCCAACATACAAATCATTTCCAAGCTAGAGAATACTTGTAAGATATGGTCCATGTTAGGGAGAGGATAATTATCTTTTAATGATGCTTGATTCAGATTCCTAAAATAAACACACTTTTGAATTTCCCTATTTTTCTTACTAACTGGCACAATAATCACCACCCAGGTAGAATGATGTATGGGATATATAATCCATGATTTCAACATATTTTTAATCTCCTTAAATATTGAATTAGTTACCTTGGGGTTATAGTTTCTTTGCTTTTTTATGAAGAAAACCTTTCCTTCTCTAAGCAGAATGTGGTGCTCAAATTTTCCATCCATGAAGCTTTTTCGATCATCATAGCACCAGTAAAAAACCTCTTTACATTTAATAAACAAGGCTATCAATTTTTCTTTCTCCTCTGAAGAGAAACATTTTCCAATGCCAATGATTTTGAGGGAATCGGGATCTTCAATATTGATTTCCTCAAATTCATTAGAGTGTCCAAAAAATTCACTCATTTTTCATTTTACAGCGTGATCATGGTGATCAAATAAGTCCTCAAGAGAAACCAACGCTTTAGATATCTTATTGTGCTTTAGTTGAATTATTTCATCTTGTAGACCAGTCATCCTACTAGAATTTTTTTTTACATTGATTATCACTTCCTTCAAAGAAGACTTGAGTAAAAGCCTCGACATTTTCTAAGAAATCCTAAATTTTTTTGTCGTCCTCAAAGAACTGCTAGTGATTGACATTGTTGGGAATGTTGGGCCGGTAAATTAATTCGATCTTGTAGGATTTATTTTTAAATTCTAGGTGTGGAAGAAGCAAAGAGGTAGAGACTGCTAATGAATCAACCTTCACATTGAATTATCTAGGAATGGCTTCTATTGAGAAGGCATCAAAACTTTCAATGGCAGCCCACTCTATTCTGATAGTGCTTCAACCTTTCATTATTAACAGTGAAAAAATTATGTACTTGTTTAAATATTATCTCTACATTTACCAAAACCTTAAGCATCTTTATCCCCATAGCTTTAGCTTTGATTAACCCTAACAAAAGGGCTTCATAGTCAACAGTATTGTTTGTATTCTCAAATTCTAACTTATAAGCAAAAGGCAATTGCTCATCAAAAGGAGAAGTAAGAAAACACCCCGCTCCTGACCTAGCATGGGGACAAATTCTATAGAAATCCATTGTCCAAAGCTCAAGTTCTGAATTTTGAATATGTACATCATCCTCCATTTCTTCTCCTGAGAAAATCATATAGTTCCCAAACTCATTTTCTTCATACAAGACCTATGCTTTGGGATCTTCATACTTGAGCATAGTTATCTTGGCCTTGAACTCAGGCTCCAAGCACACTTTCTCCTTACCAATAGGTATAGTGGCATATGACTAGTCCAATTGTATGTCTCCTCCCAAGTCTTTGCAAAAATTCTTGATCAAAAGCATACCATAACTAGAAGGTATTTCTATGACCAATATGGTGAGTTTGAGTCGCTTGTTTGGATAAGCTGCAAGTGCAACTTAAGAATCTTTAATTTTTCCAAGGAAAAGGACCTGCTTGGAATCCATTGAGTAACACTTTGCAAATGTCTTAGTCATTTCTAGTCCTAAGGTTTTGGCAATTTGTGTGAGCATGACATTGTTGGAAGTGCTCGAGTTGATGATGCAATTGCTAACTCTAAATCCATTCACAAATAATGATACACAAAAAAGGTTAGGTTTTGGATTAGAGGTAGATGGTGAGAGAATTTTACTACTAGATGCAACATTAGCGGTTGACTCCTAGGGGTTGATCATTGCTTCATCTGTGCCTGCATGTGATTCAGAATGTCCATGTCTTGGCCTAACATATTCAATCAACCTATCTAACCCCTTACGATTCATCTTTAAATACTCTACTTGAGAAATTAGAACTTTGGTATTTTTACAAAATTCTACAATATCAAAAGCCCCTGCTTGACCTTTAGGGGCTAATACGATAAGATTTTTAGGAGAGCGATTAACCAAACTTTGCGAGACATTTCACCCTTTGAAGTTGCACTAGCTTTTGTAAGTAAAACCTGAGGGGAATTTGGAGTACATTTTTTATTGTGATGTTGCTAGCTTTCGATAATAGCAACATAGGTAGCATCATCCCAAGTGATGTAGACATATCCTCCTCTATCATTATAAGACCTTTGAATTCTAAGTATCCATTTGCAAACTTTCCATATTGATTAGATGAAGTGCCCTCCTCTCTGAATTCTTCAATAAAATTTTTGGTAGTGGTTAATTGCATAAACCTATTCATTTCAAGCTAGTCAACACCATCGTGATAAAATGTGAGGTGAAAGGCACACATGCTCTTTTTATCGTCTATAAGATGAGCTTCAATTTCTAGCCTCTGTTGAGTTGGAGGCAAAGGCAGTGTCTTATTTCCTGGTTGAAAATTTGTTCTCCTAGAGATATCTTAATAAGGATGGTTTCCTTTTGGCATCTACCTTTTGAGAGAAATTGTATCATTAGCTAATCTCTAGATCATAGGGATATGGGAACTAGTAGGAAGTTCTTTGTTTATATGCAATTCTTTTTTCCATTTCCCTACTGAATTAAAATCATCCTCTAATTCAACGACCAATTCCTGTGTAGCTTCTAGAGTATTCAATGGTTTCCTCTTTAAGAAAATACCAATATCAGGATATTGCATGTTGATGAAGAAACATTTTGCATTTCCAAAGAAGATCTCTTAGAGACCATAATTTGATTCACTATCATGTTAAACTTGAACACAAAGTCTCTCATGGACACATTCACTTCTTTCTTTATTTTAGTAACTCAAGTTCTATTAAAGTTAGGTCATCATCTTCGCTTTTGAATCTCACTTCAAATTTTCTATGCATTGTGGCCCAATTAGTAATACATTCATGAGGCAACTGATAAAACCATTATGTCGTTGCATCAACTAAAGACTCTATGAACAATATGACTTCTACATCTTCTTCTTGTACTAAAAGAATGTTGCATGTGGCGTAGAAATCATCAATGTGTTCTTCTGGTGAAATATTTCCATCTCCTCAAAGTTTAGGAAAATTCTTACAAGAACCCTTGGGTAAATCATGCAAGTTATTTCCAAACTGCAAGGGGCCAATAGTGGTGCCCCAAGGAACAAGCAGTTGTGGTTGTTCATTAGCCATATTAAGGGGAAAATTTACTACAACTAGTAAAATAGTCCCTTGTAAAATGTGTGCTTGGGAGATAGAATAATTTGAAGGTGTCCTAGTTGGTTAAGCAGGTCTACTTCTAGCCCCAACCCTTCACCTAGAGGGAATGATATAGGAAAAATTACTTCTTTTTAGGGTTTCAAAAATAGGATTAGAAACTCCCCTACTTCTCTCCCCTCTAATAAATCTATGAGAATACAGGGTTATTTGAATTACTTATGAATTATACCCAGACAAGACAACTTGAAACTATACAATTCTTTGCCCAATGTAGTCACCAAAAATTTATTGGCTAATAGATTGGGAACCTTGAGATATCACAACTCCATGCCCAAAACGTGTCAAATGAACCAAACAACTTTGAATATTAACCTTTAAACAAAAATGAATATCCTCTGAATTTTGTCAAGGTACAACTTTCTCACAAGATTTTCAATGAATGAAAATGATAAAATAAAATATCATGTATGCTTTTAACCAGAAAGTGGTAAAAGAAAACCCAATATTAGGAAATTCCTAAATATTATATGCAAGATCCGGAAAATAAGAAGAATTGGCACAAAGACCAATCTCAGCTAAACTATTCAGGAATTAAAACATATACTCAATACCATCTGAGAACTGAAATTAATTATGAAGAAAACTGTATCACTTACACAAAGATAATATACTACATTAAGATATTCTCAAACACAAAGATTCAAGAACCCAGATCAACTTCACACACTAAATGCACAAAGACGAATAGTAATTTCTTTCTCAAAAAATATTGTATTGAGTAGTTCAATGTGTCTAGAGAGATAACATATGAAAATAGATACAATTAATTAGGTAGATGAGTAACTACCTCTTTTTTTCCATAACTAACTCAAATTGAAAGGCAAGCAAAGGAAAGGTAAATAAGCTGAGCCATCATGATGGTTTTGCTTCACTTACAACTTTTGAGGTCACAACAAGTTTCTTTCACCAAGCTTGGAAAGATTTAAGGATATGTAACAGTTCTTTATGTTGACGAATAGCCACATTTTTCATTCGTACCTTCCATGTTAGATGATTTTCCTTAGCTGACTCAATGAGGCGTTCACAGAATTACATGAGATCAATCACTTGAGAGGTGACCAAATGTAATTCGTTAAGATTCTTCAGGTGCTCAATGTTGAGTGAAGGTGTATCAAGAATTTCCTTAAGCATTCTCTAGAAACTATCTATCATACCCTTGACGTCTATGCTACTACCAATCTCACCTTTATCTCATAGTAACCTGAGAGACACCAAGGTTATAGAGAAGTCCATTTGGTAGATGGGTTGGTGAACAAGCTCAAAAATAGATCTTAGACATTCAATCAAGTCTTAGACCTGGGCTTTTAGTTCATTCTTACTTTCTTTATCCTTTTTTGATCGTTCAACCATTTTGGCCACAGACACTTGAAAAATATTCACATCCCCATCTCTAGTAGGGGGCCAAGGTCTACTTTGTTCACCTTGAAACCACTTTTTGTTGCTTGAGAAACATCCTTTTGCATTGAAGGGTGTGAAACCTCTATATGGAGGCTTCTTTATTCTACATCATCTATCAATCTAGCAGTAGTCTTCAACTTCTTCAATTTCAAGGTTGGAATCCTTTGTAACAATTGGCCTACCATATATTTTGTAGGAAAACTAGTTTGTATAGCATTCTTTTTCCTTGATAAAGTGTCCTCCAACCAAGTTGGAGTTACCCAGACCTTGGTTGTTTTGAATCCTAGAGATTCAAATAATGTTCTAGCAACCAAAGGGGTGTCCTCTATAGGTGCAACTATTTGTGACCTCTGTGGTGCACTCACTTCCCTAATAGGTGACTCATCCTAAGAGGGAGAGGAGTTGATATTCAAAGCTTCCAAACCCTCTTCTTCCTATTCCCCTTCATTCTCTTTTTCCAAGATAGGCAGATTAAGGATATATTCCCCACAAGTTTGTGAAAACATATTTTTATCATGTGGATCCTCTCCACCATCTCCTTGTGCCCCTAGTGGTAATGAATGGGAGGTATCACCAGTTGATTGCACACTTGTAGAAGCTCGTGAAGTGCCCTCGGCAGGTCATGAATCCTTAGATCTGGTATGAGAATGATATTGTTCTATTCTTTTCTTAGTCACCCACTCTCATGTTCTAGTCAAGACATCGGTATTCCTTGCCTCAATAGTCTCTTTCTCTCTACTGCTCCAGTCCATGGAAGGAATAGGCCGATTTTCTATTAACTCAGTATAGAATGGGTCTACCATGTCAAACCCATCCTCCATAATGCCCTGCAGATTCCATTTTAAGTCATAGATGATAATATGTTCCACTGGCAACCTCATCCAACTCCTTTTCCTGACTCATACTCATCAAAACAGTCAACCCAAAAATATTCAAGGCTAGGTTGATGAAAGAAATGAGGGCTTAATTTCAAATTATTCTTAACATAATCTATCAAAATGAAAGGAATCCTTTCATCAAATGATGTCAAATTATATTTAGATAATTCCTTCTCAATATTTAGGGCATTAGACATAGATAGGCAATTATAAGTACCAAAGCCAATAGTGAAATGAACTGTTACTATTTTCCTACCTTGAAATAACCTGTTACATCTACTAATTTCCTGCATACTTCGGTGACTACCCACTTGTCTTTAGGGTGTTTAGAAAATTTGATCGGGAAACCAGTGTATCCACCAACCCTTATGTAAGAGAATATTTTAAATTGAATAAAATGAATGCCATAGAAGTCTACAAATTTCATTGCTTCAAGTGATAACTTCATTGCAAGACATCCCTGTAACTCCTTGACCATCCTCATAGTGAAAGTATCAGTTATTCTCCTGAATTTTTGAAAGAACTTATGAAGCTACAACTTATCATAATAATCATAAATGGGTACTTTCTCTGGAGATAAGTCACTTGGTCTTAATCCAGGCTAAGGTCTTGTGTTGGCAATGACGTATATCAAGTATGAAGACATGTAGAAGAATCTTTTGAGGGTAAATAAAGTCATCAACTCATGTAGGTGGTTGGTGATAATTTCCACCCAATCCAAGAATTTTTCTCTGCCTAACATAATTTGGATGAAGAAATACATACATTCCTCAAATCCATGAACATCTTTATTTCCTCTTAACCTATGTTACAATACTACAATGTCGGCCACTTCTTCCAGAAAATGAGTTATGTATAAATTTTTAGGCAATTGGGACTTAGCCCTTTTAGGCATGGCCAACCAATTTTTCACCATTCCATTTTTGTAGACCCCTTTCTTTGCAAAAAATTCAATTTGAGAATTTGTCATAGTTAGAGTTGAATAATCATATTTTTATGGGATTCTCAGGTAATACACGAAGGTGGAGCTCTGGGCTTTCAAAATTTGTTGATTATCTTTTGTCTTAACCTCTCATTTTTATGAATTATAGTGCTTAATGCATTATAAGATGACTTTAGGGCATTGTACTACTAAAGGAAAAGTGACAGCTTCGACTAACCCACTATCAATTACTCACTCAGTGATGGGTGGCAGATTTGGTTTATTGAATTTACTTCTTATTTCATCCAAACTTATAGGACCTAGATGAGTGTCTCCAATTTTTTGTCCCTCATAAGTTAGCCCAGACATATATTCATAACCCATATAGTTAATCCTCACCATGGATGTGAGATTATAGCTCAAACAATAGACAACCCTCTTAAATGTAGACAAAAATATTCCAGGAAAGCAAGATGAAATAAGTGGATTATATAAATACCTTCAATGGAAAATTGTACAACTAGAATTCCTCATTCCATCCGACTCATCCTCGAAGAACCTTGTCATAATGAGAATTATTTTATAACACTTGAAACTTTTTTGAAGATTCATAGAAAAACATGGGGGGGGTAGATGAGTATTTAATATATCTTTGATTTCTACACAACACGTGGAGGTTGTCACTTCACTGTTTCCATCATAATGTCTTTCAAAATTTGAAAGTAATCGTCTATAAACAGTAAAGTGGGTAGTTCAATGAACTAAATAAAAGTGCGCCTGAGTTTCAATATCATGTCAATATGCCGCTTAAATAATAATTATTACTTAGCCAGGGAAGGAAGGTTTGAGGAACTATACAAGACAACGCCTGAATGAGAGACCATAGGACCTTCATAGAAAAGAAGCTCCGACGAAAAAGTGGGAAGTTATACGAACTACACAAAACACTGCTCAAGTTGAACGAACTAAACAAAACATCGCCTAAGTAGGACTGAGCCATTTATAAGTTGGAAGATAGCTTTCCATGGTCCAAGGCAAAATTATAGGGTAACACTCCCATATCTATCTCTCTATCTATCCCTCTCTATATGTATATCTATATCCTCCCTCTGTCTCCTTCCTCTCTCCTTCTATTTATCTCCTCCAATCTCTCTCTCCCTCTTGGACTCTATCTCTCTCCATCTCCCTTATTCTATCTCTCTTCCATCTCTATTTATCTCCCTTTCCCTATCCTCTTTATCTCTCCCTCTCCCTAAACATATATATTTATCTCTCTCACTCTCTCTATATATTTCTCCCCATCGTCCTCTTCTTTATCTCTCTATTTCATCCTCTCCCTCTATCTTTTTCTCTCTTTCACTATCTCTTTATATGTCCCTTACCCTCTCCCTCTCTATATCTCTATCCGTCTCCTTATCTATCTCTATATCTCTACCTCTCCCTCTCTATCTTTATTTCTCTATCCTCTCTCTACATATCTCTTCCTACCTATCTTTATCTCTTTCACATAATCTCTATCTCTATATCTCTCCCTCTGCCTATATCTCTCCCTCTCTCTTATCTCTTTCTATGTATTTATATCTCTTCCCCTCTCTCCATCTCTATATCTTTATCTCTCTATATCTCTTTATCTCTCTATCCTCCCTATCTATTTATCTCTTACCCCTCTCCCTCTCTATCTTTATCATTTTATAAGATACAAAATGAAAGAATGTTCTTTATGATGCACACACCCAAATGGTATATAAATTTATAATTTGATAATTTAGCTACAACATCATGTATTTAGTACTAGAATATATAAATATTAATGAAATAAAATAATATAATATATTCTTAAATTTATAATTTGATAATTGGGCTACCACATCATGGTACCATCATGTATTTAATAATAAAATATATAAATATTAATGAAACAAAATCTATAATATATCCTTAATCGAGAAACCTTCACACTCAATTATCTTGAGCCTAGTCAATTGATTGATTGAGGGTTGATCAACAATGCCCATGTAATCTAATAATATTATAAATAAACTATGATTAATTTAAATAAGCAAGATAAATAGTCCTATAAATGATAACTCATTAGTTGATACAATCTACTTGGCTTAATGAAAAAAAGAGAATAACACTTAAAAGATTGCTTATGGCTCAAATTTGGTTTTAGTTGGTCACCTAATACTTGAAACTCATATTTTTATATAGTTGCTTCTATGTTATAAAAATAACCCTCTAGCATGATACACCTCATAAAATCCAAGACAAAAAATTTATCATTCCCATCAATAATCATAATTATACTATATAAATATAACAAGAATAATTGAAACACTAGTTAATTGAAGCTTATCATCATCACATAAGCATACATCAATCATAATATTTATTCAATTATAAAATAGTCAATTACTTTACCAATTCCTTAGCCAACATTATTGGAAAATTAAATAATATCAATGGTTTTTATGGTGTATCATAAAGATATATGAATTTTGAATAACAAGCTTTATTCTACAAGATAAGAATATTACCAGATTATTTTCCATTTTAGATTTTAAGAGATGTTTAATCATAATCACATGTTAGAATGTTGATCTATATTTTTATTTTGATACTTATAGTACAATGAGTAGAATCTTGCTAGATAATACTCTCTAAGGGATGTCTACACATGCTCATAGATGAAGGATTTATTTAGATAGAACGTAGAGATACTTCCTACCTCTTTCATCCCTATAAGTGAATGGGATTCAATCCTTAAAATATTTTGGTTTATCTAGGAAGCCTTCTTCTATGGGGGCACCAATTGATAGACAATAATAAAACTTATATTTTATTGTACCAAATTCCCATACTTGAAGCCAAACTTATAACCCCTCTAGTATAGTAAATTGTTACCCATAGTAATTTAACATTAGATTGGGCAGCCTATTTTGCATGTACAATTAACTATAATAATATTTTTTATTTATTTTGGGTCTAGATTGGGAAAATACATTTAACTCTCTAACATCCCTAGCTTTTTTAGCCAAAAAGTCTTAGACACTAGTGGGGGTGTGCACACTAGTCCTAATAATGTTATTTCAAATTATTACCAACTCTATTGTTGGCCTTTGGTGTTTTAAAATGACCCTAAATCAACCTAAGTCCAAAAAAAGTCAATTTAGATGCATATATAAACAAGTGTTTCCTCTCATTTGAATATCTACACTCTATTATGAATAATAAGCAATTATTATGTACAAAATTATTGAAGATATATACAATCTCTTCTCTACTTTCTTGTTGAATTTCTCTATTTTGTTATGAGGACCAACCCGTATGTAGGTCTTCTGGTAAACTTCTTCCTTATTCAAGAACTCTTTTTGGAAACTCATGGTGTGACATCACTTTCATGAGGGTTTATTGTAAATATTATTTACTTTGCCTCTACCCCCACCAAAGGCATAAAATTTATGGCATCATTATCATTGTTGTTGTGGAGGCAAGAACACAAACATAGGGGTTTGACTAAGGAAAAATCCTATATAGCACAATCTTTCCCTCTTTTTGTGTCTATAGGTCATATCTAAAACTTCTGTCATAGACAAGTTATAAAAGAGCAGAGATCAAACTATACTAGAGTGATTTGGCATATGCACATTCAAAAAAACCATAATAGGGTGCCTAGTGCCCTTTTCCCTACATTTTAGGCTCAATTTTTTACCATAGGTGCTCCTCTGTCTACACATCTCAAAATTGTACTTGTTTCTACAATTTTTTTGTTTTTGTCTGTGTGATCATTCATATTTTCAAATTAGGGCTTATATCAATTAGGTTAATCAATTACAATCATAAAATATGCTTTATTTACAACAAAGGAATATAACCCAATAGATTGGCTCTCCATTGAGGTAGTTATGATATTGTCTTTTAAATGATGCTCCCATAGAAGAAGGCCACCTAGATAAAACAAAATATTTTAAGGATTCAATATTTATGAACTATCACATTTACAAATAGAATTGTTTTATCCTAAGTGGACCTAATGATAAATGTGTGTATATAATATAGATGATTTATCTTTAATTAGATTCACCAAGATCAATAAGCTGAAACTGGTCACAAAACGAAGTGAATAACATTAGGAATGATTACAAAGTTATAGGTTTAGGATGCACTTGTCAAGAATGACAAGTGTCCTAGTAAACCTGAGTTATCAAAAGACCAACTCAACTTAGAGGTGTAGTGGTGTTAAAGTAACTCACTTGATTAGGGAGATGTGGTACCTAACTCCCATGAATCAAGGAATGATGACACACACTTGCCTAACATTCCTAATTAACTTAAGTAAATAATATTGTTTACCTAAGTAAGATTAACTAAGGTGTGATATTAATAATTACACCAATAATGTTTGATTTAGAAAGAGAAATATGGTATGTACACATCATAGCATATTATACAAGAAAACTAAGAAATAGATCTCTTTGTGGGAACCTGCTAGCAAAGTCTCTAATATTAATTCATAAAAGGTAAATAATACATAGATTAATTATATTTTATTTTGACTTAATATTTTAAAATATTTATAATTAAATAAAAAATCCATTTAATTTATAATTATATGAGACAAAATAAAATAAATTATATATAATTATATGAGAGAAAATAGAACTAATATAAAATATAATTAACCTAAATACCATGTGCTTTGTACCATATTCCATTTTTTTTTTAATTGATAAAATAGAGTTAACATGAAATATAATTAGCCTAAGTACTCTGTACATGTACAACCTATGTAGGTCATTGAATAATCCTTATGAATCGCATTTATCAAATTATTGTCTAATTGATAATGATAAGAAAAAAGTTCCTTTGCCTTTTATAGCAAAATTAAATGTCATGTTTTACTATCCCCATTGACATATTTGAGGGTAGTAGATTATTTTTTTAAAGGATTACAATATGTCATGTTTTAATATCCCTATTGACATATTTGAGGGTAGTAGATTATTTTTTTAAAGGATTACAATATGATAACACGAAAGAGGGAATTGTTAATGTTGATGGATAGATGTAATATTAAAAAAGAATTTTTTATTTTATTTTATTGTAATAAATCATATGCATAAGAATTTATTTATTTCCTCAATATAAAAGCATAGATTAATTTGATAATGACTTCACATTCACGTTGACTAATTCCCTCTAATATTTTCAAATTAAATATTTTATTATCTATGGAAATACATAATTATTATAAAGTATAAAATATTTTTAACGTATTTTTTTTTCACAATATTCAATTAAAATTAATTTAAGACTATTCAGTTGGAAATGGGTGTGATCTAATAGCGAAAATGGCATAATCAATAAAATATATGAGATATGTAGATAAATATAGATATTAAAAATTTATTATAAAATAGATACCTTGGATATATGGTGAGAGAATGGGCTATTTTAAAATAAATGGTGTTGATTAGGAGGGTTATAAATAATTTAGCAGTAAAATATGGAAATAAAAATTAAGAGTTTTAAATAAACATCTATGAATACATGCTCTAAATGATATGCCTGCTAAGTGAATCCCTTAGGCCTTGTTTAGTGTAGTGTGGCTAGTGTTGTTTTGGTAGTGTCTCTTGTCTTGGCTTTGGTAGTTTTTCTTTCAACTTAAGGACGGGTTAGAGGTTGTAGATCATCCCTTTAGTAAACCCTTCTAATGAGTGATTCCTTATCGTGATCATATACCTCCTCTTCTTAATGCAAAAAAATGTGTGTAGAAGGATGATGAGTTCATATGTCTTGTTATATTGTAATAAAATTATATGTGTCATTTTAAGTTTCTATAATTAATATAAGGTCTGAAATAATATCAACTATTCAAGCGATTTTTTCATATTGAAAAGGAAAATAATGATTTTTTTAAAAATATCCTAAGCTAAACAAATAAACTAGACAATAATCAAATTTAATCCTAGAATCTTTAAGTTGGGATAATTAAAACAAGATAAGCACATTTGTAACATGCTAAAGATGGATTATGGTTTCTTGATTCTATGTGCAACTTGATGGTGTTGGATTGCAAATTGTAACTTTAGAATCCAAAATTGTCCTTTGGTTTTAGATTTAACTATATGATGGTTGGACGAATAAGTAACTAGAATCTACTTCAATCTACGATAAAATTGTAGTACAAAATAGATCTCTATATGTGAAATTGATTTTTATCAACATTTGATATCTAAATTTATAAAAATGTGGCATCTTTAGACAATGTTTTGAATTTTTCTAGGCAAGGGGATTTTCTATTTGGCAAACCCCTAAGAGGATTGATTTGTCAACTTACAAACAAATATTGGAAGCAACAAATAGCCATAAGATTTAATTATATATCACTAAACTGTAAATGCAAATATACCAAAAAATATTTGGATGTGCTTTTTTAATATAATATATCAAATAGCATGCTAAATCTATATAAATATTTTTATTATAATAAATTAAGATTGTTTTTTTTATACAATAACCTCAAAGACAAAAATGGATACATTATGATTGATAAAAAGACAATAACATTAACCTGATGTCTCTTTTGAATTTTAAAAATATTAGAGTCGATTTCACACTCTTATTTGAAATGTAATCTATGAATAAAATAACCAAAAAGTAAAAGTCTTCCTAGCTATATAGAGGTTGAACTAAACCAGGTTCAACTAATATACCAACTTATATGCTAATTATTACATCAAATCTGTCTTAGTCAAACCGAGTCGTTAACATTCTTTATTGAAATCTATCACCCTCCTTTACACGTCTCTGATTTTTTAATTAGCATGAATTGCTTCTTTAAAATCTCTGATCCATGCGGTGCCCAAAAGATGGTTAAAATCATTATAAAATGAAGTCAGTGCCGCCCACGCTCATAGCACACGCCATCAGGCAATAAACTAACGCATTCTATTTCATGCTCGACGTTTAAAACCCCACAAGAAACTAAAAAATCCTCTAATGGATTAGGTATAACGATAAGCACGGAGTTTGACACTTCCATGCGAGTAGCAGTCATTGTCACGTTCCTGTAACCGGGAGAGAAAAAGCTTCAGACCTGTAATACATAAGAGGATCTACATGACCCTGAAAAACACCCGGTTTGTTAACATTCTCAAAAGTTCCCTCAGATTTTATTGGCCGGCTGATAGAAACTAAGATAAAATGGACGACAAAGCATCTACCCCGTCTGCTTCACAGCTGAGCTCGATCGAACTGAAGAGAACAATGGTGGAAGAAGCAGTAGCATTTGCAGAGGGATCTCCATTGCCCAAGCCTCAAAATCCCAGTGTTGTCGTTACCATGTCTTCTTCTCCAAAGACTGACGATGAAACGAATATAGATTTTCAGAATAGAGCGCAGTGGCTTCGCGCGGCCGTCCTGGGAGCAAACGACGGGCTGGTCACCACCGCGTCGCTCATGATGGGCGTTGGCGCAGTGAAGACCGATGCAAAGACGATGGTGATGTCGGGACTGGCAGCGCTGGTAGCGGGGGCGTGTAGCATGGGCATTGGCGAGTTTGTTTCTGTACAGACGCAGCGTGACGCGGAGCTGTCCATTCTCAAGGAAGAAAAGAAAGCTAAGAAGACTCGCATGAGAGCTGAACTGGCGAGCTATAGAAATTCGCCCTTTTCAAGTAGAGCGAGAATGAGTGCTATACCTTCTGCTTCTCCGTTGGTGATTACAGACGCAGAAATCGAAGGACTTCCGAGCCCAGTTCAGGCGGCTTTTGCATCGGCCGTTGCTTTTTCTGTGGGAGCCTTCTTTCCTCTAATCTCTGCGGCCTTTGTTACCAGTTACGTTAATAGGGTTGGCGTTCTGGCTGGGGTTTCCAGCTTGACGCTCATTATGTTTGGCGCCATTGGAGCTCACTTTGGGCGGTCTTCTATTGTGAAGGGGAGTGTGAGAGTGCTGATTGGGGGTTGGCTTGCCATGTTAGTGACCTACGGTTTGCTCAGGCTCTTTCGCGCTACTGCAGGAGTTTAATTGCAGCAATCGTCTTAGTGAATGTTGTTTCCCTTTATTTTGTTTTATCCATGAAAGCTATAGATTTGAGAGTTGAAATAAGCTGTGTTTGTAAGAGTTTGACTAGATGTTTACAAATATGCAAATGTAGTATTAGCCTTTGAGTAGGGAGGGCTACAATAAATTTCGAAAAGCAGTTCTAGCTTCAACTTCTCTTCGAGGAAGATTCAATGATCCAAAGAGTGGATTACATGATTTTAGGTAATCTGAGATTTTCTATATTTTATCACTGTTGTTGCAGTTAAGGTAAATATTATTGCAATTTGTAATTCTAGAAATATTGTTCATTTATTTGTAATGTTAAAAATTACATATCTTGTACTTTTTACTACTTGTCTTCATATAATGATTAGTGACTAAAGAAGTGTATTTGTGTGTGGAAGTTGGTGAATGGTTTAGTCTTAAATAATCTCAAAATCAAATATATTTAGAAATAGGTTTCGGTCTTTAATGTATCCATTTGTTATCTTAGTTAGTCGATAGGTTATTTTGTTTGAAGTTTCTGTCGGGATTTTGGTCAGCCTAGCCATGAATTGGATTTGTCGGCGCCAAAGATGTGCTGACCAGTAGTGACTTGACTAGGTTTTTTTTGTGGTGACATCGAGCTTGGTAATTACATGGGTTGGTGGTGGTGGAGTTGGTGTCCTCGATACGTGGAAGATGAATGGTAAGTGTTTGCTCGCGTGAGTGTTAATGCATTTTGTCATTGTTATACGATGGGGGTAGACGAAGTAAATGCAGGCGGATGAAGTAAATTCAATATTGAGTGTTGCAATGTGGGAAAGTATAGTTCGAAATGTGCCAGAAAATATATTGATTAAGTTGCATTGTTGAAAGAGCCATTGTGGTGTTGGTTTGATAGCAGACTATTCTAAAAGTCATCGGCTTCGGTTTTGTGGTTCATTTGATAGGAGGCTATTGTAAAAATCAACGACTTTAGCTTTGTTTTATAGTAGATTGGAGGGTTTTGAAACTATTGTTCTACACAATTTGTAAGTCGTTTTACATGGATGTTTTGCATAAATGATTTATTTATTGTTTATGTTAAAATTTTTGTTGTTCAGAATTTGTAAGTCATTTTACATAGGTGTTTGGCATTAGGGTTTTTTATGAATGGAGAAATTGTAGTTAAATCTTCTATCTTTCATCAAAAATTATGATTAGGGTTAGTAATTTTTTCGTCCCTCATTTATTGTTTGTAGTTATCTTTGTGCATCTTTGGCCTTATACCCATTACCATAGGAGCAATTGTAGTTAAATCTTGTTTCTTTCATCAAAAAATATGGTTAGGGTTTTGTAATTTTATCACCCTCTGTTTATTGTTTTAGTTATCTTTGTGCATATTTGTTATTACACCCATTAACACAGGACCAATTGCAGATTAACATAGGAGTTATTGCATATATATATATGTAGAGGGTTAGTATGAAAGCAGAAACATGTTGGAGGTTAAGTTTTTTTTTTATAAACAAAATGACAAGCTACTATAATTATATTAATATTAAAATATAGATATTACAAAACCCTAGTTCAGGTGAGCATACCGGCCGAAAAGAACCAAGAAGAAAACCGTCGGTTATAGCTTGAGTAAGTACATAAGATTCCTAATTATATTCCATGACTGACTCTTCCCTAATATCGACCTCTTTACATTGACAGATGACATATCCCTTTTACATTTTATAAAAGCAACCCCCCTAACATTTCTAAAATATAGCCCCATCACCATTTGAGTATCAAATCCCCTTAAATAACCCTTTATCTTGTCAAAAGATTTCCCCATTACATGACCAAAATACAAACCCTTTACAGTATATTGTCCACAAGACCAACAACATGTCTAATCGATCTAACCACTTCAAGCCTTTAGAGATAAACTACTGATCGAAAAGACATCCCAGTTGTCTCACCAATTTTTCTCTTTCAGGAGGAAGTGTCCATGACTTGGAGCCCGAGCTGATTGAACCTGAGCATGCATTGGAATGCACATCGATTAAACCTAAGCTTGCATTGGAACCCATTCAAACATCCCTAGCCTCAATACACCCATCGACATAGATCCCTTCTTCAACACAGTATTTCCATGTTCTTCTGACTTGCGAAGTTACAATGATATGACCCCCATTGGGATAGCACCCCCGATACAAAGCTCATTGACATACATCGATATGACCCTCATCAAGATAACACAACTGATATAAATCTCATTAGGATAACTTCCTTTATTAGTGCAAAAAATAGAGATCATTTGGATAGTCTAAGTCACACCGATAGAACACTCATCGGCATAACTATAGCTAGGTTTTATTGAACTAATTAATAAGATCGACTTGGAAATTGAACTCTCTATCGATGTAACATCTCTAGGTTACACCAACGTTCAATAGCCTTCGACAAAACAACCAAAATTGGTATAAAATTCTTAGGTCCAATTGAAGGCCAATGTTACCCCGATGCCACTGAGATTGGTAAGAATCTCCCTGAGGGAAATTCTTGGCCAAACTTCTTGCATCGACATGAGTTAGAAAACTCATATTGATAATTCAGGTCACACAAACAACTGTCGTCAGTAAGAGCGACCACATGTCTCACCGAACATCTTCAGGTTACATCGATGTTCAAAAGCCATCGATAAAACCACCAAAATCGGTATAACATTTTTCAGGTCCAATCAAAGGCCAATGTTACCTTTATGCCATTGAGATCAGTAAGACTCTCCCTAATGGAAATTCTCGGCTAGACTTCTAGCATCGACATGAGTTAGAAAACTCACATTGATAATTCAGGGCACACCAATAGCTGTCTTTGGCAAGACTGACTACATGTCTCATCGATCTGACCACTTCAAGCCTTTCAAAATAAATTTCCGATCGGAAAGACATCCCAAGTGTCTCACCAATTTTTCTCTTTCAGGAGGTCCAGGTTAGAATATTGAGGCACATGTTTCCAACAAACTCCTACTTGACAAAGAACCTCTTTCACCTCTAGAGCATTCAGGAACTACTGTGATTCTTGGGTCCAAGGCCCTTTGAACTAGCAACAAGGCAACTAACTATAATGAACTAATGTGATGAAATTGGTGCATATTGCCAACATCATCAGGTCGTATAGAATATACTTATTAATCATCCATGTAATACCCCTCCGTTTTGCTCCTTTGATGTGACAGTATTTTACTAATATGATGTTATCATTATGGCATGCTTTAGATTAGCATAGATGATATGTGAATTAATGATGCTTTATGTGTTTGATTAAATTATTGATGCTTGATTCGTCAGTTGGTAACACTGTATTGGTGAAGAGGATGAGATTGCATCACTCGCTTGTGAGCGCCCTATGATTATGCAATTCCCTCTTCACAGTGTGTTTTATATGATGTAAATATACATTTGTGATATATTTTTGTTCGTAGGTTGATAGGTACAGGACATCGACTCCACCTGGTTTCACAGGGTTGAGCGTGTCCATTGCCAATGACATTCGATTGGGAGATAGTAGCTAGGTTTTTCGTGTCAAGTCATCACCCTAGTCATAAGTGTGTCACCGATTGTAGTCTGGTTCAGTTGTTTTTATATTGTTCTTTTGCCTAAGATTTCATTTAATTGCAAGTTAGAAAAAGGTAATTAAATGGCCTATGTAGTTAAGTTGTTGATTAAATGAATCTGGTTATAATGTTAGAAATGTTATTTAATTTATTAATTAATTTAATTTAATTAATAAATAATTTAATCTCGGATTAGATTTATTTTATTAATTAATTAAATTAATGGTGTTGAATTGAATTAAGATATGCATGTTGGGAAATTAATAGATATTTTGAATTGAAATTAAGTTTGAAAATTGAAAAAGGGTTTTAATTTCATTTTTGAAAATTTTAAATGCAAAATTGAGAAATTAGAGATATTTTGAGATATTTTCTATTTTTTGTTTTCAAAAATTGATTATGGTGGTTGAATAGATAGTTTCATTTTTTTTGGCTATTATTTGGATTTTGGCTAAAAATTTTAGGAGGATGAGAAATAGAGATTTAGAAAAGGAAAGGAATTTTTGGTTGTGGGTTTTGATTTGGGTTTTTGAAGAAGCTCAGTTAGATTGCTGAGAAGAAGCCTGAATCTGAGGAGAAAGATTTGCACCAGTTTGTCATTCTGTCAAGCAATGGAAACTAGGTTTTCTTTGATTACGTTAATTTTATTTTGGAAAAGAAATCACAATTTTATTATGCTATTTGGAAATGGTTAAACTTTGTTTGATTTGCAAAATAAACCCATGTTTAAATCTGGTTTTAAAACTTCGAAAACCTTGGTTTGAAAATGGAAATTCTCAAGGAAAATAAAATGAGTTCTTGGTTGTAATTGATCATTTTTGAAATTAGTTTCTCTTCTAGATGTATGGTTTTGGATAAAATTGAATATATATATATATAGATATGCATATGTTTTATTATATTTTTTGGGTGATTTGGTTGTTTTTCTTAAATATATATATATTTCCCTCTCATAATTCACGGATTCCAAAAATCCGCAGTCGTTTATAAAAAACATAAAATTAAAAATCAAAAATTGGAAGGGTTTGTGGGGGCCGGGGGCTCGACCCACAGTCACCCCATGGGAGGCGTTGTGAGGAGCCGCGCCCTACGTGCCCCACGCGACCCCATACTGCCACCGCAGCCCACTCCCCACTCCCACTCCCTGCGTCGGTCGCGCCCTTACCAGGGGACGACTGTGTGTAACACAATCACCGCCCCTTAAGGGGGGTTTGATTGTATTACACACAGTTGGCCCAGGTATGGGGTTGGCTGTGCTAACAGCTGGCCGCCCATTTTGGTGTGCACTTCCCTATGAACATGTGGACTTTGGCTTTTTCATTTTTTTTAACAAAAAAAAATATATGTAATATTTTATATTATATTATTATAACATCAAAATATATATAATATTTTATATTATATTAATATAAAATTAAAATATTAATATATTTTGTAATTAAATATGAATATATATATTTATCATGAGGATATATATATTATGTATATATATGTATATTATTTTATACATATATAGTTGAGTCATTCTTTTTAATTCATGTTTATATTGAAATTATTGATTTTAAAAGGCATATTTAAAATGTAATTGAGAAAATTTTAATTGTTTTGGATGGAGTTTGGGAAATTTTAAATGTTTTAATGATGATTTTAAATATTTATATTAAAATGTCAATTTAAATAATGACATGGTTTAATAACTACTTTAAACGATGATTTAAATACTTAAATATATCTAAATGATAATTTAACTATTTAAATATTTATATAATGAGTTGGGAATTTAAATATTGGCATGTTGTAAATTTAATTGGAGAATTTTAAATTAACATGTTATAGTCGAATTAATGAAGTTATTTTTAAAAGGATGTGTTCTTAATTTCATAAGTAATTAAATGTTGTGGTTTCAATTCTTTAATGTTGTTCGTGGGTTGTTAAGTAATCTTAGTCTCGTAACCTTAGAGGTTGTTGCAATAGTTAGTGATCTTGCATATTAATTATACTAAAAAAAAGAAAAGTAGTTCGTTTGAGTAGTTAATTGAAACTTCCTCTATGGTTGCATGGCGGGGCGTTACACATGGTATCAGAGCCTCAGGTTCATACACTGGGTTCTCTCGGAACATTTGTGCCCACTAGGTTGTCTCTGTGAATCTGTTAGTGGAATTGTTAAGTTATCACGTGTTCATGGCTTTTACCTTAGCATGATGCACTCTGTGGAAAAGAGTAGTGTGAAAGTAACCTGATAAAAGGTTATGTTTGGAAGTTTTGTTATGTATCCCATGGGTTATGGAATTGGATATTCCCATGGGATTGTCTATGTAGTTGTACCCCTGTAAATGTAAGAAACCAGTAATTGTATCTTGTTTGAGAGTTGTGAATACCTTGTACCTTCTTTGTGTATCCATGTGATGGTGATACTTGGTACCCATCCTTGAGGAAAAGTTACACTTTGGTGTGGGATTTACTATACCATTATGTGTGTGTGCATGTTTGTTACCTGATTAAGGGCCAACCTGTGTGTGGTTGAAACTTATATATAAGAGTAACCAACAGTAGTTCTTCTTCTTTTGGTTCTCTAGATCCTCAATCCGTAAAGGGATAGTAGCAACCTTAAGTTTCTGGGCTGGAGTGTGTAGCGTACACATATTGCGACACAAAGTGTCTTAGCTCAACCAATACTGGGAATTGTACCCACTACTTTCCCTTATGATGGATCATGATACTTGATCCATAAGTGTTAACCTAATCCCCATAGATTTGAGTACAACAGCATAGGTATGTTAGCTATACCTAGATGTTCGTGGAGGCAATCTGGCATAGTGAGTAAACCTCATCTGTATGAGAGGTGAGACTCAGAGCCCCATAGTGATGTTATCGTATTGCATCATGTATATATAACCTATCTTACTTGTGTTCTAACATGATGTACGAGATACGATGCCACACCCAACTGGTGTTCTGACACAGTGTTGGTGGTGACGTCGTCCGATGACACGATGCCACGTGCGTAGACATGTGAAGGCGCATTATGAGATTTTTTTTATTAGCCTACTTGTGCGATGAGCGTTATGGGGCCTCAACACTTGTAGAGGGATACTCATGGTTTCCTTGACCATGTTGGTCAAGTAACATATGGGTGTATCCTAGCCATGTATACCTCTGGCTTCGGCGAGTACCTGTGTCTACCTTCTCCACGAGGTATTGCTATGTGGGGAGTGTTCTATGCGTGCCTACTTCCATGGAGCCACAGACACTCTGCCATGCAGCATATGACTAGTACGTTCCTATTTCGACTGGCGTATGTCCATGTTGTGTGTTGACGCAATGTAGGGTGTAGCCGAGGAGTACACCCTATGCCATGTGGTTGGCGTTTTCACTCCGCACCACATGAGGGACTATTGTGATAGTTAGACATTGTTTCCTCCTTCCTCATTTGGTGGCTAGTATCTAGTCACATAGTGTTGTACAGTGCAATTTTAAAAAGATTGTGAGCTTTCTTTTGGTTATTGATGTTTCTTTTTTTTTTTCAGTTGACTGTGAGGGCCGACACTTTGTTATATTTGATTATGAAGGTTTAGCCACAACTTGTGATCTTATTTTCTTATAACCATAGTGGTTATATATTTGATTAAGTGTTGAAATTATGTGCATTATTTCCTTATTGTTGAAATTGAACTTTAATTTTCTCTTCTTTATGAACCTGGTGGCTAAGCTAGTTATCTTTGTTGTTTTCAATGTCGACTATATGTTATATTGTGAATTCCTCTCTAAGGACGTATGAGACAAACTTGGTGAGTGTGTACGAGGAAGTAGACATAGAAAACTTAGAGGATGGGAGTATGGGAGGCTGTTATGCAGCTAAGACCCACTACTCACCTTTGTGTGATGACTATCTCTTGGAGGCTAATCACCTTACACAACAAGAGATAGGTCACGGTGGTCTTGTTTGGATGGTTTCACTTTATGTATGACCTAACACCATCAACCCACTGATTGTGATGTTGATTTATGTGAGATGGATATTGTCTCTCGGCTTATGGTTTTTGTGAGATGGATATTGGTTCTTGGTTCATGGATTCTTCTATCATGGATTGGTATGCTAATTTTTAGTGTCCAGATGGACCCTTGTGTAGCCTTGTGATGATTCCCGATGATGTGTATTGGTACATGTGTGCGTTTTGTATGTTAATCCATGGTTATGTGTTTTTGGAGACTTGGTTGGTGGTTGTTTCACCATGTTGGTCTGTATGGATTGATAGTGTACTTGGTCGAGTTGTATACGACATGAGTTGATGTGGTTTTTATGTTGAGGTTTGGAGTGGTTTAGTCTAGAACCCTTGGCTTTATGTGATTGTATGGAGTTTGCACTAGGGGTAGTTGCAGGCTTCCAGGAGTAAGCCTGACCCTAGGGGGGAGGGTTTAATACCCCTCCATTTTGCTCCTTTGATGTGATGGTATTTTACTATGATGTTATCATTATGGCATGCTTTAGATTAGCATAGATGATATGTGAATTAATGATGCTTTATGCATTTGATTAAATTATTGATGCCTGATTTGTTAGTTGGTAACACTGTATTGGTGAAGAGGATGAGATTGCATCACTCACTTGTGAGCACCCTGCGATTCCGCGATTCCCTCTTCATGGTGTGTTTTATATGATGCAAATATACATGTGTGATATATTTTTGTTTGCAGATTGATAGGTATAGGACATCGACTCCACTTGGTTTCACAGGGTTGAGTGTGTCCATTGCCAATGACATTCGATTGGCAGATAGTAGCTAGGTTTTCCGTGTCAAGTCATCACCCTAGTCATAAGTGTCTCACTGATTATAGTCTGGTTCTATTGTTTTTATATTGTTCTTTTGCCTAAGATTTCATTTAATTGCAAGTTAGAAAAAGGTAATTAAATGGCCTATGTAGTTAAGTTGTTGATTAAATGAATCTGGTTATAATGTTAGAAATGTTATTTAATTTATTAATTAATTTAATTTAATTAATAAATAATTTAATTCCAGATTAGATTTATTTTATTAATTAATTAAATTAATGGTGTTGAATTGAATTAAGATATGCATTTTGGGAAATTAATAGATATTTTGAATTGAAATTAAGTTTGAAAATTGAAAAAGGGTTTTAATTTCATTTTTGAAAATTTTAAATGCAAAATTGAGAAATTAGAGATATTTTGAGATATTTTCTATTTTCTGTTTTCAAAAATTGATTATGGTGGTTGAATAGATATTTTCATTTATTTTGGCTATTATTTGGATTTTGGATAAAAAATTTAGGAGGATGAAAAATAGAGATTTAGAAAAAGAAAGGAATTTTTGGTTGTGGGTTTTGATTTGGGGTTTTGGAGAAGTTCAGTTAGATTGCTGAGAAGAAGCTTGAATCTGAGGAGAAAGATTTGCACCATTTTGTCATTCTCTCAAGCAATGGAAACCAGGTTTTCTTTGATTAAATTAGTTTCATTTTCAAAAAGAAATCACAATTTTATTATGCTATTTGGAAATGGTTAAACTTTGATTGATTTACAAAATAAACCCATGTTTAAATCTGGTTTTAAAACTTCAAAAAACTTGGTTTGAAAATGGAAATTCTCAAGGAAAATAAAATGAGCTCTTGGCTATAATTGATCATTTTTGAAATTAGTTGCTCTTCTAGATCTATGGTTTTGGATAAAATTGAATATATATATACAGATATGCATATGTTTTATTATATGTTTTGGGTGAGTGGTTGTTTTTCTTAAATATATATATATATGTTGCCCTCTCGTAATTCGCAGATTCCAAAAAACTGTAGTTGTTTATAAAAAAAAAAAATTAAAAAAAGTAAAATTGGAAGGGTTTGTGGGGGCTAGGGGCTCGACCCACACTCGCCCCATGGGAAGCACTATGGGGAGCCATGCCCGACGCACCCCATGCGACCCCATACTGCCACCGCAACCCACTCCCACTCCCTACGCTAACCACGCCCTTACCAGGGGACGACTGTGTGTAACACAACCGTCGCCCCTTAAGGGGGGTCCGACTGTATTACACATAGCTGACCCAGGTATGGGGTCGGCTATGCTCATAGTCGCCTGCCCATTTTGGTGTGTGCTTCCCTATGAACGTGTGGACTTTGGCTTTTTCATTTTTTTTAACAAAAAAAAAATATATGTAATATTTTATATTATATTATTATAATATCAAAAAATATATATATAATATTTTATATTATATTAATATAATATTAAAATATTAATATATTATGTAATTAAATATTAATATATATATATATGAATATATATCATGAGGATATATATATTAGGTATATATATGTATATTATTTTATACATATATATATAGTTGAGTCATTCTTTTTAATTCATGTTTATATTGAAATTATTGATTTTAAAAGGCATATTTAAAATGTAATTGAGAAAATTTTAAATGTTTAAATGATGATTTAAATATTTATATTAAACTGTCGATTTAAATAATGACATGGTTTAATAACTACTTTAAACGATGATTTAAATACTTAAATATATCTAAATGATAATTTAACTATTTAAATATTTATATAATGAGTTGGGAATTTAAATATTGGCATGTTGTAAATTTAATTGGAGAATTTTAAATTAACATGTTATAGTTGAATTAATGAAGTTATTTTTAAAAGGATATGTTCTGAATTTCATAAGTAAATGTTTATTTTATGATTATTTAAAAGATATTAGGGAATTAAATATTGAGTTTAAATTTTATCATTGGTCTGAAAGAGATACTGTTAGATTAGTCTAATTGAGACAATGAACTGGTGAATTTTATGAAAGGTAGTGGTTTTAGGTTGGTAATCATGGATTTGGATTATTTATTAAAATTAGTTTTCCCTTATCAGTAACTAGAAAGACAAAGAATAATTTTATGTAATTATTCTGTTAGGGCAATTGTTTTATTTACTGTGAAAGAAATGTTAAGGGGAAATGGATTTAATATATCCAAAGTTAGTTATTTCCTCGCAATTGCCTTATGTGATTATTTCTCTGTGTTCATGTTTGGGGAAATGGGTTAAGTGTCTTTAATTTGTAAGTCTTCCAGAGGACCCTAGAGGTTGGGGGTTGTCGTTTTGTGAGGCCAATCGTTGGTTAATTCCCTTGAGTTGTGCATGGTGCCTTGTCAGTAAGTAACCCGGTTTCCACGAACGGGGATGTTTTGTACCTCTTGTGGAAGGAGTGGATTATGTGATTTATGGCTCCTTGTAAGGAGTGGCATTGTTATTGTTGTTACCTCCCAGAGTTTGAGTGAGTTCTTTTTATGTTTCCTCCTAGAGTTGGAGTGGTCATGATGTCTTGTTTGTATGCAATTGGGTTTCCATTGCGATCGGTTATGTCTGGTATGTTGTCAAGTAGAAGAATGACTTCTGTTAGGGCTAGAGCTGTGAGAGGTAAACTGGGTAACCTTCGAAGGTAGTTTATTCAAGTGATAACCAAAGCAGTGTAATCCATGTAAGTAATGTTATGGTGTACTTGTAGTGGGTACTTGATTGTTATGTGTATGGTTTTCTTACCATACCTAATATGTTATTTCTGGAAGCAATGTAAACATGTTAGAGTTGTACTTGAGTTGTACTTGTGTGGTACATGTGATTGGTTGTGTCAGTTTGGTTCAGTTATGATTTAGCCTATGTCTAGAGGTAGTTGGTCTTGTCTAGAAATCCTTGTTACTATCTCCTAGCACAGGGGGTGGGCCTTTGGGTTCCACTTGGTTGGGTGGTATGCACCTTACTCAGTTGGATTTCTTCTTGTTCCTGTTGTCGAGATTTTTGGTTGGAGAGCTCGTGGGATCTAGTTACTCTTTATGCTTTTATTCATTTCAGTTAATCTTGTAATTTATTACCCCTCTTTGTTATCGAGGTGGAAGTTGTAATATGTAATCATGCTTTTGGAATTACCTCATTCGAGGAATGAGATTTGTAACCTTATTGTTAAAAGAGATCTTATGGTATCTTTATTTTCTTTAATGAATATATCTTTTATGGAATGTATGTGTTCTTAATTTCATAAGTAATTAAATGTTGTGGTTTCAATTCTTTAATGTTGTTCATGGGTTGTTAAGTAATCTCAGTCTTGTAACCTTAGAGTTTGTTGCAATAGTTAGTGATCTTGCATATTAATTATACTAAAAAAAAAAAAAAAGTAGTTCGTTTGAGTAGTTAATTGCAACTTCCTCTAGGGTTGCGTGGTGGGGCGTTACAATCCACCTTGTCATCATAGATTACCTAGTCATCATACCACTGCTGACACACCAGCCCTATACTTACACTGCCTTGCTTACCCTTCTGACTCACCCTTACTTAACTTCCTCTGCTGACTCAATGATACTTGATTTACTCCACAGTCTCATGTGCCTCCTGTCTTATCAACCTCAACACCTATGGGTATGGGATTAGCTAACCCAATTTATTATCAATCTTCAATTCAATTGAATCACAACCCAAATTTTCAAAATGATCTACTAACTTATTCCCTTCTCTATGTTGGACTCAAGGGAACACTGAGAGGGGGGGGGGGGGGTGTGAATTAGTGTTCAACAAATCTTAAACTCCATCAATCTAAAACTTGAAACCATTTCATCATTGCATTATAGAAAATATGTATGCATTCAAAGTAAACATTCATGAAACCATAACACACAATTTTTTTTGCATGGAAACCCTGTTAGGGGAAAAACCACAGTGGAGGTTAATCCACAATTTGAGTACTCAAATATAATTGTTTACAAAAGGAATGCACTCGCATTCAAGCACACTACCTAGAGCTCACTACTCAAGAGAAAGGCTTACTACCATACAAAATTCAGATTAAGACCATCTGAAGGTTGAATCGAGATAGTACCATCTATTTATGCTAGGTGACAGTTCCAGTGAAGCTCATAGATTTAGCTCTGGATCTACTTTATGATTTCGCACTTCGCTATGTTCTGTTGTGCTCTTTTCTACTCTTTGCATCACTTATGATCAAATTCACACTACTGCACTGCTAAATCTCACACTAAACAATGATATATTACACATTCACACTTCTACATACACACACACACCTACATTCACTCTTCTAAATGATAAAATGAATCTCTTTTATATATCTACAATCAAAGATTTATTCATCCATCAGTCAACTTTATAAAATATTAAGTTACCTTCAACTTGTTGGCCATATCCATCATTAATTATTTATGTGCATCCTCCAAAGTTGGTTAAGACAAAGAGAGGACCCAAATAACACGTAATCAAACATGAAGACTTATAATTAATTATATCTTATACATCTGTAATTACTATCCTTGTTGGGTTGGCCTTCTAGCACAAATAATCAACAAATTAGTGCACTGGATCTTTTAGAACACATACCAGCGAGTGTGTATCAAAACCAAGATACTGCAAGAAATAAAAAACCTTCCTCAGAGATCCACAACTAAAAATATCTATTTTGTAAGGTGGTTAGATCAACTTTTATGCCTATAACCGGATGCCCTATTCTTTACTCTGTTTTGTTGGTAGGAACCAAAATTATACTATACATTGAGATGCAAGACTTAAGTTGCATGACTTGGGTTTCCATCAATGAAAACACTTACAAGAAATACACCAACAATCTCCCCCTTTGGAATTGATGGCAACACTTAGTGAAAAATGACTAAGTGTTAGAATCATTATAGATACACTGCCAAACTTTTTACCGCACTATCTCCCCCTAAGATTTATAAGGCATTCTCTCCACCTATATTGCTTTCTTTTCTCCCTCTATGGGACATTTTTCACTGCATTCTCTCACCCTTTGACATCAATGACAAATAATGGATGCCATATGCCAAAAAGAAAAAAAGTGATACTGACAAGATAGAGACAAAACATGTGTTCAAAATCCTCAAGGATTCAAAAATTTAACACATATATGCCTACAGTTCTCCTCCTTTGATCAAAATTTAAAAAAAAATGAAAACAATTAATTGCTATCTTTAGAAGATTATCTTATGGTTTTTCTTCACTTTAAGAAGGAACTTCTTCCAACCATCTATTGTAATTCCAATAATAATGATCAAGCTATTGTTCTTGGAAGTCTTGTTAATGATCTCAATGAGAGATTCAAGAATTGTAATTGCTTCTTCTAGTTTCTCACCATTTTTCAATATTACCACCATCTACTCCAACCTGCATTCAGTTAGATCCTTTACCTTCCAAAAAGTATCCACAAGAGTTCTTTGAGAGTTTAAATTTTGTCTGTGTTGATTGAAGCTCCCAGATTCTTTTCCTGATGATGCCATTCGAATATTGAGATATGTCAAAGCTTTTTTCCAATGTTATTCAACTTTGTTTCAATCTTATCCAAATTCTCTTTGTAATTTCTAACTGCATGGGGCCAACGAATGTAATAGTTGTAGATGCCTGTGGCTGAGTTTATGCATTGTCTTAACTCATTCATTTTCTTCTTCAGTTTCCAAAGAGATAGTTTGAATTCTTTTGTCAGGTGAGAGACAAATTCACCTTCTTCTTTGTCTTTGTCCTCAGAGCCCATTGATTCTTTGTTGCACTCAATCATCTCTTCAGGTAGAATTTCCTTCAAACTTTCCAATCTTATCTTATAGTACTCAACATGAGCATTTAGAATTTCCAGAATAAAAACTTGACCGTATGATGGTCTGACTGACCATAACTTCACAATTTTCTGCATGCCACCTACACCTTGAATAAGCTATTGTAAATTTTCTTTTGTCAGATCTTCTTCTTCCTCACTAAATTTTTCTTGTTTTGATTCATTTTTTAGTGGATTCTCAGTTTCTTCATCAGATTCTTTGTCCAGAATGTCAACAATTTATTTTTCTTTTCCTTTGACATTTTTATCTATATTTCTCCCTCTGTATATCAGACCTATTTTGTCTACATTTTTGTTTCTGTAGAATCTTGCAATATGAGCATACTTGTTGCAGCTATAACACACAATGCTTTCTTGTCCTGACCAATTATTCCAATGTATTCTTCTAGATTTGCATTGATTAGCAATATGCCCAAATTTACCACATGTATAACATTCAATATTTCTTCTATCAATAGAGTGACTTGACACATGTTTGCACTCAATTGATTTATGACCAATTTTTTCTCAATTGAAGCACTAACCAAAAAATGATGAGACTCTTGAATTCATATTACCTCTACATTGAGCAATCATATGACCGAACTTATTATAGGAAAAACAATACCCATTAAATTTTTGTGCATTAGGTTGTCTTACCGGATATCTTCCATTTTTGTTATGTCTAAAATTATTTTGTCCTGATCTGGAACTTTCTCCTTTTTCATATCCAAGACCTCTCTTATCATTTCCACTCTTTTGTCCTTGAGTCAGCTCATCAAGCTTTATTGAACTGATCTTAAAATTTTCTATGTATTCATTTGCAATGACAAGATCATTTCTAAGAGTAACAATTTTCTTACCAATTTCTTCTTCATTGTTTTTGGTTCTTTGTAATTCATTTCCCAGCTGAGTGAATTCACCTTTTATTCTTCTGCATTCATTAGATTTCTCTTTCAAGGTTTGAGCAATATTTTACTCATTTCTCTTCCTTTCTTCAATTTCTTTAGTCATCTTCATCATCATAGATTCCATCTCATGTTTTAGGTTTGTATTGTCTCTAGAAAACTTTTCACATTCTTCGGTTATCTCCTTCAAGGTTTGATTCAAGTGAGAATCTTCCATGTTTTCACTTTCCTTTTGTTTGATCTGATCACAAAGATCTTTCCTCTTCACCCTCGATTTAACTATCTGATCCTTCAATGACTGGATGAATTTCTCAGCATCTCTAATATTTGCTTTCAATTCTTGAACTTCTGCTTTAGACTAATCAAGGTCATCAAGTGCCACTAGAAGTTGCTATTGAAGACTACTAGAGTCCATCACATTCCAAGATCCACCTCAAGCTACAAAACTTCTTTAGAGCAACTAACTTTGATACCAATTTTTGGACTCAAGGGAACAGTGAGAGGGGGGGGGCTGAATCAGTGTTTAGCAAATCTTAAACTCCATCAATCTAAAACCTGAAACCATTTCATCATTGCATTAAATAAAATATGTATGCATTCAAAGTAAACATTCATGAAACCATAACACCCAATTTTTTTGCGTGGAAATCCTATTAGGGGAAAAACCATGGTGGAGGTTAATACACAATTTGAGTACTCAAATATAATTGTTTACAAAAGGAATGCACTTGCATTCAGGCACACTTCCTAGAGCTCACTAATCAAGAGAAAGGATCACTGCCATACAAAATTTAGATTAGGACCATTTAGAGGTTGAACTGAGATAGTAGCATCTATTTATGCCAGGTAACAGTTCTGGTGAATCTCATAGATTCATTTCTAGATCTGCTTTCCGATTCTGCACTTTTCTCTTCTTTGTTCTACTCTTTTCTACTCTTCGCATCACTTATGATCAAATTCACACTACTACACTGCTGAATCTCGCACTAAACTATGATATATTACACATTCCCACTTCTACATACACACACACCTACATTCACTCTTCTAAATGATAAAACCAATCTCTTATATATATTCATTGTCAAAGATTTATTCACCCACCAGTCAGCTTTATAAAATATTAAGTTACCTTCAACTTGTCGACTAGATCCATCATTAATTATTTATGTGCATCCTCCAAAGTAAGTTAAGACAAAGAGAGAACCCAAATAACACTTAATCGAGCATGAAGACTTATAATTAATTATATCTTATACATTTGCAATTACTATCCTTGTCGGGTCGGCCTTCTAACATAGATAATCAACAAATTAGTGTGCATTGGATCTTTTAGATCACGTACCATTGAGTGCACATCAAAACCAAGATACTGCAAGCAACAAAAAACCTTCCTCAAAGAATCCACAACTCAAAATATCTATCTGGTAAGGTGCTTAGATCAAATTTTATGCATGTAATCGGATGCCCTATTCTTTACTCTATTCTGTCAGTAGGAACCAAAATTATACTGCACATTCGGATGCAAGACTTAAGTTGCATGAATTGAGTTGCCATCAATGAAAACGCTGACAAGCCATATGCTAGCAATCTCCCCAGCCAAATGATAATACTCTATAGGTGTGGGTAATTACAAAACTTCAAAAAATTTCTAATAATCTCCAGACATTTTGTAAGGCTTTAGCTCTCTATTATGAATTTTTATGTTTTTACATGCATTGATAATTATTGTTGAATCTCCTTCAATATAAACCTTAGAAATTTATGTCCTTAAAGCCTCCTCAAGACCCAATAGAATTTCTTTAGCTTTTTCTATATTATTCGTCCCCCATGAGAGATGAGAAGAAAAAAGTGCAATAACATACCCACAATTATCCCTTAGGCATACAACAGCCCCTGAAAAACATGGATTTCCCCTAGAAGCATCATCAAAGTTCAATTTAATGAAATCATCTTGTGGGGGGTTCCATTTTACTGATACTCTATCCAATTTTTTTCTTATTGGGTTTGTGTAGACTTCCTGGAAATGGCAACACAAATTTTTTTCCACCCCTTCAAGATGAAAGCATCCCAGCTATTAAACCTAGATCCTACACTCTTGTGTCTCATAACATAAGCATTCACCACTTCCAAAATTTCCTTTTCAATATTAATAGTTATCACCTTCTCTAATGAATTTGTTTGCCTAAAGATGTAGAGATTTCTATCCCACCAAATATTCCACACCACCATGGACGTTATAACCCACCAGATGTAAGCAAAAACTGTAGATTTATACAAGATAGGCCAATTTTGAAAGAGGTCCCACAATGTCTTTGGTAATGATAGAGCTAATTCCAATTTATTCTTGATGAATTCCCAACATGCCTAAGCAAAGGAACATCACACAAACAAATGATCTACCGTTTCTAACTCATAATGACACAAATGACACTTGAATGGCTCTGCAATTTTTATTTGAGTCATTCTTTCACTCGTTAGGATTCTTTTCCTCAGGGCAAGCATGTTGGAGATAAAATTATTTTGGTGGGTGTTAAGTGTTATTCTTTCTAATAGCTCTTTTATTTGTTCAATTTATTTATTTGAAGTTTTCAATGGGAATTTCATCAGGCCAACCATGAATATGATTTGTCGTGTAATAACTCTTTTACAATTTTCCTATTTGTCTAGAATATTTAGTTCCAAGCAATGTAGCTCTAATTTCATCAATTAAGTCTATGGCATTATAGGAATTTTGTATAGGTTATTGCTACTCATTGGCTGTATGAGTTCTATTTAATGTGGGTTTGGTGCCAAAGAATGTAGCTCAGATTTTGAATTGACAATCCAACTCTTGCATAGACTTCTTGTCTTGTATGAATATATGTTTAGTGTGGGTTTTCGATCAACTCTGATTTACATATGATTCTTAAGTGTTTTTCTAATAGTTCTTTTACAATTTCCCTATTTTGTCTATAATATTTAGTTGAAAATTATGCAACTTGAATTCTGAATTGAGAAGCTAACTGTTATATATAATTTATTGTTACACCTTGTCTAGATAGTGATAGAATTTCAGGTAAGAAGTCCATATGTTGCAAACTCAAATCTATACATGTGTTTGACTTGAACTGGGTTCTTCAGTTTGAATATTATTTGTAAGTAATTTCACATACATAGATGTCGATATCTAAACTTTTTTGGTCAAGGGAAATTGGAAAAGAGCTATTAGAAAAAAAATTAACAATCACAGAAAAATGATAGATGTTGGAAAACCCACATCAAATAGAACTTTAAAATATGTAGAATAGAATAGGAAAGCTATGATAATGAATAGTTTGGCATGAGGAACTGGAAAAAAGAATATCATGAAGAATAGTTTGCTATGGGGAAGTTCAAGCAGTTGAGAAAAAAAGAATATCATGAACATATTGGTACAAGAAAAAAAGTGAAATTGGAAAAGCCCTATTAGGAAAATGATAGATGTTCTAAAACCCACATTAAATAGAACTTTAAAATCTAGAGAATAGAAGAGGAAAACTATGATAATGAACGGTTTGTTATGGGGAACTGAAAAAAAGAATATCATGAAGAGAATTTTGTTGTGGGGAAGTTGAAATAGATGAGGAAGAAAGAATATAATGAAACATATTGATATAAGAAACTACCATCCCACATAATTAGCAAGCTCCACCCCTTACATAAATAGACCTAGGCAGTTTGTTCCAGGGAGCTTCAAGCAGATCAGGAAAAAAAATATCATGAAACATATTGATACAAGATTTGAGTTATGTTCTTTGTTAATAAATATTGAAGACAAATAGAGAAATTGTATAAGAGGTGGGTATGTGCAGGATCATCATGGAAAAAATGTAGAAGTTGTCAAAACCAACTTTAGACTCCAAGAACACCTGCATGCAAATGGATACCTATCACAAGGAAGAGAATGGATGGAGAAAACAAACAAGGGTTTAAAGCTCTCAAAAAAGGAGAAATTAGCTTATCAGAACAAAAGGGAAATATGAATATACAATGAGATCAATCCTTAAGAAGGAGATCATGCAAACCCTAAAAGAAACCCTAATAGGAAAACATTTAATAATTAATATAATTATTAAATGTCACTTTATGCAAACTAAAGTGAAATCTTAAGAAGGGAATAAAGGTAACTTAATTAACACAATTAAGTTAAAACCTTTACTCTAACACCCTCCCTTAAGATGAGAAACAGTGCAACTACAAACAAATGCAAGAAAGCAAAGGTAACTACAATGCAAGAAGGCAAACATGGGTCCTGGAAACTAGGCCAGATTAGGTACCCAAATACAACCAAATCTCGGTAAAGAGGAGAAATAGAGAAAACCACATGGGAAAAACTCTACTCCAAAAAGAGATGCTAAAATCCATGAAGAACATCACTGAAGCAAAAGAAGCTACAAACAACTATCAAAAGATGACTGCTATGGTGCTAAAGAACCTCCTTTGAAGATAAGATGATCAAGATCAAGAAGACAACAATCTGCATGAGTGCCCCAAATGACACTACTCGAATCAGATGGCAAACAAAGGCAAACACCTATTACAAAGATACAGATGGCACAAGTACCAATAGTCTGAAAAAGATTGATCAACTGAGAATGGAAGATTCCTTCCAAGGCGAAACCAAGGAAGCATTAGCACAAACAGTATAATACCCCCCTATAATGCTGAACTGGGAGACCCTGACAGATCCACTGAAATGGTGTGTAACACCCTGTAGTGCATGAAGGAGAAGAGACAACATCTGAAAGTGTGCAAGAAAGTACCTGCAACTAAAAAAGTGGTGTGCAAAACAAAGCACACATGCATGAGGCTGGAATCATATAGATCCATTGTCATCGTGGAGGGACACTCACCAGACAAAGGTGTGATGGCAAAAAAAAGGCACTACACAACCCCCCATGGCACTTTATAAAACAGTGCGGGTACAAAATATGGCACACCCTTATGTACAAAATCCCCAAAATACATGTACAATAGTGTGGCACTTTATCTTAGTACGTTTACATAGAAGATCGCTTACAAATGATGCTCAAAATACCCTCAAAGGACAAAAAATTGGAAATACATGAAGAACAACCAAAAATGAAGCATCCCATGCAAACAAGAAGTTCCCAAGAGCAAATATGTCCAAGTAATTCACCAGAGTGTGAAAACATAAAAAACTGAATAAAATATACCTGGAGGGAAATCTGGAAATAGTGCATGGATGAAACTGAAGAGCTCTGATACCATGTAGAAGTTGTCAAAACCAAATTTAGACTCCAAGAACACTTGCATGCAAATGGATACCTATCACAAGGAAGAGAATGGATGGAGAAAACAAACAAGGGTTTGAAGCTCTGAAAAAAGGAGAAATTATCTTATCAGAACAAAAGGGAAATATGAATATACAATGAGATCAATCCTTAAGAAGGAGATCATGCAAACCCTAAAAGAAACCCTAATAGGAAAAACCTAAAAGAAACCCTAATAGGAAAACATTTAATAATTAATATAATTATTAAATGTCACTTTATGCAAACTAAAGTGAAATATTAAGAAGGGAATAAAGGTAACTTAATTAACACAATTAAGTTAAAACCTTTACTCTAACCAAAAACAAGCCCTTAAGTGGCAAAATTCAGAAAAAATAGAGTTAGGAAACTTGATGTAAAAATTTGAATAAGTTATCAATATTATTTCAAAAATATGTAAGAATAGTTTATGTAGAAAATTGAATTTAGTTTCTAAACTACTAGGTTTATTTAAAAAATATAAAAAATCTATTTGGTGAAAATTTGAAATTTCAATGTTGTAGTACTTAAATTTAAGGGAAAAAATAAGTACGTGTCTATCTAACCACCCTAACCACAATAAAATGATAATATTTTTTTATAATATTTTAGATATAAGTAGAGGACTCATGTCCCGATGTGATGCATATTTTTTTGTAATTATTTTCCAAGTAAATATTTAATTATGATTTTTTTATTACAACTTTTAAAAAATATAAAAACTCGTATGTCTAACCACCTTAACTTGGTCAAAACTTCATGAAATTAAATTTTCTTTTCTTTAATACTATAGTATGCAAAGCATAGAATGTGACACATGTTTTGGATTCAAAAACTGTGATACCATTTAAAAGCTATAGATGCTTTTCAATCAACTTATCAATCAGGACTTTATTCATAATTGAAATAGAAAATGAATAATAATTATTTATTAAACTCAAAGTAAAGAATAATTTATATTGGTGGAAAACTGAGAATATAATTTAAAAACCCTTTTCTTTTCATCAATTTTTGGTAAAAGAAATGTCGTCAGCCACATACCCATCATATTGCCACTTTTTGGCCCAATATGATCCTGCACATACCCAGGTGTTAGAATACCAATTATTTGCTACAAGTCATCTTACATGGGTATTTTGCATAAATTATTTATATATAATATTTAATGCCAATCAATGTAGCTCAAATTTATAATTAATCCTGTCGCGTTATACACATTTTCCAGAGATTGTTGCGTCATATAATTGTTGTCATAGCCTAAAGAAAATAGGTATCATCATAAAGAACTAGATTTACATAATTGATTTGGAAAGTTGAAAAGATATCTATATAAGTATGGAGAAAAAAATAATTTGGTGGATTTTAAGTGTTATTCTAATAGCTCTTTTATCTATTCAACTTTATATTTTTAATTTGAGAAAAAAAGAATATCATGAAACATATTGGTACAAGACAACAAGTGAAATTGGAAAAGAGCTATTAGGAAAAAACTTTTAAAGAATCACAAGAAAATGACAGATGTTCTAAAACCCACATTAAATATAAGTTTAAAATATGGAGAATAGAAGAGGTAAACTATGATAATGAATGGTATGTTATGGGGAACTAAAAAAAAGAATATCACGAAGAATAGTTTGTTGTGGGGAAGTTGAAACATATGAAAAAAAAGAATATAATGAAACATATTGATATAAGACATTTCCATCTCATGTAATTAGCAAGCTTTGCCCCTTACATAAATAGACTCAGGCAGTTTTTTTCAGCGAGCATCAAGCAAATCGGGAAAAAAAATATCATGAAACATATTGATATAGGATTCAAGCTAGATGTTCTTTGTTAATGAATATTGAAGAAAAATGGAGAAATTGTATAAGAGGTGCTAGAATAATAATTATTTGCTACAAGTCATTTTACATGGATATTTTGCATAAATGATTTGTCTATAATATTTAATGCCAAGCAATGTATCTCGAATTTACAATTAAGCCTATGGCATTATAGACATATTGTAGAGACTTTTGCATCATATAATTGTTGTCATGGCCTAAAGAAAATAGGTATCGTCATAAAGAACTGGGTTTAAATAATTGATTTGGTAAGTTGAAAAGATATCTGTATAAGCGTGGAGAAATAAATAGCTTGGTGGATTTTAAGTGGTATTCTAATAGATCTTTTATCTATTTAGCTTTATATTTTTAGTCGATCTAGGCTATTTGTTTGAAGTTTCCACTGGGATTTTCATTAGCCCAGTCGTGAATAGGATTTTTCGTCTAATAGCTCTTTTACAATTTCTTTGTTTGTTTATAATATTTAGTGCCAGTCAATGTAGCTCGATTTTATGTGTATATATATGTATTGAATTCCCCATTTCATATTTTAAAAAATACATATAGGCATAAATATATATCTATATATACAGACCAAGACCATTGTGGCTCATTTGAGAATGCAACAACAATTTATATATGCACATGTATATCTAGACAATTGTGTATGCTATCTTTATTTGTATTTAGGTAGAATTTCATTTAAAAAGAGTTAAAAATAACATATGTAAGTAGTATTTAGCTTCTCAGAAAATTGCTATAATATAGCCATAGCATTAAATGATATAGAATTGAAATGTTTTTAATAACAAAGAATTTAATGGTGGAGTATGTTTAACATGTTCATAAGAAATCTGTAAAGTTGATTGCACTTTGATAGTGAATGTCCCTATTGAAACTCAATATATTGGAAAACACTGAAAACATTGTAGTTCTTGGACCCACCATATTGATTGCCATTGTCTAGCACCCTGAGCAACCATTTCCCATTCCACTTTTGTACTCAAAGGTAGCCGGGAGTCCTCCTATGGCATATATATTGTAATAAGCTCTAAAGTTAAAAACATGTTAGTTTGCATTACTTTTTCCCTTTGCTTGTTGTTCATTTTGCACACTATGTAGCTCTCACATACTGCCCATTCTGTGCATCTTTGACATTATAGCCATTAACATAGGAGTAATTATAGATTAATATCTCCTCCCCTTCAAATTTATGAAGACAAAAAACATCCAAATTGGATTTTCCCTCAGTTGATTGGCTGAGAAGGCTACGAATTCAAACCTTTTGTTCCCTATAGTAATGACTTGCTTCGAAGTAGACAATATCCTATAGGCAAAAAAAGGTTTGAATTTGTACCCTTCTTAACCAATCAATTGATGGAAAATTCAATCTGGATGTTTGCTCTCTTCATAAATTTCAAGGGGAGGAGTTACATAGTGAGGAAAAAGTATGGTATACACATCTATTTAGATATAGCAGTGTATATATAAATAGATATATACATCTGTGCATATGGATATATATATCTAGTTATATGTATGTGTTTTTAAATGTGTAGAGAAAGGAGAAATTCAATGCATATATGTGCTTAATCATTTCTATTCTTATTGTTGTATAGCCTATTGTTTTGATAAGAAAGGGTGAAAGGACCAACTAGCAACATATACAAATATCTGCATATAGCTATATGTAGAAATATAGTAAAATAATAAAACACTGAATGGATACATATATAAGCAACCTCAAAGATAAATAGATACATATAGGGGCATATACGTATTCATTTATCAATTTTATTCTTGTTGATGTATCCCCTGGTGTTTCGACAGTATTAAAAGTGCATTTATATTCTTGTTCTTATATCCCGTGTTGTTTGATCAATATTAGAAGTGGAATGGTTATAGATAGATATTTCTAAGTTATCTACCAATTGCCATTGGGATGTTGTAATACATTAATCTTTTGTTTTTATTGTGAAATAGAGTTCTCAATAAGTCAACTCAGATTGTAACATTTTTTCCCTGTAAAAAGTTCCCAGAACTATATCTATGGAATTGGGCTTTGTGGATGGGTCTCCAGATCCCCCCAATATTGATATTTTGACATCTCCCATTGTTCCTATTGTGGAGTCAAGCTCTAAGGGTGTGAACCACCATCCTATAGATCTAGATTTCACAAGTATAAATTTCCTTTTAGTTATAATTTGTTGTAAATTTGGTGTTATTGTTTCCATTTTTTATTCACTTTAAGTTGTATACACACATGGCTAAACTTGAAAAAGCATATAGATGTTCAAGGAGATACCATTGATATTTTCCAGCATATACAAACATCCCTTTCATGTATATGTATATGTGTATGTATATGTAAATGTATGTATATGTTTATGTATATGTATATGTATATGATGTATGTGCTCCTTGGTTTTCTTGCACTTTGCTAAGAGACCTAGCTTGTCTCTTCTAGGAACCTAGTCTCCTCTAGGTCCTGATTGGCTTAGATGATTAACTAAGTCCAATCCTCATTCTTCTCTAAGAGCTCTCTCCTCTGTGCTTCACCTTGGAGGACAAACACCATGTGTTAAGTTCAATCCTTCCTTCTCACTTAGAAAACTCTAACTGCCACCTTCACTCCAACCTCGTTCTTCATTGCAAGGGTGTCTATCCTTGTCAGGACCTTCATAGTTTTTCTGATTTGAACCATTACAAAAGGTTCTTCCACTCCATTCTTACTGGGTTCAAGGGTTCTCCATTTGAAGACCTCAAAACAGGCCTAATCCTTGCAGACTTTACCAGTCCCATTTTGCTATTTCTTGCAAAATTCTTCCAAAGACCCTATAAATCTAAAAGCATATTCAAGTACCCTTTTGGGAGTTTTAAATTTTTCAATGGATCTTCTGGCCTGACAACATCTGTACAGTAGAGTCCTATAACCTAGGGTATGTAGGGTTACAAGGACTAATTCCTAGGAATTCACTGGTTTCCTTGTTCCAACATTACTCTAATGGATTAATAAGACCCCAATCCTCCTGTCACACCAAGAACTACTCCTAACCCACTTGGAACTGTACTTGTCTATACTGTACTTCATTTCCCTCCAAGAAACCCTTAATGCTTCTCCTCTAGCTCTCTAATTGGGCTCTACCTGCTCGCCTAGAGATCAGTGGCTAAGAGAAGCTTCTCCCTTTCTTTCATGCTTCCTAACTCTAGCATTATGTACACTACTGACTCCCCTAACATTCCACCCATCCTTAGGTGTTTCCCAAGAAAATACTTCATGGGGGAGCCATGAAAGCATCGACTGGTCAGGACAGGACCAGCAAGAGCTCTAAAACAAAATGACTCAACTAACACTAATGTCTACTCTAAACTAACTTATTTATGAAATGTAAAAGACTGATATCTATTATATGAACACAATGTTAACACTAACTCAATGCATTCGATCTATCTACAGTCACATTCACACAAGACTACTCAATATCAACAAGAAAACACAGAATTTGCAGAACTTCTTTCTTTCATTCACTCCAATCTTGATTACAAAAACTACTCACTCTTCCAAAAGCTACTAACTCCACAAAGATACGATTCTTTGGTCATAATAGATGCCCACTCCATGATTCTAGGCTAGTTGGTCGAACTCCTCCACTTCCTATTCCCAAGGGAATCCAAAGGCAACTGGATTGCATGTAGCAACCTATGCAAACTGCCTTATAACATTTGGCATCTTCCTTCATGCCTTGTTCCTATTTCTTAGGACCACCATTCCCTCAATATATTGAGGAACCAACACATTAAATGGCTTTAAGGCATCTTTACAACCACTTTAAGTGTTTAGAACAACTTAAAGACTCTAATCTCCCCTAGACAACTAACATAAAAAAACATAACCTATTAACAATGGAAAATAGTGTGACCTTAGTCCTAATGGCTAACTCACCTAGCCCAAACAAAAACAAGACCATCTAAGGTCTAAAGTAAACACTCAAATTCTCTGACTTGGCTAAGGTCAGATATGAGCCAAAAATACCAAAATAATGGAGGTTAGCCTAGGTGCTCCTACACAATCCTCCCCAAAACAGAAAGTTCAATCCACCTTTGGATTGATGAGGCTTGGATTAATCCCCATCTTCTTGAACTTAGCTTCCTTTATCCATACTGCATCAACATCAGCTTGGCCATGCCTTTTGATCAGATGCTCTTTGTATTCCTTGGTTGTAGTCTTCTTGTAGACCCTAGTGTCCAGTATACTGTCAGGTCCTAAGACTGTAGCAGTAGGTAAGTGTAGATCTTCCACATCTCTGATCACTTCATGAAGGTTCTGATCCATGTCTTGCTATGGTCCTTTGTAATGGACTAAGTCTGCAATATTGAAAACAGGGGATAGTCCACTATCATTCGGTAGCTCCACTTTGAATGCATTATCACCATACTTAGCTAAGATAGGACAGGGACCTATCCTCCTCATCTACAACTTGTGAGGGACTCCCTTTTGAAGTCTTGATTTGTTAAGATGCACCATTACCAAATCACCCACATTGAACTTGACTATCCTCCTATGATCATCCACCTTTGTTTTATGTTTTAGGGTGTTCTCTGTCAATGTCTTCCTCATTGTATCATGTATCTCTTACATTGCATAGGCAAAGTCATCAAAATATCCACTTCCTTTCACTCCATCCTTCAAGTCTCTCAACTCATACACTCCTCTAGGATGAAGGCCATATACAATTTCAAAGGGATTCTTCCCTGTGGATATTTTTATAGTATCATTATAGGCATATTCAGCTTGCCCAATCAACTGATCCCATTGTTTCCCATACTCCTTTGTCAAACACCTTAATAGATTTCCAAGGCTCCTATTAATAACCTCGGTCTGACCATCAATTTGGGGATGGTAGGCTGATCTAAAGGACAAGTTGGTGCCTAACCTTTGCCAAAGAGTCTTCCAAAATTGACTCATAAATTTAGTATCTCTGTCTGAGACAATGCTAATAGGTAACCCATGGATTCTTACTATCTCCTTGAAGAAAAGAGAGGCTATTTGGTTGGCATCATTGGTTGTCTTACATGGCACAAAGTGAGCCATCTTGCTGAATCTATCTACAACTACATACACACTATCCATACCTTGCCTTGTCTTGGGAAATCCAACTACAAAATCCATACTCAAGCATTCCCATGGCCTAGTAGGAATAGGTAGTGGTTGGTAAAGGCCTGCATCTGAAGAAGTGCCCTTGGCCTTTTGACATACCACACAACTTTCCACATACCTCCTAACATCAAGATTCATCTTAGGCCAAAAATAGAACCTTTGAACAAGTTCTTGAGTTTTAGTGATCCCAAAGTGACCACTCAAAGCACCAGTATGCTTTTCTTGTATCAAATTCTCTCTAATGGAACCTCTAGGAACACATAATTGATTTCCTTTAAACAATTGACCACTTTGCAAAGTATACTCAACATATTTACTATGAAAATGGTTCTTGTACTCAACACATACCTTATAGATGTCTACAAAATCTTCATCATCTGCATATAGATCCTTGAAGTGATCTATTCCCATACTCTTCAACTGTATTTCCTAAATTGTGAGAGCTCTCCTTAACAATGCATTTGCTAATTTGTTGAGAACACCTTTCTTGTGCTTGATATTGAAGGTGTAAGCTTGTAGATACTCAACCCACTTCATGTGTTTGTGGCTCAACTTTAATTGTGAATTCAGGAAACTAAGTGCTTGATTGTCTGAATATAAAAAGAATTCTTTGGGAAGCAAGTAGTGCCTCCACTTCCTTAGAGCTTGAACCAATGCATATAGCTCAAGGTCATAAGAAGAGTACTTCTTTTTGGCATCACTCAACTTCTCTGAATGAAAAGCCACCGGTCTGCCCTCTTGGCTTAGAATAGCTCCAATAGCCACATTGCTTGCATCACACTCAATGGTGAAGAGCTTCTCAAAACTTGGCAATACCAACATAGGTTGGATAGATATCCTTTCCTTCAGCAACTCAAAACTCTTGTTAGCATGCTCATTCCATACAAATTTGGTCTTCATGCCTCCCTTAATAGTATCCAATAGAGGAGCAAATATTGTACTAAAATGCCTTACGAATTTCCTATAATATTGTGCAAGACCATGGAAACTCCTTACCTCAGTTGTTGTCCTTGGAGTAGGCTAGTTCATGATAGCCTCCACTTTGCTTTCATCGATTTTCAGATTTCCCTGAGATAGCACAAACCCAAGGTACACCAGCTCTATCTTGATGACCTCACACTTCTCCAAGTTGATCATCGGCTCCTCTTCCTGTAGTTTCTTGAAAACCAGCTCTAGGTGTTTGAGATGCTCTTCTCTTGTTTTGCTATAGATCAGTATATCATCAAGATATACCACTACAAATTTTCCAATGTAGTCTTTGAGGACTTCATTCATGAGCCTCATGAATGTGGAGGGGGCATTAGATAACCCAAATGGCATGAAAATCCACTCATATAGACCCTCATTAGTTTTGAAGGCTGTTTTCCACTCATCTCCCTCATGTATTCTAATTTGGTGATAGCCACTCTTCAAGTCTATCTTGCTATAGTATTTAGCTCCACCTAGACAATCCATTAGGTTTTCAATCCTAGGGATAGGGAACCTATACCTTATGGTAATCCTATTAATGGCTCTTGAATCGATACAAAGCCTCCAATCTCCTCCTTTCTCAGGTGCTAGGACAGTGGGTACGACACATGAACTAATACTCCTTTTAATGAGACCTTGGTTTAGAAGTTCTTGTATTTGCCTAGCAATTTTCTCATTTTGTTGAGAGGTCATTTTGTAAGCTACCTTATTGGGAAGGGTAGCTCCTAGGATAAGGTCTATCCTATGACTTAAGGCTCTTTTAGGGGGTAAAGTTGCTGGTTGTCCATCACTCACTACACCTTGGTAAGTCTGCAGCAAGTCTTGAATCTCCCTTGGTAACTCTATCTTCTTGGTCACTTTGCCTTCATCTCCCTCTCTTGGTCTTAACACCAATGCATAACCAATTCCTTCACCTTCTTCCAAAGCTTCTAAGAACTCCTTTTCACTCACCACAAGAACATTTGAACCTACTGTCTTCACCTCAGCATCTTCTAATAGTGACTGAATTTTTAAAGTCACATTGTCCTTCTTGAAAGAATAGGAATTCTTTCCTCCATCATGTATGGCTTGATGGTCAAATTGCCATGGTCTACCTAGGAGCAAGTGACATGCATCCATAGGTAGCACATCACACAAGACTTTGTCTTTATACCTCCCAATAGAGAACTCCACCCATGCTTGCTCATTTACTAACACATGTTGTCCTTTATTGAGCCAAGTGACCTTATAAGGATTTGTGTGAGGTATCCTTGCCAACTTTAGCTGGCTGACTACTTCTTCTAACACAATATTGTCAGTAGAGCCTGAGTCAATGATGACTCTACATACCTTCCCCATCATCTTGCACTTTATCCTAAATAAAGACCTCCTTTGGCTTGGCTCCTCCTTCACCGGCTCCTTGATCAAAGTTCTCCTCATCATGAGGTTCTCACCTTCCTCAGAATTTAATGGAATCTCAGAATGTTTGTCTGCAGCATTTGTCTCATCATGAACTAGATTAGTTCTCTTGTCACCACCATGTGAAGAACTACCTTTCTCTAGACATCTATAGGTCGGGTGCCCCATTTGGTTGCAATGGTAACATTTCATGTTGGCAAAGTAGTTGTCTCTTCCTCCTTGTCCACCACTTCTTCCTCTAAAGTTAGAGCCTCTTCCTCTACCACCTCTACTAGAGCTTCCTTCTTGCTGCTCATTGGCTTTTATGTCTCCTTGAGTTTTTGTTTCAGAACTCTTTCCACCATAGCCACCTCTTTGTCCTCTACTATCTTTTCCTTTACCTCTACTTTTGGAGGTTTGCTCTTGCTTCCTTTTTCTTTTCTCTTCTATCTTCAAGGCCATTTGATAGCATTGGTGAATGGTTTTTAAATTCACCAAACTCATGTCTTCTTGAATAGACCACTTGAGACCATTCAAGTACCTTGCAAGCTTAATACTCTCATCTTCTACTACTTTGGATCACAAACATAACTTTTGAAATTCCTTGGTGTAGGTTTGGACATCTAAATATTTTTGTCTTAGATTGTGTCTCCTTCTATGCAATTGCACTTCATAATCATCAAGAAGGTAGGTCTACTTCACTTTGTTCACCATACCTTTCCAAGTAACTATAGGACCTTTTCCATCCTTTTCTCTCTCGCTTTGCACAAACTTCCACCAAGTAAGAGCTGAACCTCTTAGTCTAGACTTGGCCACCATAACGTTTTGTGCCTCTAAGATACCATCACACTCAAAATGGTTCTCAATGTTGTCTATCCAATCCACAACTGAATCTGGATCCATTTTTCCACTAAATAGTGGCAAACCTTCCAAAGCTTTGCCACTCAATGCTTTTAGTGCCTTTAAGAAAGGTTCTTTAGGAATCACAAGGTTAGGGGTTGGAGCTTCCTCCTCCAGCTCTATTTCCTTTTCCCTTGCTTCTTGTTCTTCCTTCTAATCTACTTTATCTTTTACTTTGTCTTCCGTTTCTTGGACTTCATCCAAGAGTTGCTCCATTCAAGCCAACCTTTCTCTTAGGGACTTGTTGTCGTCTTCTTGTTCCTCTACCTTCTTGGCTAACTCAGAATTAGTCACCATTGTAGCACCTTCCACATATGTATTCTCTCCCACTAATTCGGTAGGTTGCAACATCCACCACAAGCCTGATCAAATCAAGCTCTGATACCAATATGATGTATGTGCTCCTCAGTTTGCTTGCACTTTGCTAAGAGACCTAGCTTGTCTCTTCTAGGAACCTAGTCTCCTCTAGGTCCTGATTGGCTTAGATGATTAACTAAGTCCAATCCTCATTCTTCTCTAAGAGCTCTCTCCTTTGTGCTTAACCTTTGAGGACAAACACCATGTGTTAAGTTCAATCCTTCCTTCTCACTTAGAAAACTCGAAGTGCCACCTTCACTCCAACCTCGTTCTTCATTGCAGGGGTGTCTATCCTTGTCAAGACCTTCATAGTTTTTCCAATTTGAACCATTACAAAAGGTTCTTCCACTCCATTCTTACCAGGTTCAAGGGTTCTCCATTTGAAGACCTCAAAACAGGCCTAATCCTTGTAGACTTTACCAGTCCCTTTTTGCTATTTCTTGCAAAATTCTTCCAAAGACCCTATAAATCTAAAAGCATATTCAAGTACCCTTTTGGGATTTTTAAAATTTTCAATGGATCTTCTGGCCTGACAACATCCGTACAGTAGATTAGGTTATAGGATTACAAGGACTAATTCCTAGGAATTCATTGGTTTCCTTGATCCAACATTACTCTAATGGATTAATAAGACCCCAATCCTCCTGTCACACCAATAAATACTCCTAACCCACCTAGAACTGTACTTGGCTGTACTATACTTCATTTCCATGCAAGAAACCCTTAATGCTTCTCCTCTAGCTCTCTAACCGAGCTCTACCTACTTGCCTAGAGATCAGTGCCTAAGAGAAGCTTCTCCCTTTCTGTCATGCTTCCTAACTCTAGCATTATGTACACTATTGACTCCCCTAACATTCCACCCATCCTTAGGTGTTTCCCAAGAAAAGACTTCATGGGGGAGCCATGAAAGCATCGACTGGTCAGGATAGGACTAGTAGGAGCTCTAAAACAAAATGACTCAACTAACACTAATGTCTACTCTAAACTAACTTATTTATGAAATGTAAAAGACTGATATCTCTTCTATGAACACAATGTTAACACTAACTCAATGCATTCAATCTATCTAGAATCACATTCACACAAGACTACTCGGTATCAACAAGAAAACACAGAATTTGCAAAACTTCTTTCTTTCATTCACTCCAATCTTGTTTAAAAAAAACTACTCACTCTTCCAAAAGCTACTAGCTCCATAAAGATACGAGTCTTTGGACATAATATATGCCCACTCCATGATTCTAGGCTAGTTGGTTGAACTCCTCCACTTCCTATTCCCAAGGGAATCCAAAGGCAACTGGATTGCATGTAACAACCTATGCAAACTGCCTTATAACATTTGGCATCTTCCTTCATGCCTTGTTCCTATTTCTTAGGACCACCATTCCCTTAAGATCTCGAGGAACCAACACATTAAATGGCCTTAAGGCATCTTTACAACCACTTTAAGTGTTTAGAACAACTTAAAGACTCTAATCTCCCCTAAACAACTAACATAAAAAAAATAACCTATTAACAATGGCAAATAGTGTGACCTTAGTCCTAATGGCTAACTCACCTGGCCCAAACAAAAACAAGACCATCTAAGGTCTAAAGCAAACACTCAAATTCTCTAACTTGGCTAAGGTCAGATACAAGCCAAAAATACCAAAACAATGGAGGTTAGCCTAGGTGCTCCTGCACCAGTATACGTATATGTATATGTATATGTATATGAATATGTATGTGTATCTATATGCATATGTATATGCTGAAGTTGAATGGTAAGTGTTTGCTTGTGCGAGGGTTAATGTATCCTATCATTGTTGTATGATGGCGGTAGTCGAAGTAAATGGGATAATCAATGTTGCACTGTGGAAAAATATACTTTGATTAAGTTGTATTGTCAAAAGAGTACAATATGATAGATCAGACATGAAAACAAAAAATTTCCCCCTACTTTGTTATTGTGTGATATGTGATGCAACTCTATGAAATTCTGCATCATCATTTAATAATGTTCTTGGTTAGAGGTTTTGTTAGAGTCCGCGAGCCTCCATGATGTAAAAAAAATGGTTGGGAGGATACTGAGCATGGGTTGTGTGGTTTTGGTTTTAATGCCATTGTAGAGTAGGGGGATTCCTTACTCATGAGTTCTCTTCAATCAAAGATCCTCATGGGATGAACTACCCTAAACTACCTCAAAGGACAATGGCGAGAGTTCTAGAATCCAAAAGAGTAGGTCACAGATATTCTCTAGACAAAAAGACAAGCTCTCAAACAAAGGATGTCAGTGCACAATGCGGACAACAACGTGGCATGCTAGTGTCCTTGACGTGCGTTGGCATCTCGTATGAACCAAAAAGAAATTTTATCTTAGAAAACAACTAATTGACTACTAGCAATTTGATTATTGAGAACTTCTAGATTGTAAGGAAATGATAGAAAGTGATGGAGATAAAATAGAAGTGAAGTAGATAAGGACAAGGAGAAGAAGGGAAAGGGAATGCTTACAACCATGTGATTGATGAAGCCTCCAGCTCATGAATGTCTTTGATACCTTCACACAAGAAAGAGAGAAAGTGTTGCGGATGTATAGGGGTTTACCTCAGTCAAACCCCCATTTTGGTGTTCCCACCTCCACAGATAGCCAGATAGATTGAAAAGTATGAAATGAAGTAAAGAGTACTAAAGCACTACAAAATGGTGTTATGCTACTCAACCAAGTAATAGAGGAGAGAAGTGAAAGCTTACCACCTCTTCCCAAAGCACTCAAGGCTAGTGGGGGAGAAAGGTAGAGGAACTCAAGCCTTTGCTTCTGTGATGTTTCGTTCCACACTTTCTCTACTCAAGTGATGGAGTGTTGATGTTGTTGTTGTGAAGTGTAAAGTGTTGAGTGATAAAGCTGCTTGGAGCTTGTGAGGAGATGGTAGGGGATGCAGAAAGGATGTGAAGAGATCAACCTGCCCTAAAATGAATGAAGGTGAGTGAATATGAAGTAGAGAGGAAAGAAATGACCATATTCGCGTCGGTTGGCCGAAAAGGGCATTACAAATAAACTCCCTATGGGAATGGTAACACCTATGCAAGCTCTGGACGTGGGAATCTATCAGGGGCATTAGCATTCCACACAGATGTCTATGTTCCACATGGGCATCCTAGAAAGAAACATCTCTACCGATGCTCAAAATAGGTGCCAAGTGGAATGAAGGCAGTGGGCTTAGGTGGAATTTCGCCTTTGGATTTGGTTTTCTAAAGTGTAAAGGGGTAAAAGGGAATTTGTATTAGGGGTGAAAATTCATGTTCATACAACCATATATTTGTTCTTGTGTAGATAGATGCCTACATAAATTATTATATACACTTGCCTTCCACAAACATAGCTTTCAACTAGTTATGTGAATCCAATATTGTATTATTCTAAACAAGGGATATAACAATAGTGAAATAGTGGAAATGGTTAACACAAAAATATGTAAAATCCTTCTGTATATATTTTTATATATTCCAATGTTAAAACTATGCTATTCATTTTTTGGTCATCCATAGATATACATTTATATACATATGGATACACATATATATTTTGTTACATGTTTATGTGTAATTACTACTTTAAATATATATATGGTTATACATGTATATATTCATATATGCTAATATGGTTGAGCTTGTATCTACACTCCTGGGCGATGCGAGTACATTCAAGTTCTACAACCTGATCAACTATTGAATTTAAAAATGCTAAAAAATAGCAACGAAACTATTTATATTATAGCCAACGTAGAGAGGAAATTTGTGTGAAGCACCATAAAAAATACATGCAACAAAGGCTAACTGCATCAAGCATAGGTGCAGGTTTGTTTGCTGAAAATATTCCCTTGTAGTACCCATTGGAAATGGTAGATGCCAACCTTTATATAAATCTCAAAAAAATCCCCCTGTTGCACCAGCACAACAACAACACTTGAAAGAAATATTTATTCAATGATTGTTACCTTCCTACGGTAAAGTAGTTTTAGTACCTCATAGATGCAATTTCAAACATTTCTTTTTGTCAGATATGTAGGGAAATCTACATAGGGATGCACACTCATATTTTAGGATCAACAATGACCTATGTAAGCTTCTATTCTAATAAAGGCACCCACCACTTCGGTTCCTACAAATGCAATGGACCCAGGCCCACAACCATTGTTGCTAAAATAGATAGCACAGGTTGAAGAAATTCTTAAATTTCTAGGGTGGCTCTAGTTTTACAAGTGTCCCACGCTATAGGAGTTCAATTTGAATATAGTGGTGACATGATAATCTTTCCTCAAGATATCTCGAGCATATCAAAAATTTTATTGCACTGACTACAAAACCTCGAGCTTGTGATTGTATGGTGAACCACCATTGAAGGTGGTGATTACGATTACAATGTTAATAAACACCATGTCATGGATGCATTGAAATACAAAATTCAATATGAAAAATACTATAATGATGTTGAGATTAATGTTGAGGCTCTTAATATGTTACCTGATGTTGTTGTTGATGTCTCCAATTTCTTGCATACAATAAAGAAAGTTTCTGATGAAGAGATAATACCATCAACCAGCTCAAAAAATGCTACTCAAGATGAAAATAGCTCTTAAAATTTTTCATCATTTATCCCTTCCTTGCCAAATTCTAGACAAGAGCTCCAAGTAGTCAAACAGGTATTACAAATTGGAAAAAAAAAGAGTAGAATATTTTGTGTTCGCCTGAAATTAGCTCTTCTCTTGTTAATGAATACAACACTGAAGGTTTATTTACAATGGCCTTTCCAACATTGTTTCCCACTGGAGCAACACTTTCCCTCCAATTGAGGAATGCTCAAATTCACTTGCATGAATATACCCTCCACTTAATGAGATATTTTGAACATAGATTTGGAAAATATGTTAGGTTTAGGTATTTCCTTTGCAACTTGATAATGAGACATCACAATCAATAAACTATTTCTATCTTTGTTAGAGCATATCTAGAGGAAAAAATCCCCAAGTCATTGTTTGCATTGCGTGAACATATTCAAGCTTCTCCTGATGGCTAGATAGTTGAGAATTTTATGCATTTTGGTGCATCGTTGCATGAGACCTATTCTTTTTGGAACTCTTGTTGGGCCTAGCTATTTGCAATGATTGAACAACTTGGCACACCTACCCTTTTTATCACTTTGAGTTGTGCAAAGACAAAATGGTCTGATCTACAAAATGTTTTCTCTTCTATGGCTTGTTTAGCGATGGAGCCTTCACCAAAGATACAATAATGTTATTCAGAATCCACATATAACATCTTTATATCTATATCATAGATTCTTGATTTTCCATGAAGAGGTGATTGAAATGATTTTGGATGCAATAGGTTATTGGTATAGATATGAATGGCAGTATTGTGGCTCTGCACATGTGCATGGTTTTTTATGGCTTCCAGAAGCCCCCAACATAGACATTATTGATTGGTCCAATCACCATGATGTTACCATGGTGAGGCAATTTTTTGATAGATATGTTTCAACTTGGAATCCACGTTTCCCTGCACAGAGATTGCTTAGAATGTATCATTGTTCTGAAGAAAATTTGTGCTTACTTTCCATGAGCCAAATTATTTCTAGTGATCCAATAATAGATTATGATGAATTGCTAAATATAGTTCAAAGGAACACAAAATGCTCTTAATATACTCGTTTAAGGAAAAAATGAGAGCAATTACAATGTCAGTATAAATCACCTTGGTAGCAACAACTTACCTCTACAATGACATATGATGCTAAGTCTAATAAATCCTACAAGCTAGCAATAAATTATGATCACCTAAATATTCATAGCCCACCCATGCTTGCAATATGGCATGCCAATGTTGATTTCCAACTAGTTGTTTCTAGGAAAATTGTTTTAAATTATATTTCTAAATATGGAGCTAAATCTGAGAAGATATTAGAAAACTATCTTGATATGTTGAAAAGACTTACAAATACAAATATAATTGAGGATAGAGCACTACTTTCATATCAAAAATTCATGATGAATATTCTTGTGGAGCGTGAAATATCTGCACAAGAGACTTGCCATGTGTTACAGAAATTGCCTCTTCTCACTTCAAGTTGACAATATGTTCATTTGAATGTTGGCAAAAAAACATGGTTTTGTATAAATAAACATGATGTTGATGAAGACCTACCAAAAAATTATATTCACTGCTATATTCAAAGGCCTCTGGAGCTAGGTGGTGTATCCCTAATTGACTCGGTCCACTTATATACACATTCAGAGTAGTGAAAAAAGGCCAAATGGAAACCAAGACACCAACCTAAAATTTTCCTTGTGTACCCGTTGAAGATACATAAATATTTGAGATATTTTTTTGGCATGAACTTATGTTATACAAACCTTTCAGAAACATACAGATAGATATAGGTCTTGCCAAACAAGAGATCATACAAAATTGGAAAGTTTTAAAAATACTTGGTTATCATCCTTGGCATGTTAATAGACTTCCATAACTAGAAGTCTATTAACATGCCAAAGATGATCCCACAAAATTGGTTTACAATTTATGGGAGATTCTGATTTTTGTTGAAATCACATATTTTTAGAAAATATAATGATTCAAGCCTTAAAAAGTTTCATTTTAAGGATTCCAATTGAAGAGGGTTTGATCAAACCACCTTAGATCAAACCCCCTTGGATAGAACCCCGCTAGTTTTAAACCATACTTATAACGAAGTCTCCTTTACACCTATCAAAATGCTAATAAAAAATCACTTTTCATTTACATTTTGGGGGATCAAATGAATTCATTTAAAATTTATCTCAAATGATTATGGTAGTCCTTGGAATGAGTTATCCAACAAATATAATTTTAATATGTTTTGGTTGTATTTATGTATTTGTTTTAGTTTTCTTAAACATAGGTTTTTCACCAAAAAATAAGCTCTTTGTTCTACACATGTGGAAAAATACCAGATTATCAAAATAAAATTTTGAAAAATATGTTGAGGCTGGGTATTAATTCCCTTGATCCATTAAAAAATAAAATTGAATTTCAATACATACAAAAAAAGTTATGTTGTATATGGTTTGCCTATGTCTAGATTGTAATTGGTTTGACTTCGAAAATTGATTAAGGAAAAAATATTTAATAAAACACTATGAAACCAAATGAACTAGTTAGATATCGTAGTAACAAATCTAAATTATAAAAAATAAAAAATTATCCTTCATACAAAAAACGTTATGTTGTATATGGTGAGCATCACTCCTTAAAAATAATGTTTTTAAAAAAAAACTAGTTTTCAAAGGAGATGGAAAAAGAAGTGCAATTTGATTCCAAAAAAATGAAAAAAATATATTTAGAATATATAGACAAAATATCACAAATCACTAGTTTGCATCATCTTCAAATTCCTCATGGTTTAGCCGCTATAGGATCCCGAAAGTGAAGATTTAGTTAAGAAAATTAGTTCAATGTCCAATTTTCCCAAAAATTGTAAACCAGTATTGTGGGATCACCAAGTTGCATCCACAATTGAAGAAGAACATGGCAGTGATAATGATGATTTGAACCATTAACCTTCTATGGATGAATATGAATGAGAATTTTTCTATCAGCTTGGTGTAACTACTAACTTTAGTATAAATCAGCTCCACCTGTTGGGTAGGCGAGACTTTGATATGAACCATTCATGGAACACAAACCATGTACCTCAATAACTTCATAATATTGCTTTTCAGTTCATCCCATCAGCTAGGGCACAACATGAGCAAGCTATGATACAATTTTTCCTATAAATACATCATATCATAAGCTTTCACCAAAATAGAAATTGGCTCCTCAAATCATCCAGTCCCATTGCATGCAACCTTCCCCCAAATGCCCTCTTTGCATGATCATTCAATGGAAAACTTCACTGCTAAATTATTTTTGATAAATTGTATTAGACAACAAATAAACACGTCTACTATTGGATCCAATAGCTCATTGCTCACATTGGCCCCCACAGCTATTGCTACATACAACATATGCACCTCCACAATCCATACATCCCTTTGAATTCCCATAAAGGATATGAATCCTTTGCAAGGTTAGACATTGACAATATTCCAAGAACAATTTAAATATATTCAATATATTTTGATAGATGAAATGAGTTTTCTAGGCCCGAAGTTGCTATTGAAAATAGATAGTCGATTGCACCAAGCATTCCCCAATAACTAGAGGGAGCCATTCGGTGGTATTTCTATCATCCTTGTTGGTGATCTTGCCTAATTTCCACCTATCATGGATGCCCTTATTTATGCTTCACACTCATTGGTTGTAGCCTTATGGCATACTTTCACAATCTCAATCACATTGGACACTATTTTTCTTCAAAAAGGAGATAGCCCTTCCCAACAAAAGTTTCAGGCAATCCTTCTCCATATAAGAAATGGTGAGGCTCTCCATGATGACTAGGAAGAAATTATGAAACAAAAAAAAAAAATGCTCTTAGCCACAGAAAGAGAACAATTTGATGTTGCTACACATTTGTTTTCCACAAATGACTTAGTTGTATTACACAACAAAAAATTGATCAAATAGTTAAACCTACCCATAGCAATTAGCATTGCTCGAGTAGCACAACAACAAACATCTGATCATGGAGATGATGATCAACTTCTCCCACAACTACTACTTTTTGTTGGTGAATAGGTGATGCCAACAAAACATTTGTGGATTCAAGCTAGCCTAGTCAATGCATCCCTTGGTCTTGTTAGAGCTATTGTGTACAATGCACATTGTAAACCTCCAGATCCACCTGACTATGTTGTTCACTTCCAAAATTACATTGGTCCACCATGGGACCCAAAAAACCAAAGAGACATCCCCATCCCAGCTATAACTCGGGGTAGTCGAGCATAAATTCCGCTTACAATGGTGGTGCAGGAGCACCTAGGAAGCACTAGGAAGCACTAGGCAATTTGAGGACCTAGGATGAAGTTTTGAGTTTTTGATACTTTGAAGGTCATGTTGACCATTGGGTTTGAGTTGGAGGTTTTAGTTTATGTTTTGAGGAAGAGTGATCAGTAGAGGTCAGTAGATTATGGTAGACAGGAAGAGTGGATGAGTTTAGCAACTCACTTCACTAGGAAATTGGCAACAAAGTCCAAAATGATGCATATTTGCAATTTTGGCCAGAATGTAATGGGTATGTCTGACCAAGAGAAGGAGAACCACTTTTTCAACCTTTAAAAGGTGTGTCTCGACCTGATACCAAGGTTGGAAGGCTTTTGTATCGTTGGAGATTGCTGAACATATGGGAAAAACAGTGATAAGCTTGTAATTTCTCTTGTTTTGTTTTCTCTTATTAGTGTGTTAATGGTATAAACCAGGCACTGAAATACATGTGGAATGTAATGTAGTTGTCTTCCAAGCATTTTTTGGTTTCTTAGTTAGTTTTTTTTCATCGTTTCAAGCTTTTGGTTGTAGTTAGTTAGTTTCTTTCCATTACTGTTTTGACTGGTAGACTGTCAGAAATGGAGTTCTAGTCCATTTTTTCCCTGTACCTAGTGTATGGGCTCTTTGAAACTGTGGCTAGGCTCCATTCTTGTAAATATGGTAGAGGTAGGAGTCTTTAGGGGTCAGGGATTCATGGATAAAGTCTATTCCTAGGCGAGCTTGGTAGTGCTCGGCTAGGAAAGACAAAGAGTGCAGAGCACTAAGGTTGCAGGGGTGCCTATCTCCTAGCAAACCATGGTGTGGAGAGGATGCTGGTTACCTTGCAAGGGCTTGGCAAGAAGGAGGAGACTTCAACAGACCGGGAGGAGGCAGAGCAAACTGACTGATCACAGTGAGGTCAGAAAATGGCTTAAAACAAGCCTAAAATTGCTAAACCAAGGGTTAGGACAGTGTACGGATGGTAGAGGCTCCAAAACCCAAAAATCTTTGAGGTGTGGGCAAGGGTTTCACAAATCCAAAGAAAAGATTGGGGGTCTTTTGGAGGATTTGGGTGAACCATCCATGTTTCTTGGGTTAGGAGGCCTAATTGGGACTCTAGGGCTTGTAGCCTTCTTAACCCTAGGAGAGGGTTTGGTGGAAGCGATGGAGAGTTGGAGTTTGGTGATTGTCCAAGAACCCTAGGAAGATGTTGTGAAGCCATTGGAAACATCTCTACACCCCTGCAAGGACCTAATGGAGTGGTGAGGATAGTTAACCTTTAGGGTAGAATAAGGGTTAAGGAAGAGATAGTGGCAAAGCACCAAGATTGTCTTGGGAGTTTGAGTGTGAGATGATAGTGGGGTTGGCCAGGAGAACCAGGGGTACCTAAGCAAGCCTTAGGACCTATAGGTTAAGGTGGTGTAGTGTGACACCTCAAGGATCTTCCAAGGGAGACACAGAGCATGGGGCAGTGAGTGTTCCATCCAACCCTACCCTATCAGATGGCATGGGGAATCATAATACATAAAGCACAAGGCTTAACATTAGATGGAGTAATGATAAACATAGGCAGAAAAGAGAGGCAAGGTTTGAATTTTACAACTATCTCTTGTGTTAAATCAATTGAAAGACTCTCTATTGATCCAACATTATAATTTGAGAGATACTCTAGACTTAGCAACAACAAATACACTTCTCGACATTGCAACAAAGAGACACGTTTAGAACAACTCCAGCCCCTGCCAAATGCTTCTGCCGCCAACTCATGCTCCAGCTTATAAAAATGGCTCTGGAATAGTTGTTCTCACATTTGGTCTAGATTTATACCATCCTCTTTTCAAGGATTTCTAAGTTAGATTTTACAGAAGAATACCATGCAATAATTTGTGCAAAATGGGTATAATGCCAAAGATGGACAAATATAATAGGTAACAATAAGTAGAGTACAACACTTGTACAAGCTAGTGGCATGTTTTGATCATTCCATTCTATTAAAGTATATATTCAACTATTCCAAAAAAACATTCAACAATATTTTGTTGTATTTCATTGATTGGTTTTAAACTATGCACCTATGCTCTATTTCCAAATTTATGTGCCTATATACTCTATGTTTGATTGCCACATTAAATTTACCCCATTTATTCAATGCTTTGCATCCTCTTTAGCTTTACATATTTAAGAAAATTTTCTTCCTGTTTACTATCTTCTATGCCTTCAGTAATACAATTTTTTTTAAATTCAGTATGCAAATATGCACCCAAAAATATTAATTTGCTGACTTATGATTTCAACATTTTGTTGTGTCGTGATTTTTGTATATGACATTCACAAGAATACACTCTTCTTTATATTCCACCTATCCATGTTTTTCCAAGTGTTTTTAAATTCTATGGTTTCAATTCTTTATCAACATACCTACAATTCTCTTTCAACTGATTTTAACATATAGTACTCTAAACATACAGTTGTAGCTGTTACAAATTGGTACATATGTAGATACAACAACTTCAAGTGTCAAAGATGCATAGAGATTTAAACCAACAATAAGTATAGCCAAAAAGTTCTATAAGTCAATAACGTGTTTTGAACATTTTAGTATATTAAACTATATATGCACATACTATAGAAACATTCTAAAAAAAATTGTGTTCCATTTGACTAGTAAGTTTAAAATTCTACAACCATGTTGTGTTTTCTATTTTCTCTGCCTATATACCCTAAGTTTGACATTTTTTCCTTCATTCTTTTTTCCACATATTCTTATGTCTTCTTGTTAGCTTTTCTATTAGCTTTATTTGATTCAAATAGTTGCAAATGTTGATCCACAAAATTCTCTTTTTCATCATTTCATTGTTTCACTCTTCCTGTATATTGCATTTAGAAATATATAGTCTTGTCTACATTGCTTTTTTTCTCATATATGGTAAAAATCCATACTATTTGTGATGGGTTGCAACCTATTTACAACAATGATGGAGTTTGTTGATCATGTGGTTTGGAAGTCATGAAACTTGTTTCCTTGTTCAACGGAAACAAAATGGTGGCTTTTCGCTCCCGTGGGGGTTGATACATCCTGGCATTGTTGCACGATGCCATGGAATGGAGTACATGTAATATTCATTCTCCTAATATGAGGATGTCTATTGTTTTAATTCCATTGTGAAATGACGCACAATGGTGTTGGTTTCATAGCAGATTACTGAACAAAGTTGTCATCCACCTCCATTAGATACCAGATTGGAGAGCCTCCCAACTACTCTGATTTGCAATCTACAGTGTTTCAGCTTTTATTTTTGTTGTAAGTCATTTTGCAATGTTTGTTTGTTGTTCCATACACATCTAACTAGAGGTCCATATATTTTAATATATTCAAATAAAATGTTGCTTTGCAGTAATATTGTGTTGGCCTCAATGCAAACATAGATGAAGAATGAGATATGAAGCCCATGTGTTGGACAATTGGTACCTAGAATATGACCATAGTTGTAAGCGTAAACAAGGTTTACTTTATAGATTTATATTTTCCTGGGTTATATATTCAACCCTTTTCTTCCTCCATGGCTAGATAGCCTCCATATATTTGTTTCTATATACACATTCATGTGCACGGATTCTTACATGCACTTGACTACAATAAATATAGTCTATTGTACACATTACATTTTTCCATGTTTGTATAGTTTCCTTTTTAGCTAATCAAAAAAAGATATAGATGCTGCAAGAAATTATAGCCACGACTGCTCTGATGGAAACCCTGGTGGATATTTCAAATAAATAACTGATAGGTAAATTCCAACTATTACATATATTGCTTGTTTTGTATTAATATGTTTCATGATATTCTCTTTCTCTCATCTCTTTGAAGTTGCTTGTAACAAGGTCTTTATTGTCGTAGTTTACTTGTTCTATTCTTCATCAAACATAAGATTGACTTGTACCTTTTGACTAGTTTCTATTTTTTTTGGCCCATGTATGCTCCCTAGCCTCTGGCTATTGTTCGATGTTATCTCTATTCATCCTTAGTGCTATATCTATTTTGTATAGCAAAAACTCTATCTAAGAAAGTCTCCATATCTATGGTATACAAATTCTACTCTCCATATGTTAAGCTTCCATTTAAAATCTATTTTAGATGATCTACCATTTGATAGATTCTAAAACAACTGTTACAAAAACACTTGAGAATCACAGGTAAATGACAGATGGTCAAAAAACCCACATCAAATACAACCTTAAGAGAGGTAGAAAAACATACAGAGGCCAAAATAATTGAGAAAAGGTGAATGGTTCCTGTTGATATCCAATTTACGTGTGATTATAAAGTGTTATTCTAATACATCTTGCAACTATTATATAGACTGCTTGTCCTGTACCAATATGTTTCATGATACTCTTTTCCCCTCGTCTGTTTCAAGCTCCTTATAACAAACTATTAATTGTCATGGCTATTTTGTTTGGATGGAACATGTTCTATGTGTTCCGTCAATATTTTCCATGATATTTATTTCCCCTCATCTATTTGAAGTTCCCAATGACAAATTGCTCTTCATTGTACTCTTCTTTCTAGATCCCCATAACAAAATGTTCATTCTCATAGTTTGCCTCTTTTATGCTGCATATTTTAAAATTCTATTTAATGTGGCTTTTCTCTATAATATTTAGCACCAGATAGGTGTCATTCTAATACTTATTATATAAGTGGAAAGACACTTAATAATCACAAGAAAAGTACAGATGGTCAAAAACCCACATTAAATAGACCTTAACACCATGGAGAATAGAACGGGTGACCTACAATAATGAATAGTTTGTTATGGGCAAGTGGATATTGATACAACACAAGCAATCTGTGTAACAGTCGGCTCCTCAATTCAAAATTCAAGCTACATTATTTGGCATTGAATATTATAGACAAAATAGAGGAATTATAAAAGAACTATTAGAAAAACACTTAATAATCACAGGTAAATGGCACATGATCAAAAACCCACATTAAACATATTAATACAAGATAACCAATTTATGCAAGAGTTGAGTTGTCAATTGAAAAATTTGAGCTACGTCCTTTGGCAGTCAACCCACATTAAATAGAAGTGGTAAAGTCAATGGGCTCCAATACCCTATACGAAATGGGTATAACACCACAAACTTAATTGAAAATTTGAGGTACATTACTTGCAACTAAATATTATAGGCGAATAGAGAAATTGTAAAAGAGCTATTAGAATAACACTTAATAGCCACTAAACTATTTTTATCTCCAAAATGTTTATGCTTTCATACTAACCCTCTGCATATATATATGCAATTTCTTCTATGTTAATCTGCAATTGCTCCTATGTTAATGGGTATAATGCCAAAGGTGCACAGAGATAACTACAAACAATAAATGAAGGGAACAAAAATTACTAACCCTGACCATATTTTTTGATGAAGGAAAGAAGATTTAACTGTAATTTCTCCATCCATACAGAGGCATAATTTCTTTGAAGTCTCGAAAATGGGTATAACGTCAAAGGCACAAACATATAACAAGGAATAATAAGTAGAGAGTGAAAGACATGAACAATAAATTAGTCACTCTAACACCTCTTATACAATTTCTCTACTTTTCCTCAATATTTATTACCAAAGAATGTAGGTCGAATCTTGTATCAACATGTTTCATGATATTCTTTTTTCCCCATTTGTTTCAATTGGAGAGCCATCCACATAGCTTCATTTTGCACACTATAAAGACTGTATAATGACTAAAAAGGTGCATAGAGATAACTAAAACAATCAACCAAGGGCAAGAAAATTACAACAATCTCTTTTTTTAACTACAATTTTTCCATCCAAAATAGATAGATAATCTATTTAAAGTCTACAAAATAGGTGTAACGCCAAAGATAGAAACATATAACAAGAAGACATGAACAATAAATTAATCATCTATGCAAAATACCTATGCAAAATGAATTTATTTTCATTCCATGCCTAAGATGTGTATGTAAAAATATGTTTGTGAAACATGGGCACATATAATAGCCAATAGCCAAAAAGGAAAAAAATGTAGTCATGTACGAAATGAGAACCAAGCCAAATGTGACATTTTTTACTATAGTATTCTCTCGAATGAAGACCACAATGGCTCTTTCAACAATGCAACTTAATAAATATATTTTCTTGCACATTTTGGAGCACATTTGTGAAAGTAAACCCTACAATAAGAATTCAACCAAAAATAATATATGTACCTATATGTATATGTGTATATATGTATGTGTATATGTATATGTATATGTATGTATATGTGTATATGTATATGTATATGTATATGTGTATGTATATGTATATGCATATGTATGTATATGTATGTATATGTATATGTATATGTATATTCATGTATATATGTATATGTATATGTAGATGTAGATGTCTAACCTCTTTTATTGTATATCTATATGATTTCCTTTATAGTGTTGCACAAATACAATAGGCATCCAAATGAATAGTGTACTCTAAATTTCAAATTGTTTAATGCTCCAACTCAATCCAATGCTTCCCATGCTTGTTAAACACTATCAACAATAAATGTAAGTACAAAACTTTTCCATTATCAATAAATAGATTTAGTGAACCAATTGTAAATATTATTGATTATTTCCAATTTTAGATTTTTTATATTGATTTTACCCATATACTTAGTATTTTTTTATGGTTTGTTCCTAATCTTTCTTTCCCATCCATTGACATACCCCTCTCTTCTATTTGCAGGTACTAGGCTAAAGCATGCAAAAGCATCCCAAATTCACGATACTTATTTTTTACAAAGTTACTACAACAAAAAAAACACTTCAATATGATAGATCATATATGGAAACACTAGATTTTGCTCAACTTTGATATTGTGTGATGTATAATGGAACTCCACAAAAAAATTTGTGGACGTTTCATACTTTTCTTGCTTGAGGGTTTGGCTAGAGTCCTCGAGGCTCCATGATGCCGATATGGTAGGGTGGATAATGAGTGTGGGTTTTATGTTTTGGATTTTAATGCCATATATTTGTTCTTACATAGATTACTACCAAATAATGTATTTTGAATTTAGAATTGAGAAGCCATACATTTGTTCTTTTATAATTTACCTATTTGTCTATAGTGTGTACTGCAAAATAATTTAGTTTGAATTTATAATTGAGAATCCAACTCTCACATATATTTTTTATCTTGTATCAATATGTTTCATTATATTTTTTTTACCTCATCTGTTTCAACCTCCCTGTAACAAAGTGTTTATTGTCATGGTTTAGCTCTTGTAAATTTTGAAATTTTGTAGACTACTAGAAACTGCAATCATGGCATTGATTTGTACCTTGGCTTCAAAAAAAATAGTTTATAACATGTTTCTTATGTCATAGGAAGTGTTAGGGAAGCACTTGAGACTTTCGTCATATCACCTCAAAGAAAAGAATATCTTTTATTCATTTATTCTAACAATCCAAAACAAATTGTATTGCATCATCACACTCTTCTTTTCATGAGGTATATTTATGTGCTTCTGATCAAAGATGGTGTCACTGAGTCTTCAATTGCACTATGAATTAATTCATTAAAAATTGATATTTTTATTCCAAATTTTCTTGTAATTGACTACTTTTGAATCCTTTATAGTTGTCTCCATTTTATTTTACTACTATTAAACCAAAAAAAACATGCATACTAAAAATTTAACTTACAAAATTATGCACTAAATAGTAATTATAAAAATTATCCAATATTAAACATCTTTCTTTCTTAAAAAATATGCGATACCCAAAGTTATCAGCTACCTATGTTAAACAATATTTTTTAATGCAATATTAGTAATTAAAGGCATGGGTAATAACTCTTTAAAAAATATGCCTTGTATTTGTATGCATATGTATCTTAACATAATTAAATAATAATGAATGAATTGATTGATTAACCTAGACAAAAAGATAAAATATACAGTCGCATCTAGGGCTAATTAATTTAAAACTAAAATAGAATATAGTTATCTCATACCTTAAATTTGGGCACAAAACTATTGTTGTTAGAAAAAAAAATTATTTAAAAATTTAAATTTAATTTATATTTTTCAGTTATCATTTTAAAATTTTTTATTAAAAAATGTATTTGTTGAGAATTAATTTACTATAGTCCTAACATTATTAAGTAAAATCAATTTCTAATAACTATTATAACTAGAATTATTAAAATTACATATTAATAAAAAAACATTATTGATGATTACTTGCTTAAAATTAAAATTAATGGATACTTTTTAACTAATTAGATTCATTCAAAATAGCCTACGGTTTTATTTTACATTTTCATTAATCAATTTTCAATTAGTAGTTTTTTATGTGGAGATGCATAGATTGATTTCTCATCTTTGTCAAAAAGGTTTGTAATCTCCCACCCATATCCAATGAGATATGAACTAACCTCACATTACTTCCTATTGACTACTTAACACACTTTTCATTTCTCGACTCAATCAAATAATTGTAAATATTATCAATTTTTCGTATCTCACATTTCATTCCACAAAAAAAGTTTCCTGCTTCTTGGCCGTTGAATAGCCATTTGCGGTGCACCCCTATTAGATGATTGTTTCATTCCTATGCATGTGACTACTAGTTTAGATGTGTGTGGAATTAGCTAAAATTCCAAATGATGGATTATATAGTTTAAGACAACTAATATTTTATGTATTTTATATTTTTTATTGTAATTAAGGCATTTTTTTTGTAATTTGTAATTATTAAAAAAATAGTTAATTCAATTGTAACGCTAAAATTTACATACCCTATATGTTTTCTATTACATTTTTGGCTCATTTTGACTTGATTGTCCATATTTAATGATTAGTGTTTAAAAAGGTGTATTTGTGTGTGGAAGTTGACAAACAACCATGTCTTGAATGAATTTCATCATTGAATATTCTTAGAAATTGGTTCCAACCCTTAATGTATCCATTTTTTTTTTGTCTTGGTTCAGATCTACATGTGTGGAATTGAGCTAAATCAATAATATAGTCATGGAAATGAAGCAAAATATTTCATAATTTAAATTTATGATTGGTCCAAGTACCAAATTTCTTAAACTAGTTATCAATCAACTAAAGTGCAAAATATTTCAAATTGCATGATATTGTGGTGTAAACAAGAACAAACCTTAATTCATTATGAGAATCTAGAGAATCATTGAAATATAATCAACAATTTACACATACATGGGCATCAAACAATTATGATATGACATTAACATTGTATCAATACTCTAGCTACAATGCATAGCTATATTTTATCTTTGCTTTATGTTCTATAAGATTCACTTGGTAATAGGGATTTAACCAAGGGAGCAACCCAAGTTGTCTAGCAAGCTCCTCAATGAGGTTTATTAATACCACCCATTTTCAATGATAGGTCACATACATTGGACAAGTATATTCTTACCCTCTAGCAGGGATAACTTTAAGAAACCCCCCCTCGAGAAAGGTGTAAAATCTTGGTGAATCTTTCCTATTATTTGAAAAAATTTATTAATTTTCTTGGTGAATCTTATGCACATTATTAAAATAATTATAAAATCCTAGTGAATCCTAATGAATAATTGGTAAAAATAATAATCACAGTGGCGAATCCTAGTGAATAATCACTAAAAAAATTAATTACAATGGTGAATCTCTCCTTTAAAAAATTGCATAGTTGGTCGACGTAGTTCCCCCATCTATTTTTTTGTTTTTTTAATATTGAAGTAAGGGCCCGGGGGTGGCAGCCACCGGTGGGGTCAAGGGGCAGCACCCCTTGCAGGGGTCAAGGGGGCATATTTTTTTTTTTAGATCTCACTTTAAAAGCAAGACTAAATGAAAATATTTTATCTATTTCCATTGATTATCTTTTCAATCAAATGGTTGCGGGTTGATTCCATGACCTACTATGCATGTGCCTTTTAAAAGGCCACATGATTAGATTTAATCGTGTGGCCCAAAAAAAATTTCGCGCCTCAATAAGCCTTTTAAAAGGCACATGTGTATTAGGTCACTGAATCAACCTACAGCTATTTGATTAAAAAGCTAATCAATGGAAATAGATAAAATCCCTATTCAAGGCTAAAATATCCCTAAAATTAAATAGTAATTTATTATTAGTGGCGATATTGCCCCAAAATTAATCAGAGGAATATAATATTACTGGTGAATATAATGAATATTTTTAATTATTGTATAAACTACTGGAAAATCAATTCCAAAGACGCATCGTTTACATGGCGAATTAATCGAGACAAAATTATTTTTCTGTAAAAACCTGGCAATTCAGTCTCCTTTTTAGTTTGTATTATTCACCATTTTTGGAGCTCTCGATTTCAATTATTCGGCAATTGGTGAAGATTTGCCACTAAATTTTTCCTTGACCTCTAGAATTAAATTCTAATATCCAAAAATTAGATTAAAATATGCACATAAGGTTTAGTTATACACTCATAGAGATCACTTTCAAACTTGCAAAATTGAGCTAGATATTATGATAGCCATTTTCTAATTATTGAGGGAGTGGTTTTATAAGTCATGAATTGTTAGAGCATTAGTGAATCAATTGGCAACATTTGGCCTTGAGGGATTCACTTATTAAATCAGTGGCATAACATGTCCATTCTCCAATTTATGTTTTTGATGCCTATTTTATATACACTAGTATCACTTGAATAGCTCTCAATTTTCAATATGTATCCTATGTACCAATGTTTGGTTACATTTTATATCCCCTTGATATTTATAAACTATAAACTTAGAGAACTTATAAAATATCCATCCCCTTTTCACATACTTACCGATCACTAATACCTACCCATGTGATGTTAATTAAATTACCTCTTCCCCTCTAATAATAAAGAAACATATTGGGTCACATTATGGTTCTTTGAAAATAACAAATATTCATGCATATGATAAGATATTATTCTTGATAGTTGGATCCTTGATCATTTGGGAACAATAAGATACTTTTTTGTACCTAGAGCTAAGTATCTTTATTCTATTTATATAAATTCAACTTATTTTAGTAGTTCAATAACGTCCAATTCTTTAACCTAGCTAAGTGTGTTATGAATTTTAAATTAATTAATTTACCTAAGACATTTATACAATGTGTATTATATTTTGTTACACTAATTGGTACACTCATCTTATATTATAACCCTAAGGTAGATCATCCTTATAGTTTATTCAACATTCTTTGGTAGGGTTTCAAATTTAATAATTCTATTCATATAAATTTTATTTATTTTTAATTAGGGTTTGAATCCACCCTTTAATTGTGCTTCAATTCTATTCTCTTGATTATTTTTTTGGGATTCATTGTTTGATATCTCTTTTATAATTACTTACCAAATTTTTTTGTGCTTTCTTACTACATCAATTTTGAATTTTGGCGTCCCTACATATTGTAATATCTAGTCATTTTTCTTGATACTCATTCCTTTTTATGGTATAGACATGAATCTATTTTGTACATGAAAATTTTGTTTCATCATATTTGAATTTTCCCATCCATAGAGTTGATTAGTGTATTTCCTTCTCATTTGGATACATTGAATTCACTTCTTTATGAGTTTTAGTTTAATTCCACCTTTCCTATAACTAGTACAAGAATTATTTGATTTTATCCTTGAGAACCTTTCCTTCCCATATTTCATGGCGATGATACATATTTAATTATGGATATTGATGAGATATCCCTACCTAATAGTGACTTATAAATGAATGATATGATATATGATAAGGTTCTCTTTGAAAAAAAAAAGGTACATTAAAGCACTTTCCCAACTACTCTTATAGGAGATTAATGTACATATTTTAAATTTTTAGAATTATAGAAAATCTCACGCTCTAAAAAATATTATTATTAGCAACAAAGATTACAATAGAATATAATTGCTAGGGGTCATGAGGCCTATATATAATAAATTTTAATAGGCTGTACCAAATAGTCCATAAATATTTTCATACTAACCTTCTCTGGCATCACCATCCCATCCTCTACCATGTCACAAATAAAATAGTTCTAGACATCAATGCACTTTATCTTTCCATGAAAGGTTGGGTTCATTTTTAGACAATGACACATTGACTATCACATAGAGTGGTAATAGATCCTTGTTCTAGCTCAAAATATGAAATTTAATATATTGATCTAGGTATATTTATTGCAAGCATGAGTAGCATCCATCTACTCTAATTATATAGGGGTAAAGTTACCATATCGTGCTACTTACTCATATAATTGATAGCACCACCAACCATAGTAAAAATATGTACCCTATAGTGAATCTCCTACTATCAACATCTCCAACCCGATTTTGTTAGGAAAAAGGTGTATCGACCTTGCACATACAAAAGTCTATGACTTATAATAAGATTACCTTTGAGCATGGATGGATTCAAAATTTTCTCCAAAGCTATAGAATGGCTAAATAAATATTCTCATAAATTTTTGATCGAAGATCGTGTCTAAATTTTAAGATATTATAGTTTTCATTTTTGAAAGTTTCAAAGTCAATTTTGAGGCTCTTGCACATAAACACCATTTTAGGCTCAAAAGTGATCATAAATAAGAAAATATTATTATATCTTGATAAAATATTTCATGAGATTTCCAATAGTTCAAACAATTCATCTATTAGACTCCTAGATCAAAAAATATGGTCTTGAATGTTGTGTCTCTTGAATTAAAAAATATGAAACATGTTGGACATGAAAAATAGTTTTAAGGGGGAGTTACACAAGTTTTTGGATATTTTGACACATCAAACATGGCATATTTAATTGGAGACAAGTTGGATGTCACTTTTTAGGTGGTTTCAACTCATATTTTCATAAATAATATTTGATGGTTTCATGTATTCTATATCATAGATTAGGTTCTTGAGATGGAGGTTGAGTGTGAGAGTCTTATAGATAATTACTTTCCTTTGGATATTTAATCAGTGATGCTCCAGAGAGTCATTTCTCTACAAGTATATTGTAATCTTGTTGATTTCTGAATAATATATTGAACAATTTTTTGAGTTTGGGTTTTTCTCTTGAAATGGTTTCCCCCACTTAAATCACCATGTTTTGGTATGAATGATATTGATGTTTATTTCTATTTAGTTTTCGTAACTAATTTAAATATTTGATAATTTTTCATAACCCTCTTCTCAAGATTAATGTAATAAATTGTTTTGCTATCTTAGCTTCCTTACAATTGGTATATAAGAGATTGATCACCTTTAGTTTTAGTTATGGGTTTTTGGGATTTATGAACTAATCTAGTTTTTATTTGGAGGTTGTGTAGAAGATACTTTGTGATCTTGTTGTAGGAATTCTCAAATATAAATATCATTAGGGAGAATAGAGGTAGATAATTTTACTAGTAACAATTTTGAGATGTGCAAGTTGAAGATGTAGGATTTATTAATTGATCAATATTTGTGGGATTTTGTTGATGATAATGTTTAAAGGCATACATATGCTAGTCTCCATATACAATATGATGTTATGGACCATTAATCCAAGGGTCTTACTAGATTGTACTTATTAAACTATTTTTTAGATGAAGAATCCTCTACAAAGAAGCTATGAAAGAAAAATGGTGAGATATATCAAGCCAAATATTTCATGCACAATATTATTTTGAGGAAGAAATTATATTACTTTAGAATGGAAGAGGATTGATGAATTGTAGACCACCTTAAAGAATTCAATATTTTAGTGGCTCAATTGACATTAGTTGGTGTAAAAATACATGAGGAGGAGAGATTTACATGGGGAAAACCTTTTTAGGAGAAAAATCCCATAGAGTTCGCCATATTGGAGAAAATATTCTTGTTAGATGCACTAGAAAACTAAGATGGTGGTGAATAAGTTGTACATTAAAATATTAAAACCTTCATTAACATTCATATCTCTATTTTCCCTTAAACCCTTAACAACCTTTAAACCCTTATCATGCATTAGCAAAATGTAAACATGAGAAATATTAAAATGCAAACACATCCAAAAACATAAGAACTTTAGGTTTATGTGGAAAAACCAAGAATGGAAAACCACGGTGAGGATTAGCTCATAATATAAAGTAATATTAACATAAAAAAAAATAGGCTCACTATCGGAGGGCTCACGACCCATAAGAAAGAAGGGCTCTTTGCAAAGGACTCACTATCCAAAAGAAAGAAGATAGACGGGGTGGCTCACTACCAATTTGAAATACTAAAAATTCATCTCTCTTATGATGAAGTTATAGTTCCATTGAAGCACAATTAACTCATTCAATAGACTAAAATTTAGACCCCTTCTCACTGCATGTGGGAGTCATAGGAATTAAAGCTTGCACTCAGATCACCACACTTGATCTCTTTTGCATCTTTCAAATCACACAAATTCTCTACTTAATTCACACAATCAATCACCTTGTATTTATACATCTCTGACCTAAAAAAATCTAAATTAGGTCGACCTTAAGGAAACATATGCACCTCAACCATGTAGCACCAAATAGCTTGGCAATAAACACTTCCACAATATATAGAAGTGAAGTAAGACCATGCTACAACTTAACTAGGACCCAAATCTACATTAACACACTTCTCAACACCTCTAAATACAACAATCATATATTGCAATTAGTGCTAGTATTCCAAGCCAAAATTGCACTAACACTAACAAGCAACTTCAAACACTCATCTTTGGGTCCAAAAACATCTTGCAGACCAAACAACTATTGGAAGTTTGACGAGATTTTCATTGATGATGCTTGTTGGAAAAATGAGCATGGAGAATGTACACAAAAATATATTATAGTGTTATCATTGATGTAAACATTGTTTTGGACTAATTTTATTACTTATAGCATATTTTTGGGGCATTGAAGAAGTCATTTGTGCAAAGAGTTTTTGTTTGAAATGTTCAGTGGTATGAAAATTTGACAAAGTGTCAAAACTACTAGTTTAGGATTATAGTGTATCAATTTTTGGGTCTGCACCACTCTACAAAGGAAGATTTTTCTCTGCACTTTTAACCTAATTTTTGTGGTTGTTAGAAGATTGTAAATCCAAGATTTCATCTAGTTTGACAAAGTATTTTGAGAGATAAGAGTTACAGAGTTCAGTTTGGTATATAATATAGTAATTTCCTATACAGGATGTGAGTGTGGGAGATTCTATACTTCTTTGCAAATAATTCTTTGATTTTGTGATATTGAATTTAAGTTGTGAGATGTTAGATGAGTACGAATTCCAAGTGGGATCAACATTTGAGATCCATGTGTTGTGAATTAAATGAACATTTGAAGAGTTTTTGTTTAGGATATGGTGTGCCAACCTAACACATTTGATATGGATGTGAAGGGTTAATATGTGTTGTGCTTCTATCTGAGATCTATTTTAAGTCCATCCTGACCTATCTTAAGGAGTTTTGAATTTTTAATTGTGGCATGAATTTTGGGGTGATAAGGCTTCTAGAGCCAACAAGTTAAATTTTATGTGTTGCATCCAATTTGGCTGACCTAACTGATGTTGCACTTGATGTTGATATATATGATGAATTGTTTTCAATGTTTAAGATATAGAGAAATGTTGATTTGAGATATATGATGTGAGTTTCATCAAAACATATATAAGTTATGAATATTGAGATCAAAATTCTGTGAATGCAGAGCATTGATCTAGATCAGTGTGAAGTTTGTAATTGTGCTTCATTCAAACTATATTCTAGGTATATTATAGATTCTTTTTTAATAGTTCAAAATAGGTCGTGAGCAACCCCTCTCTCTTCTATCTTTCTCTTTGTGGGTAGTGATTCCACCTATAGCGATAATTTTTGTAATATACTATAACATGTTATAATATCTTGTAAGCTAACCCTCACCGTGGTTTTTCCCATTTTGGGATTTCCATGTAAAAATCTTGGTGTTCATGTATTATGTGATGTTTTTAATGTTTTCATTTGTTCTTTCCTTACTATAGTTGAATATGATTTTATAGTTGGATGGCTAATAATTCAATGTTTTAATAGAATACTGATTCACCCACCCTCTCAGTATTATGAGTGTTGAACAATTGGTATCACAACTTAGATCCCTAGAAGGAGCTTGACCACTTTGGGAAGATCTTAGAGTTTAAACACATGGCTGATAGAAAGTTTCATATTCCTTTGGAAGAGATTCTTGTTATTGAATACATAGAAGAAGATTGCATGCTTGAAAAAGATGGAGAACTCAAAGTTTCTCTTGAATATCTTGACAAAGTTGAAGGTGAAAAAAGAGATTTGAAGGAAAATGTTAAAGAAGAAAATGAATGCATCATAAAATTGAGAGATATAATCAATAAGTTTAGAGAAATGCATAAGGAAGTCAGTAAACAATTGAAACAAGTAAATGAAAACACCACGAGATTAAAAGTGCAAGTTGAAGAAAAGAAAAGAGTTGAAGAATGTTTAAATGCAATAGTGAAATAAAATATGATGAATGCATGAGGATTGAACAAGAAGTGGTAAATTTGAGATTAAATCTAGAGAAATCAAGAAGTCATGAAGATAAATTCAAGACAAGTTAGACAATTCTTGATGAGTTGATTGTAGGTTAGAAAGAATCAAAAGAAAAAGGTCCTTTGGGACTCAAAAAAGGTGAAAGATCAAAAATTAGATCAGACACCTAATGCAAAAAAGATCAATGAACTAGAGAAGATTGAAGACAAGAATAATGGGAAGATTCAGAATCAAAGAAACAATGCTAGAAGACCTTCGGTCAGACAACCAAATGCTCAAAGGTACCCATATTTCAATGGTATTTATTATTCTTGTAATAAATATGGACATAGAGAAATGGAATGTAGAAGTAAAATGAATCAAAATATTTCATCCTTTACTGGTCAATTCTTTACATGCAAGAAATTTGGACATAGAGCAAGGGCATGTGTAGGATCATCATGAAAAAAATAGGCCCTTAAGTGGCAATAAAATTTAGAAAAATCAGAGTTAGGCAACTTGACATAAAAATTTGAATTAGTTAACTATATTATTTCAAAAATATGTAAGAATAGAATCTATTGCAAACTGAATGTAGTTTCTAAACTACTAGGTTTATTGTTATTTTAAAAAAATCTATTTGGTGAAAATTTGAAATTTCAATGTAGTAGTACTTAAATTTCAAGGAAAAAATAAGTAGGTGTTTGTCTGACCATCCTAACCACAATAAAATGATAATATTTTTTTATAAGATTTTAGATATAAGTAGAAGACTCATGTCCCAATGTGATGCATATTTTTTTGTAACATTTTTCCAAGTAAATAATTAATTATGATTTTTTTATTACAAATTTTCAAAAATATAAAAAATTGTATGTCTAACCATCTTAACTTGGTCAAAACTTCATGAAATTCAATTCTTTTTTTTTTAACCTATAGTATGTGAAGCATGTTTTAGATTCACAAAATGTGATACCCTTTGAAAGCTATAGATTTTTTTCAATCAACCTATCAATCAGGACTTTAGTCATAATTAAAATAGAAAATGAATAATAATTATTTATTAAATTCAAAGTAAAGAATAATTTATATTGGTGGAAATCTAAGAATCGCCATTAAAAACCCTTTTCATTTCATCAATTTTGGGTAAAAAAAAAGTCGTCAGCCACATGGGCCATCATATCACTTACATATCGCCACTTTTTGGCCCATCATGATCCTGCACATACCCACAAGTGAGTGCAGAAGTCAAATGATGAATGCATATTACAATAGTAGAGTAATTTAATCTTTCAATGGTTACTGATACAAATGTTATGGATTTTGATAAAAGGATAATCAATGTAGATCTAGAATGAATGGAGGGAATTTCGTTCAAAAATAATGTTATATGTCAGAATTACAATAGATTTGGACATATTGCTAAGTTTTGTAGAAGTAGAAACACAAGGATAATTTGGTAAAGAGGAATTAACCAATCAAAAAAGTTGATCCAATTGAAGTAAATAAGGAAATGGAAAAGATCTGGAGAAAGAAAGAGGAGACTGAGAAAAAGGAATAATCTATACCACCCTTTGGTGGAAATGTTTCCTTTGGAAACTAAGCCAAGAGTTGTGGATTAGGGGGAGCATTAATGCACATCCTTTGTCCTCAACTAGAAAATAGGTACTAAAGCTACAAAACATAGATATGTGATGAATAACAACATTCTAGATCTATTGGTAAAAATTGCAGAAGAAAATATGTCAATAAGGAGATTTATGGAGCTTGAGAAGTTGTCTATGTATACAAAAAATGTGTTTCCAACTTTATTGCTTGAAGCATTTATTAAAAAATCTTGGTAGATGAAAGGTTGAAAGAAAATTTTCTGAGTAAAATTCATTTCACAAAGCATCCAAAGAGACGTAGAGCAATGAGAAGCAAAAGTTGAGTGCAAAAGGAAATTTTCATGCCACTAATGACATGATACAAGATAAATAGATTAGAAAACCTACACAACATGCTTTTGGAACCTTGTGAAAATTGATAATACTTGTACTCCTACCATCTTCATTTTCACAACCTTCACATCTAACAACCTTGACACCCTTTGAGCATCAAAACTCTAATTCAGTGAAGTGAAGTTAAAAAGTTATTTAGCAAGTACTGTGTGCCTTAGTTTTCTTAAATTCATCTTTGAAATAAGTTTGAATACATTTTTAAATAGCTACTTTGAAGGTTGTAGAGGTTTTAGAGAAACCCCATCCCAAGTTCAAAAGATATCCCATTAGAGCCATAGAAATGACCCATTAGGCACACTCTCGTACATACCTTATGGGGTTTTATCGATTGAGGATGTTAGGGCTCATATTCCTACTAAGATGGAAGAGCATTCTCCACCCAAATTAGGATATTTTTAGGTGAATGAACTGATAGATGGCGATTTCAACCTGAAGCTGAAATATAAAAACCTAGATGAGAAAAGGTTAGATGTATGGCAATGGTTTCCACCTTTCTACTATGATGAAAAATGGATTAGAATGGACTTGAGTAGGGTCCATGATCATTTTTTTTGGACTGACATGCCCCACATGATAACAAAGGAAGTTATAAGGGAATTCATTTGTCTATGCTCCTTTGTATTGATTCTCATATTAAAATCAATCAAGAATGAAGTAGTAATGGAGAAGACTAGAACTACATCTGACAAAATGGCCTTAATAGTGAATCCAATCATAAACCTTCCTGCTAGATACATTGCCATGGTTATTGGATATAAATTTTACTTCACAAACATGGATAACTCTATTTCTACCCCCACATTTAATGTAGCACATTATATGGTGGTGAATAGAGTCGACTTTGACCTTTGTGAGTTTCGTAGGAAACAACTAATGGAGAATTTGAGTCTAAAAAAAGAGAAGAAGTATGTATTTAAATATGTCACACTAGTTATGTGTCTACTTTTCCACTTTTTTAAGGAGATTCTAGTGTTTGGAAAGGTGAATTGGTCAAGTGGAAGACCTATTGCATTACAAATTACAGATTGCATGAGGAGTGTTACAACACAAGATGAAGCACTTGCTACTTTCTTTTCTATTTTCCAAAAAAAGAATGTATGAGAGGCAAAGTATTCCTAGAAGTATTGTTGAGAAATACAAAAATGAGATCACTTTTATTGTATCTACAGATTACTGTATTATGGAGGCAATGGAACCTAAGACTGCTTGGGTTTTGGAATTAGGTTATGAAGTAACAGAGGTAGAACTTATTTCATGTGTAGATGTTTTGTTGGAGATTCCAAAATATTCAAACCAGCCAAGGTTCAAAACATATGAAGATAAATCCATGGAAAAAAATTTGAAACAAAAGGAACCAGTGATGAGGAAAAATGTTGACAAAATGGTCGATGTTTGTGCACAAGACTTGGGTCTTTCTAAGGAAAGAGTGCAAATTACTATTAAAAAAGCTAGAGAAGAAAAGAGTGCAACTGAAGCATCTAGGAGCACCATAAGATGAGGTAGAACAACTACCACTCCCCCCATTGGTTCAAAAGTCCTCCATGGCTTTCCCTACTATTGGAGACAAAAGAAAATCAACTACTAATCCTTTGATGAGGGAGAAATCCCCTATAAAAGTGGAGGATGTGTCAAAGAAAAATGAAGTAGAATAAATGATCAAAGAATAAATTGCAAAGTAAAATGATACAACAACTCCCTTGGTACAAAATGATGAAATCCCTCCTTAGGTAAGTAGAAATAACACTGTATAGGAAAGAAAAATAGAGGAAGTCTATGTAGATAAAGGTGATGATGAGGTAAAGGTTATTGATGAGAATGATGAAGAAAATGGAGAGGAAGAAGAAGAGAATAAAGAAGAAGAATAAAAAATGGATACATCCAAAGATATTGAAAAGGATGAAACAACTAACTCTAGAAAGACTACAAATGATAAGGGAAATGTTGTAGAGACCACAAAGCACTTGGTGAATCTTTCAGCTCCTTTGGAGATTCTCTAAGAAATTTATTAAGTGTTCAACCTAGCCTCCAACCTATTGTATCCTCACAACTATTGTAACTATTGATGAGTCAAGGTAATGAAGACTAAAAAAAATATTTGTCCTATTTAAAAGCTACAACTAGGGGACTTGTTTCATATAGCCTCCAAAAAGGAGATAATGGGCACCCATCAAAAGAGCAAAGAGTTGATAGATGAGATAGTCAAATCATTTTAGGAGATCATACTCAGATCACATGTCGATACCACACTCTCTATTATAGAAAATTTCAAGTTTTTAATTGATTCATTCAATTATTATGCATACAGACTTAAGGAAGAGGTTGAGAAAGAACTAGAGAAGAAAATGAATGACAAAAGAATGATGGAGATGATAGAAAAATGTGATTTTATAAATAAAAAGTTCTCTAAATTGCTAACGGATGTAGAAGCATGTGTTGGTGAGGAAAAGAAACTATATCATTACAACATTAAGTGTCTTGGAGCCAAACTGAACATAAAGAATGAAATGGACTCCATTGAGTCATAGATTAATGTTGCCTCCATTGCATATGACCTAGCTATGGACCTCACTTGTGACATAAAGAGAAAAAATGAAGAACTTCGTAGAACATTTTCAAGATGCAAGCACAAAGAGAGACTATCATACTATAGTTTGGATATGTGAGGGATCTAGTCAATTCCAAACTTTTGTTGGTTTCAAAAGCACTCTTAAATTCTAGCAAAGAAAATAAGTTGAATCTAGTACCTACTTTATTGGAAGAAGGAGAAGAACTACTGTTGGACTTTAAAACTTAGATCAAGTTACTTGCAAAGGCCAAGTGAGAATGGGAAGATGGTATGCTAGCTTGGGAAGATATGGTGAAGATATTTCCAACATAAACAACCTCTGGTTGACACATATTTCATGTTTTTATGATTTTTTTTGTTCAAATTTCTTGTATATATGTAGGCATATAAAGTTGTGTTTCATTATCTTTTCTCTCTAGTACATGACTTAGGGAGAGTCAATTCTTTACCGCAAATGTGTATTTATGACTACATCACTTAGGGAAAGTTTTGGTAATGGATCAAAATAATGTATATATGCACCCTTTTCCCTTGATGTAAAAGAGGGGGTGTTTTGGAGAGAACTTTGGCATGTTGCCATCAATGAAAAAGGGGGAGATTATTGGAGTTTGAGGATATTGTCATTAATTATTCTTGTTGGCAACATGGGCATGGAGAATGTACATAAGAATATATTACAATGTTTGAACATTGATTTCAATATTGTTGTAGACTAATTTGAATATTTATAACATATTTATAAGGTATTGAAAAATTCATTTATGCAAAGAGTTTTTGTGCCAAATGTTCAATGGTATGAAAATATGACTAAGTGTCAAAGCTGTATGTTCAAGGTTACAATGTATTCATTTTTGGGTTTGCACCACTTTTCAAAGGAAGATTTTTCTTTGTGATTCTAACCTAATTTTTGTGGTTTTTAGAAGATTCTAAATCCAATATTTCATCTAGTTTTGTGAAGTATTATGAGAGATAAGAGTGACAGAGTTTGATCTGGTATAATGTAGTCATTTCCTATACATGGTATCAATGTGTGAGATTTTCAACTTCTCCACAAATAATTCTTTGGTGTTGAGGTGTTGAAGTTAAGTTTCCAAATTTTAAATGAGTGTTAATTCTAGGTGAGATTGAAATTTTAGATCCACATGTTGTGAATTGGATGAACAGTTGAAGAATTTTTCTTTAAGTCCTATGGTGTGCAAACCTAACACATTCTATATGTATGTGAAGGGTTAATATGTGTTGTGCTTCTGTTTGAAATCTATTTTAGGTCCATCCTTTCCTATCTTGAGGATTTTATAATTTTGAATTGTGGTGCAAAGTTTGGGTGATAAGGCTTGGAGGTAACAAGCTGAATTTTGTGTATTGCATCCAATTAGGTCAACCTAATTGATGTTACACTTGATACTGATATATATGATGATTTTTTTTTGGTATTTAAGATATAGAGAAATTTTTATGTGAGATATATGACATGAATTTGATCATAGTAGATATAAGTTGTGAAAGTTGAGATCAGAATTGTGTGAATGTAGAGAAGAGAAGAGCATTGATCTAGATCAGTAAAAAGTTTTTAATTGTGCTTCATTGGAAATGTATTCCTACATATTGTAGATACTTTTGTAATAGTTCAAAATAGGTTGTGAGCTACCCCTCTCTTCTATATTTTTCTCTATGGGTAGTGAGTCCCCTTGGATACTGAGTCCACCTGCACTGAGCATCTTTGTAATATACTATAACTGGATATAATATATTGTGAAATAACCCTCACTGTGGTTTTTCCAATTTTGGGTTTTCCATATAAAAGTATTAGTGTTCATGCTTTATGTGATGTTGTGGGTGTTTTCATACTTTATTTCCTTAGTATAGTTGAATATGCTTTGGTAATTGGATGGCTAATATTTCAATGTTTTAATAGAATAATGATTCACCCCCCTTTCAATATCTTAAGTGTTAAATAACAACATTCCAAAACATCTCAAAATATTCCAAATCATTAGAATATTTTCGACTACTACTGCAACCACTTGAAACTTACAAACACCTTAATTATATGCAACTAAACACACTGGAATAAACATACAACACACCAAAAAAAAATTTGGAGCACCAAAACACTTGAAACCTAAAGGGAAGGTAGATAAAGTCAATATAAGCATGTTCCCAGATTTACAAGCCAAGAACCTTCACTACAGAGAAATGTGGAATAACTTCATTTCTCCTAGACACCTTATTTTACTAGACAAACATACTATCAAATACATAAATTGTTGAAAAATATAGAACCTAAAACTCTAGATATAACACCTTTGAACACCTCTGATAATCACGTCCAAAATATATGGGCATATCTTCAACAATGAATTCTCTTTTATTCAATGTTTCTCAGAAAAAACTTGGAAACTAAGTTAACCAACTTCATCAGCAACATTACTTATCACATTCATCAATGAAAACATTGATGAAATCACCATGACACAGTGCAATTATCTCCAACATAAACAACCTCCCCCAAAACAATTCAAACCAACAACCTCTACAATTATAATAAAGTAAGACATCAATGCCAACAGCAACAACATTGTGTTGACATAAATACCAACACCAACAACATTGTGTTGAAATAAATACCAACAACTCCAAGCTTCCAAAACCTCCAATGCTATGGGTTTACATCATCAACACCAAAAAAATTCCAACACTCTCTTTGTAGAAGGGGTTGACATCAATGAAAACACCCAAACAACTCACAAATAACTCAAGCTTCCAACAATCTCACCCTTTGTCATTGATGGAAAAATATTTTTGAAAAACCACCAACCAAAAGTTACACCAATAGAAAGTCTACAACAAGCAGTACTCCCCCTAATTGAGGCAACTCTTTACTCTTCATACTCACATTCTCTTGCTCCTAAACACTCTCTTCTACAATACTTTTATGAATTATGGTTTTTCAACCACTCTAAATTTCTCCCCCTTTGAGATCAATAGAAAAGGGCCATAGGCTCATCCAATTATCCATCTCTTCCCCTTTAACAATATTAAAATGAAAACACTTGCATCTCTCACACATCACCTACAAGAAACTATGCACTCTCTTTACTGTAATTTTTCTTTTGTACTCTCTTCATAGACTTCTTTTGCAACAAAGACTCTCTCCCTCCCTTTGTTCCTTTTATTTTCAAAAAATACTTCTCAATAGACTTCACCAGCTAATAACCACTAAAACCTACTCCCCTTGAGAGGTAGACTTTGTCAATCCAAAATAAAAAATTAAATATTGAATTTCTCCACCATACTGATGCACAATCTTATGCATCTAGTTGAAAGGAGGGAAAATTATCTTCTTTTTGAGATACTCAAAAGTATATTTAGGAAGATCATTCATGAAAATATCTGTAACTTGATCCTTTGTAGGAACATACCCACTTCGCCTCATTTTCTACAACCTTCTCTCAAAAGAAGTGATACTAGATTGAGATATGTTTTTTTCTTCAATGCATCAGTAGATTCTTTGATATATTGATTGATCATGTATTGTCACATAGGATAGAAATAGGTTCATTATATGATATTCTAATATCCTTCAATGTTTGGTTCATGCACAATACCTATGTGTAGCAAGATGATACTGCAATGTACCTACCTTTGTAGTAGATAATGACATTGAATCCTTCTTTTTGCTCAACAGTGAAATTAATATTCTTCCATGAAATAAAGAACCTCCACTTGTACTTATTTTTTCATCCATACAACCTACCCAATATGCATTAGTATAGGAAATTAAAGATAAATTAGTATCCTTTGGATACCAAAGACCATAGTTTGGATTTCCTTGTAAATAGTTGAATATCCTCTTTACTACTACCACATGTGATTCTCTAGGATCTTCTTGAAATCTAGCTACAAGAAAAACTACATGCATGATATTTAGTCTAGTAGTACTTAGATATAATAGTCCACCAATCATTGATCTATACTTGCTCTAATCAATCTTAGAAGATTCATCATTCTTGATCAACTTGAAACTAGTAACCATATGAGTACATACTACTTTAGAACCTTCCATTCCAAACTTCTTCAACATTTCCTTGACATACTTTGATTGTGAAATGAATATTCCCTTTTTTGTCTAACTGATTTGTAACCCAAGTAAGAAATTCATCTCCCCAAACATAGACATCTCAAAATATATCTGTATCTCTTCTATTAAACTTTTGCACATACCTTTGTTTCCTCAAAATATTATGTCATCTACATTTACTACCATAATCAAGATTTTTTCTTCTTCAACCTTGAAATATAGTTCATGTTATCTACGATACCTTTATTGAATCGTTGTTGTAACAAGTACCTATCCAATCTTGCATACCAATCTATGGGAGCATGCCTGAGCTCATAAAATTCCTTCTTCAATATGAAAACCATATTAGGATCATCTGATAACTAAAAACCTTTTGGTTGTTCATTGTATACCTCTTCTTCCAATTCACTATCAAACAATAGAACTTCACATCCATTTGATAAACCTTGAAATATTTGTGTTTTGTATTTAGTCCAAAAACATCATAATGGCCTCCATTCTTTCCATCAAAGTAAATGTTTCCTCAAAAGATATTCCTTCCACTTGTGAGTAGCCCTTACACATAAGTCTAGCCTTATTTCTAACAACTTCTCCATTCTCATTCAACTTGTTCTGGAATACCCATTTAGTTCCTATTACATTCTTGTTTGGTTGTCTTGGGACTACTTCCCAAGTCTGATTCTTCTCAATCTACATCAATTCTTCTTCCATAGCTTTGGTCCAATTATCATCCTTACATGCTTCAATCATTTTATTAGGTTCTATTTTGGAAATTAGGCACAAATTTGCTTGTTATTTTGTCATGACAACTTCTATTCTTTTCAACACACCTCCACTCTTATCACCAATGATCTAATCTTTAGAATGATTCTTCTGCACATACTTAGGAGTCTTAGGAATCCTTTTCAAAGCATCTTCCTCTTCAACATAAATTTTCTTCTCTTCTTTTTTTCCTTCTTCTCTGCAAGAAAAATCATCAGATTCATATCCTTCTATTAGTATTGAGATTTTATGTGGTTCTTCATCTACTTTGACAGTTGCACTTTCAACTATTTTCTTTAGCCTCTTGTTATAGCACTGATAAGATTTGCTTCATTTTGAATATCCAAGGAAGATTCCTTTATTTGACCTTGCATCAAACTTTCCAAAGCTTTCTTCATCTCTTCTAATATAACATTTACTTCCGAATAATCTGCAATATTTGACAATAGGAGTAATTCAATACCATAGTTCATAGGGAGTCTTTGAATTGTTTACTATTTATTGTACTCTATTGAGTATGTATATTGCAGCATGAATAGCTTCTCTCTAATATGCAGTCGGTATATTTTCTTCCTTCATCATTATCCTTACTACTTCTTAAACTATCCTATTTTTTTCTTTCCACAACTCTATTTTGTTGAGGAGTTCTAAGGACTGACAAATGCCTCTTTATTCTGATGATCTTCACAAAAATTGTTAAACTCATTGGAGGTTTAAATTCTCCACCTTTGTTAGACCTTAAGAACTTGATTTTCATATCCATTTCATTCTCAATCATATCTTTAAAATCTTTAAACATGTCTAGAGATTTTTATTTTTCTTTAAGAAAAGTTACCTAATTCATTTTAGAGTCATCAATCAACAACATGAAAGCCTTCTCACCTTGGAAGATTCCTATTCTTGTAGGTCCACATAGGTCTATATGCACCAACTCCAAAGTTCCTATAGTAGAAAATTATTTTATATTGAACCTCTTTCTTATTTTCTTCCCAACCCAACATTCCTTGCAAACTGCACTGATAGGTTTTGTAATCCTTGACAATTCTCTATCTTGAGTAGAGTTGATCCTTACTGGGCTATCAAAATTGATGTAACACATTCTTTTATGCCATAACCAACTTTCATTTATTAATTCATAAAACACTTACCATTAGCACCTTTGAGCTGATAAACATTCCCGTATGTCTTTGTTCATACAACAACCATAGTTCCAAAGCTTCCTTTTCTGATTTCACAACTACCATCTTGAAATGCAAGATTATATCCTTTTTTGCATATTTGTCCTACACTTAGAAGATTATGTCAAAGACCCTTGATATAAAGAACAACATCTATATTATTCTTTCCATCAAAACTAATTGAACCTTTTCCACATATCTTAGCAAATGTCTCATCACTAAACTTAACAAGACCACCTTCAAATTTCTTCAGTTGAAAAAATTTACTCTTACCACCCTTTTTATGATTTGAGCATCCAATTTTAATTATCCATATATTTTTCTCCTCTCTAGCATGAAGCATAGCCACAATAGTACTTTTGATGTTGTAAACTATTTCTTAGCAAATTTACTTCATACATATTTCAAATGCAGTAGAGTTAGTTTGAACATTCAGAGCCATGAACAAGCATTCATCATTTTCATCATCCGAGTAGTCAGATTCATCATCAGATATTCTAGCATCTTCTTTAACATAATAAATTCTCTTGATAGATTTACCTTTATTATCCTTATATTTGTCATTTGAGACTTTGGATGGACATATTGAAGCATAACGACCTATATTTCAACAATTGAAACATTTTAAAGGTAACTTACCTCTGTATTTTCTAGTTCCCTTTTTCAATCTCCTAACAAAAATTGCTTCTATTCATCAAGATCTGATCCATCATCCTTCTCAATTTAGCTAGCTTTAAAAGCACTCTTTTTTCTTGAATCATTTTGACCAAAATATTTAAATTCAAAAGTATTTAAAGCACCAAACAACTGATCTAAATCTTGAAATTCTTTGACAAAATATACTTTATGGCTATAGGATTTAGGAAGAGTTCTTAATACCTCCTTTACCACCTCATCTTCTAGTAGATTTCCACCAAGGCCACTGATGGAATTTACAACTTCATCCACTCTATTCATTTAGCCTAAAATATATTCATCCTCTAACATCCTTAGGGTTTCAAACTTAGTCTTAAAATTCTACATCTTTTCTTTCTTGGCCTTATCATCACTTTCCAGCTTCTTCCATATTTATTTAGCAGATTTGTAGCTCATAACCTTCTCAGCTTTTGAATCAACAAGACCACTCAAAAGAGAATTCCTTGATTTTCCATTATTATCATATGCCTTGATCTCATCATCAGATGATGGTCCATTAGTAGGAATGGTATACCATCTTCAATTGACTTCCAAAATCCAAACCCTATGGAAATAAGAAAACCTTCCATCCCAATTTTCTAGAATGCATAATTCATCCCATCAAAGAAGGGATCCTCCTTCCCATGTGCCATCTGGATCTACCTAAAGTGGTTAAGCTTATTCCAAGGAACCTTTCTTTGATACCAATTGTTAGATGCACATGACAATTGAGAGGGGGGTGAAATAGTTGTAAATTAAAACATTAAAAGCCTCATTAACATTGAGACATATATTAGCCCTTAAACCCTTAACAACCATTAAACCCTTATCATGTATTAGAAACTTGTAAGGTCATGAGAAATAGTAATGAAAATACATCCAAACACATAAGGACACTAGGTTTACATGGAAAAACCAATAAGGTAAAAACCACGGTGAGGATTAGCTCACAATATAGAGTAATAACAACAATGAATACAATATACTCACTTTCGGAGGGCTCATTAATAAAGGACTCGCTATCTACTAGAAAGAAGAAAGAAGGGGTGTATCACTACCAATTTTAACTACTAACAATGCATCTCTTTTATACTGAGAGTATAGTTCTATTGAAGCAGAAACAACTCATTCAATAGACTAAAATGTAGACACCTTCTGCTCACTACATTTGGGAGTCATATGCATTAAAGCTCACACTCAAATCACCACACTTTATTAGTTTCAAATCTTTCACATCAAAAAATATTTCTACTTAATTCACACAACTCACCTTGTATTTATACCATCTCCAACCTAAAACAATCTCAATTAGGTCATCCTTAAGGAAACATATGTACCTCCAACATGCAACATCAAATAGGTTAGCACTAGTCAAACACTTCAAAAATATAAACAAGTGAAGGAAAACCATGCCACAACTCAACAAGGACCTAAATCTACACCTACATACTTCTCAACATCTCCACAAACAACAATCACCCACTGTAATTAGCATGAGCACATCAGGCCGCCTAAACCTACACTAGCACTAACAAGTGACCTCAAACATGCTTCTGTAGGTCTGGAAACATCTCGTAGACCACACAAAAACATTTTAAAACATGCCAAAACATTCATCATCATAATATTACCACCACTACTACAACCACATGAAACTTATGAGAACCTTAATTCTATGCAACTAGACACACTAGCACAAACATCCAACACACCAAACAACCTTGTGAAGAACCACAACACCTAAAACTTCAAGGGAAGGTATATATAGTCAATATAATATTTTTCCCATATCTACAAGCCAAGAAATTTCACTGTGAATAAATGCAGAGCAATCTCATTTCTCCCAAACACCCTTTTTACTAGATAGACATACTATATCAAACACAAATTCTACTGCAAAATAATATATAACCTAAAAATATTCATATAACACCTCTGAATACCTCTAATCATCATGTCCAAAATGTATTGGCATATCTTCAACCATGAATAAATGTAGAGAAAAAAAATGAACTCCACTTTGTCACATTAAACTCTCTTTTATTCAATTTTTCTCAAAAGCACTTGGAATCCAAGTGAACCAACTTCATCAGAAACATTACTTATCACATACATCAATGAAAACATTGATGATCTCGCCATAACATAGTGTAATGCTCTCAAACATCAACAATCTCCCCCAATACAAGTCATACCAACAACATCTACAACTATACTGAAGTAAGACATCAATGACAACACTAGCAATATTGTATTGAAATTAATACCAACAACTCCAAGCTTCCAAAAACTCCAATGCTATGAGTTGACATCATCAAAACCAAAAAATTCCCAACACTCTCTTCATACAAGGGGTTGATGTCAATGACAACACCCAAACAACTCAAGCTTCCAACAAGTTTAAGGGCCTTCAAAAATTAAAAACCTTGTTGAAGGGTTGACTAATTGTAATCTTGATTTAATTTATTTTGAGAATTGTATTGATGGTAAATAAAATTAATTTTAGTTTTATTTGAGTTCTCATAAATTTTGTAGTGTATTGGATCTTATTTATTTTTATTTGTTTTTTCCTATAGACATTACTTTCATTGGAAAATCTATATATTATCTTTCCATTATTGATGGTTATAGAAGGACATGGGTAAGAAACCCCCATAAAAAAAAAAGAAATAAAATCCTAGCGAATCTTTCATTTTTTAAGAAAAAATATTAATTTCTATTGGAAAATCTTTCTTTTCTTTGAAAAATATATTAATTTTATTGGAGTATTTTTATATCACTAAAATTTTGTAGAAAATTTTGGTGAATTTTAAAAAATAATAGTAAAATACTTTAGTAATGATGGTGAATCCATCCAATATACAAATAGTTCTCATGGAAAAGTAGGGGCCCAAGGGTGGAAGTTATCAATGGGTTTAAGGGGTTGACTATACTATTTAATTGCCACCATTGTTTTAAAGTATAATGCAATGTCCCTCATTGTATTATGCAAGTTAAAATCTTCCCATGATCTATAATTCTCATGGGTCTCAAAATTGATTTTGATCATTGATCTAATGACCCCCGTTATACTTTGTGAGGTAAAATTTACCCATGATATAATGATTATGAGACCTGAAATTGTGGGCCTCATGAGCATTATAGATTGTGGGTACATTTTACCTTATAGAATACAACAAGAGCCATTAGATCTATATTGTAAATCAATGGTAGAAACTAAAGATTAGAAATATGGTCCTAAAGCAACTAATAATTATTATATACTATCATTGGTGAATTAATATAGATTTCTACTAAAATTTAGAAAATTTAGGTGAATCTAATCTAATCATGTATCAAATAATGTAGCAATTTTTTGAGTTAAATTTTTTAATAAAATGATTTTTTTGGTGAGTTAAATAATACTATAATAAAGTTTTGTAAAAATGTGGCGATTCAAGTGTTTTTATAACTCATACTATTAGCCAATTGGTGAATATTACCACTAAAAAAAATACTGGTTTACATTTATTGACAATGGTGGTGAATTTTTCTCTAATTATTTTGATAGATTATGCAAGGATTATGCATTGGTTTGATTTTTCATTGATGTCAAAGGTTTGTCATTTATGTCAATTTATGTCAAAAAGAGCATGTAAAAGGTGCATGTGATGTCAAAGGTGTATTCAGTGTCAAAGTGATTGATGTGTTTGTTGATGCTTTTTGTGAAGCAAAATTTTTCCTTAGTCTTTTTTTATTTTTGGATTTTACTTTTGGCTTCGGGAAGATCCACTCATGAAAAAGAGATAGCTTCCAAAAGGCATGCAATGCACCACATGGTGGTTGTGTGTGTTTCATTGATCACTTTCCTTTCAAATGGGAGTCAAACCATGTGTCAGCCTAGCAGAGGATTTCTTAAAAGCGCTTTTCGCAAATATGAGACTGTCTTCCCACTCCAGACATCATCTCTTCACTGCAGAAAAGTTGTACTTGGGAAATCCTTCTTTTAGAGTTTTTTAGAGTGTGCTTTGTCTTGTTCTAAAGAAAGGATGTGAGTCGGTGCCACCAAAGCCACTTGATTGATCAACAAGAGTTTTTCCAAGTTGTTTTCTAGGATCCGAGTGTTTATGAAGGGTAATCCTATTAAAATATCTGAAGGATATTAATGCAATAGTTGAAAGTTGATGAGTAGGATTGTTGCAACCCAATTAAAGATTTGGGGTTGAATTTCGAGCTATCGGGTGCAAACACTTGGGTATGTGTAGGATCATCATGGAAAAAATAGGCCCTTAAGTAGCAAAAAATTCAAAAATATCAGAGTTAGGCAACTTGATGTAAATATTTGAATAAGTTATCTATATTATTTTAAAAATATGTAAGAATAGAATTTGTAGAAAATTGAATGTAGTTTCTAAACTACTAGGTTTTTTTTTTTTTAAATCTATTTGGTGAAAATTTGAAATTTCAATGCAGTAGAAGTTAAATTTCAGGGAAAAAATAAGTAGGTGTATGTCTGACCACCCTAACCACAATAAAATGATAATATATTTTTATAATATTTTAGATATTAATAGAGGACTCATGTCTTGATGTGATGCATACTTTTTTGTAATTTTTTCCCAGTAAATAATTGATTATGAATTTTTTATTACAAATTTTAAAAAATATAAAAACTCATATGTCTGACCACCTTAACTTGGTCAAAACTTCATGAAATTCAATTTTTTTTTTTTTAATCCTATAGTATGAGAAGCATGTAATGTGACACATGTTTTGGATTCAAAAATTGTGATACCATTTGAAAGCTATAGATGTTTTTCAATCAGCCTATCAATCAATACTTTAGTCGTAATTCAAATAGAAAATGAACAAAAAATATTTATTAAATTCAAAGTAAAGCGTAATTTATATTGGTGGAAATCTAAGAATCTCCTTTAAAAACACTTTTCATTTCATCGATTTTGGGTAAAAAAAAGTCGTCAGCCACATACCCTACACATACCCATCATATTGCAACTTTTTGGCCCATCATGATCCTGCACATACCCACTTGGTAGCCATTACTTCTAAATGAAGTCAGTGTTTCTCTCTCTTTGGAAGCTATAAATTAGAAGCGACAACATGCAAAAATGGTTCCTGAAGATTTCCTTTTAGAAAAAAAATTCTTTAGCTTTCATAGTTATAGGAGTATTTTCATAAACATTTACAAAAACACTGCTTCACTCTGACATGTTATATATTTTTTATTCAAACTATTGTCGGATTGGAATCCAACCTCTATTTTAAAGTTCATTTGGTATTTGAAGTATGAGTTATTTGGGAGAAATACTTGAAACTATGCCTTATATTGCCTCTGTCAATATTTCCTTCTTTACATCTTCATCTAGAATAGAACATTGTGTCTAGCTTAATCTGAATAGTTTGATTATTCAATTTCCATGTTGTATGTGTGCATGATAAAGTTATAATCTATAGAAACTGGATTATTTATTTTGGCTTCTCTATTTATTTTAATGGTTATTATTTCTTCATGTTATGCTATATTAGGAGGAAGAGTTCATGTAGCTTTTGAATGCTTTCCTATTGAAACTTGAAACTTCTATGCTTGGTCGGATCTTAACGAACAGTTCATGTGGTTGGATTGAATGACTGCATTGTGCTTTTATCTAGCCTCTACTGCTTGTTCTCTTGCCAACAATGAAGGGGTGTTGTCTTTTGTGTCTATCATGTCATTCATAGAAAAGAACCCGAGGTTTTGAAATGTTGTAAAAGCATTGGCGCATTGACATTTTTCTTTTTTCTTGTTTACATTTATTTTTTCCCTTTTCCCAAACTCAAAGAAGAGTAAGCTTTCTATAAAAAATTTGGAGGTATTCAATGAGGCACATATTGTTTCCCCACTTTTTGAATCTACCATAAGACTGTCAGAGAGGTAAAAGCTTTTATGATCAACAGTTCTTTTTCTCGCATGCCCAGTGGGACAAGTTTTTTGAATGCCTGATTAGAGGTCAAAAATAACTCTAAATCAAACCAAGGAAGGGAAACTGGAAGTTTTATGCCTAGAGTCCAAACAAGAGCATCTTAAAAGGGCCACTTCTAGTACTCCTAGTTACTCTCTTTGGTACCTAGGAGAAGACATATCTAGGTTATGTATCACTTGTAAGAAGCAGTAGAGCAAGGAGTAAGAGCCCAAATTTTAGAGCCCTATCTACTCCGCTTGGAGGTCAATGTTTCCACATAAGAATACCAATTTATCTAATTCATAGGAACCTTTTCTCTATGGATCATGTACCCGCACCTTCTCCCAAAAATTTTGTAACCTGGGAAAATGGTAGTCCAATATAGCCACCTACTCCCCCCAATGTTTGGCCTGTCATACCCACTAATGCCCTCAAGGATATTCCAAAATTCTTTGAAGATGACTTTAAAACCCCTTATGAGCACCTCCAAGATGTAGCAATGGTATGTAGAGTGCACAATATTGTGAAGGAAAACATTTATATGAGATTGTTGTCTGCCTCTTTCAAAGGGAAGGCTCAAGATTGGTATCGATCTCCGACTTCTAGTTCTATCATCTTGTGGGATGATCTCAGAGAAAATCTATTTGAAATATTTTCAGAAAAGGGAGATTGTTCTTCATGACTGCACCAACTGATCACCATTAAGAGAGCTTCATAGGAGGCCATGAGTGACTTCAATACCAGGTTTAACAAGACCTGGTAGAGAATCCCAATGAATGACCAACCTCTAGCTATGATGGCATTCATGTTCTACTTGAAGGCTATCAATTTAGATATTGTAGGAATGATAACCTCCATGAGAGGAGATATCTTACCTGATGCATACGAGGTGGTGGTACACATGGATAATAGCTTGATAAATGTTGGGAAGCTTCCACCATGACCTCTAATGCCAATTTTCATAGAAATTTTGGGTGTGCCTCGAAAGGAAGTTTCTCTAAGCACTTCTGCAACACAAGTGATTGGTTTAGTTGTACCCCAATCTATGTATGTATAACCCACCACACAACCAAGCATGTTGGGTTCTTCCTCTATAGCAACATACATCAATGATATGAAGAGTATGATGTAGTCTTTTGCTAATGAGTTAGTTCTCATTAAGCGGAAACAAGTGACCCCTCTCAAGCAAGCTACACAAGCCTATCAGGGAGGAAGGCCATTCTATAAACAACGTACATACCAAGGACCTTCAAGTCAAGCGGTGCCTTCCAACTAGATAGTTTCAGTCACCATGCTATTATAGATGGTTAAGGATGACCACAACAAGGAGTTGATTCTGGGACTGAATAACCTGGTGGATGATAAAAATGCATGGTTTTTTCCTTGCAATAATAGTTGTATGCCCATAAACTTCTTGAAGGAAAACATGCAACAAAGGATAGTAGAGCAAAGAAACAAAGTTGTGCTTTTGAATACAGAAGGATATGAGTTTTCCAAAATGGAGAATGCCCATCTTAGATTGAAAATGCAAGGGATGTCCATGGATCAAGACTTGGATATCACACTTGATCAAGCACTTTTTTCATGGATGGAAGAAGAAGATGTGGTATTCACAAATGAAACTTTGACAACAATTACTCCATAGGTCTAGTCAGACTACAACACTAGATCCAAGAGAAGGCTCATAGGAGAATATGTGCCACAAGCTCTGCCTCATCCTCAACCACGTCAACCATCATCGTAGGGAAAATAGTTCTCACAGTCAGTTGCTTGATCGATTTATCAACAACATATTCCATCGTCACCCAACAAATTTTTGAATAAGATATCAAACCCATTTGCAATAGACCTTCTTCATATGAAGCTGAGAGACATTTTTCCAATCAAGCCAAAGGCCCCTCCGATCAAGACACTCAACGTAGTGGAGTAGCTAAAGAAGGCACTTGCTAATGTGTCATTGTGGGATGCTATATGTATTCTTGAGCAGAAGACATTTCTTTGGGAAGCATTGAAAATGAGGAACAGGGACCGTAGACATACGTAGTTATGTCGTGCGATCAAAGCAAAGATAAAGGACCCACATTGGATCCTCAAGCTACAACTTATACAAATAATGTGGGTGATGCAAAATAGGAAGAGGTAAGCAAGCCAAAGCCCAATCCCTTCTTTTTAACATTAATTGTGGGAGATAAACTTTTTCACAACAACATGATTGATTCGGGAGCCAGTACAATGGTAATTCTGAAGTAAGTGGCTAATTCCTTAATGCTTAAGTATGAACCTCTTGAAAAGGGAATCATGCAGTTGGACGGAAAGAAGGTTTCGATAGTTGGTCGGATAAAAGATCCATCTTTGATCCTCTTTTCATGCTCAATCCAGATAGTCTCACAAGAGGTAGTGGTATTAGGTATTCCCCTAGTCTTCGGGATGTGTGTTGGCCTCATCTAATGATTCAAAAAATAAGCCTTTAAATTTTTAACTCAAATACTAGACATCTATACTAAATAGCTATCTTTCTCATCATGAAGATTCATTTAATTGTCAACACAGGGACGTGAACTTGAAATGGGTCAGCACTATATGTGCACTAGGTTTCTATTGTAGCCATATTCATTTTATAACTAGAAAATACATGATGTTGAAATTAAATTGCTTGAAAGGAAGTAACATAAACACTAAGCATAAACCAACAACTTTACTAAACTGAAATGCATGACATAAATAAAAATATTAGCAAACGGACAAGAAAATACTTTGTCTAATTTGGTTGTAGGAACCATCACATAATGGAATTCTAGTGGCTATAGTAACAAAAAGTTGTTAGAATTGTAACTATTACTAAACAAAAAAATAATGACGATGCTAAAAGGATGGAATTTTCACCAAGTGGGCCCCCTTGGGTGAGTTTCCCTTGAAACTAACTCAGATGTAGCAAACTTATAATATCATTCTATACATTGAAGTGTGGTTATAATGGAACAACAACATGACTATATTTAAAAACTAGGAATGAAAGTACAACATTAGAACATCCAACCTTCCGAGAAGGAGCATCTGATTATTATTTATAGGAAGAAAATGACTAACTAAAAACCTAGGTAGTCAACTCCAAAAATTTAGGAGGACGCCACTTTATTGAAAGAATGGAAAGAGGAAAGGAAGTTATGCATGTGCAATATTTGGTCAAGCCAGTCTTGCCTAAGTGTAGATTTAGAATACCAACACCTCCTATATTCAACTAACAAATTTGATCATTAAAAAGGCAGGTACAATCTTTCATTTGACTAGGAATTTCCCTCCATTGACCTTTTAATAATCATCCTTTTGGCTTCTTTAGCACTCAACCAGCTGGTAGGAAATTCTTCTACTTTGTAGGCTTCATTCATATTAGCATCTTAATTGTGAACCTGCATAACAACATTAGCACACACAAATAATTGCATATCCATAATTATCTTAAAACAACACCCATTCATCCACATGTAAAATCAACATATATTAATGCACATAGCACGTTAATACTATCAAAATTCACAAGGATAAACCTATGTCCAAGGTTCTCAAATTTAGGGAAATAACATAAAGGATTCCAACAACCAAGTGCCAAATTCTATAGTATCATCAAAAAATGTATGATAAACCTTATCAAAATTGAGCCATTAATTGGACTCATCATTTCCCTCCAACTTAATGTTCTACGGGTTCTCCAGCAGATTAAGGTCTCTTCTTTACCTAGCTAAAGTTCTGAAGTCAGCAGCTGCCAATTGTACCACATCAAACTCTACAGTATCAGAATTGGAATCCTAGTAGAATACATGCTTCTTTTCCATCCTATCCCATCATTCTCTTTCTATAGCTATATCATACTTATAGTATTTGTAATGCGGGATAGGCCACAATAAAATAGGTGGTTGGAATGTCAGTGGAAGCCAATAGTGTTGTTACATTCTTCCAATTTGAATATACCTAGGAATCCTTTTACATGTTACAATATAATTCTACAAATAATGGGGTTCAACTTCCTGCAATTGTTCTATAAAACTATTCCATCTTTGTGACATCTACCCCAACACTTCCTTTCCTGTAGTATCAACTATTTTTTCATACCCTTGGTATACTTCATCCCTAATTGGAATGATTCTACTCTTATAGTTTGGATTATAAAGAATATTGTGCCATGTAAGGTAAATGTCAAAATGATCACTAGATTTAGCTTTGATAGCCAAAGGGGTGTGGAGTTCTCTTTCCATGTATGTTCTAACCTGCTGCCCCCAACTAATTTCATTTTTTATCCAAGACATGAATGCCCTCAAATGGATATCTCCAATATATAGAAGCAGATTCCAGTTATGATCATTTGGCACAACATAATTATGCAAATTATTCAATAGGAGAAGATTGATAAGCTAAGAAAAACTCATGTGGAGTTTCAAGTGAAGGACTCAAACCTCAAACAATCATTGATAGTTTAAAAGAAAGAGGGCACTCTTCCAAGTGCAGTGTATATACTCTTGAAGGAGTTCTACGGGCCATCATTTTTAGCACCAAAGCCACTACATTATCCACTTTATCTTTCAATGCAGTAATTTTTGTATTTTTCTCCTTAATTTTTGTATCTTTATTTTTAACTTCTTCCAATAACTTGTGTTTTTCTTTTCTCCACTCTCTTTTTTTTTCTTGCATCTCCTTCTACAAATTTAGGGCCCCAGATGCCCATGAAGAAGTAGGCCTATGCATTTCAACTATGATATTTCCCTATACTGGTTTCTCATATTCAACTAGCTCTATATTTGTAGGGAGCAACGGTTCCTATTGCTCATCAACCCAATATTCAGCTTGCTCTGCAACCTAGTGTTCAACATCACCTAGCCCTGCCACTAGTTCTTGTTTTTTGACTTGCTCTGCAATAGCAACAAGTTTTTCCAACCCAATAATTAACTTCTCCCTAGGTGTCTCTATTAAATCTATGCTTTCCTGCACTCTAGGAGTCTCTGCCTTTTTCTCAGATGCTTTACTGAGTCTTTGGCTCCTTCTTGGAGTCTCATCAATAGTAGACTTGGTTAATCTTGATTTCTTGGGTGGATTTTTTTTTTCCGTGTAGTTGCAGGAACTTCAGCTTCTATGACTACAGGAATTTCAACTTCCAAATTTTTTCGCTTCCTAGGGCTAGGGTTTATTTTCAAAGGCTCTTTCTTCTTAGCCTTTCCTTTTCTACTCTTAGCTTCACTCATTTTTTCTTTTTCTTTCCTAGAAAAAAGCCTAATGCGTGGTGTATTTCTAGGAGGAATATTAATGTTAGAGCCTAAAGATGAACTCTCTTCATCTGTGTGCTCAGAGTCATAATAAATCACTTCGGCTATAGGAGGGTTTACACTAGATGCTACTCTAGAAGTTGAGGCTCCCTAAGTGGTTCCAATAACCCTCACACCTTCACTAACCCTATGAGCCAAGGGTCAACCTCTAGGGTTTACATTTTCCAGTCTAAACTGATCTATGCTCACAAATTCTTCCCATGTCATTCCAAATACTGCTTACAGATATTTTTCAACTAACAATTTTATCAAACAATGGTGAGAAACATAATTATCCCTACCTTTTTATGTTTCAACTTCCATAATTACAAAGAGATTTATTAGCACATTAGGCATGTTCATTCTTCTCCCATGCCTCATATGATTTAGAAGTTTAAAGTGCATAGAATGGAGGCATGATTGGTGGCCTTCATAGGTGAGATATTTAACAATGTGGAAAAAAATTGGTTTCCATGGCTTTGGTAGAGAGGTCCTCCTCGTTCCTTTCTTATTAATAACTAGTAGGGGATCACTAGGTTCAGTGAACTCCGACCTAGTTGACCTTGCATCCCTGGAAGCAGGGTATGGTTCTCCATCGGTAGGCAATCCTGTTATCTTGGAAATTATTTCCTCAATGGATATAACTTCTATCCCTTTAACCATTGCTTTGCTATCAAAAAGCATTTGGGAAAATTCCAAAGCAATACCCTCATTGAAACTATCCAGTTTTAGGAAATATTCTAACCACCCACAATTTATGAACTCTACTAGAGAGGTGCATCTTATAGTAACACATCATGAGCAATAGTTTTATTTGTAATCAACTATCCACCCATTGTTTCTATCTACAATCAAGCAAGCACCTTTGCAAATTTTCTTTTCCTACTATCCCTCTCTAAAACCCCAATTCCTTAGCTTCCTTCAACTCTTCTTCAGTATTAATGCCAATATCATGTGACTTTCTAATTTACCTATGTGGCATTATTAAAATTATAGCTAAGGAAACAAGAAAATATAAATGAAAGGTATCATTAAGAAAAACAATGATAGTTTAGTGTCCTATCGCACACGCAAGTTGTCATTTCAAATTCGAATTTGCTGACATGTATGACACGTCGGCATGTATTCCCCCCCATCCTAAATTAGAGTCTATGTCCTTATAGGCTAGGATGTAATCATGATTTGATAGGGAAAAGTATAGATATGTGCTATGTGAGAAAAATCAACATCAATATATAGTAATTAATATGAATGCATTTAAAATAATTAGCAGATAACAAATTGCAATGCACACACCTAAAAATTTGGAGTGTCGATTGCAAAAAATGCGGATAGAAGTACAAGTTACATGGAAAATACCCTTGAGAAATTAATTGAAGTGGTGATGGAATGAAGTGATGTGATGGTGAAGTGATGGTGGAGTTATGGAAGAGAGAAAGGTGGAGATGAATGGGTAGATGAATTGATGGAGAAGTTGACTCTAACAAAAGTGGAAAGCTATATTATGATGACACATAACTTGATTAGACAAAAAAAGGGACACTATGTCTACTTCCTTCAGCAGTAGGAAGTTATGGGGCTTGGTGTTGAGAAAATTTCTATAGGAATTCTTGCTTGGGAGATGGTTTATGATATAACCTAAGGCAGTGACCATTGACAAGCAGCTTGAATCTAATAGGGTTGTGGTTGTGAGTTGAATAGTGTCATTGGAGAAGACTTCAGCAACTTCATATGGTCCTAACCATCTATTCAATATCTTGCTTACACTATCTTGATACTTGTAATCATAAAGGAGTGCCCAGTCACCCGGATGGAACTTCTTGTCCTTTATGAATTTTTCATGCTATTTGATTCTCTAATTCTGCATTATCTCTGTATGATGAAGGGCTGACTTTCTCATTTCATCTAAGACATTCAGCTACATGATTCTATCCTTTTGTGCTTTAGATATATCTATCCCAAGATCAAGTGTGGTTCTAATATTTTTATGCTCAAATTCTATGGGCATCATAATTGTCTTTCGATACAGTAATTCATTAGGAGTGAACCCAATGGTTGTCTTCGAACCAGTCCTATAGGCCCAAACAACTTTTGGCAACCTATTTTCCCAATATTTTTTGTGAATAGCCACTATTTTTATCAAAATATCCTCTATTTCCCTATTGGTCATCTCAGCCTACCAATTGGCTTGGGGGTTATAGGGGGTAGATTTCCTATGCCTTATATTATATTCATTGACCAATGTTGTTACAAGAGTTGATGCAAATCGAGTCCACTGATCTGTCACTATTTCTCTAGGAACCCCATAATGTGTGAAGATTTCCTCATATAGGAATTCTACAACCTTATTATCTCTGGCATGTTCCATTCCTTTAACCTCAACCCACTTAGTCACATAGTTAGTGCAAACCAAGATGTAATTTTCCATTTGATGGTGGATCAATTGGACCCACAAAATCAAGTCCCCATTTATCAAATGGTGTGCTGACAACCTAGGGTTACATAGGCATCTCATCAAATTTAGTTGGCTAGCTTATCCATTGACATCTATCACACTTCTTGGTATACTTGTATCTTTATGAAGTGTGGGCTAGTAATATCTTGTATTAAGAATCTTCATTGTTTTCCTCTTAGCTACAAAATACCCTCCACAGGGTTCATTGTGACATGCATGTAGTATATCATATGTCTCATCCTCTTTTACACATCTCCTCATCACATGATCTGGTCTTATATAGAATATAAATTCTGCAATCCATGAGAAAGGAATTTTTTTCTCAATAAGAACCCTTCTATGTTTTCGAGAGAAATGAGGAGGGAATCTCCCTATAACTAGATAATTGGCTATATTTTCATACCAAGGTGTGTGGATATTGATTGAAAATAAATGTTCACTAGGGAAGGTGTCATCAATGACTTGAGTGTCCTCTGATGTAGTCAATCCTTAGAGAAAGTTTGCTACAACTTTTTCTTTCCCCAGTTTCTCTATGATGGCGATATAAAACTCTTGCATCAGTAGAAACCATCTTGCTGATATTCCTGTAATTAAGGGATTATTCATCATATATTTTATGGCTGCATGGTCTTTATGGATAAAGATCTGATACCCAATGATATAATGTCTGAACTTTTTGAGGGCATAAATGACTACCAACATCTCTTTTTTTGTCATAGTGTAGTTAAACTCTACTCCTTGTACATTTTTGTTTACAAAGTCGATTGCATTCTCAATGGTTCCCTCTTTTTGTCCCAAGACAGCTTGTATGGCATAATCAGATGCATCTATATGAATATGGAAAGGGAGTTCCCAATTAGGACCTTTGAGCACATGATCATGGGTTAAAGCTTCTTTCAAAGTAGAGAATTCTTTGTCACAATATTCTATCCACTGGAACTCAACATATTTAGTCAAAAGACTATAGAGTGGTGCTGCCATTTTATTGAAATAATTGATGAAACACCTATAATAGCTAGCATGACCCAAAAAACTCCTCACATTATTTTTCTTTGTAGGAATAGAGAGATTTGAAATTACCTCAATCTTGACTAGATCCACCTAAACTCCCTTATGAGAGATATAATGGTCAAAGACTACTCCTTGCATTGTCATGAAGCATTTCTCGCTGTTGAAGGATAGATTATGGTATTCAAATCTTTCTAGAACCTTCCTTATATTTTTCATTGCTTCATTAAAATCAACACCTTAAGTTGTGAAATCATCCATATAGATTTCCATGCACTCATGTGAAATATCTAAGAAGATACTAATGATCACTCTCTGGAAAGTTGTAGGTGCATTGCAGAGACCAAATGGAAGCACTGGATAGGAATAATTGCCCCAAGGATAGGTAGAAGTTGTGTTCTCTTGGTCCTCAGGTGCAATCTATATTTGATTACAGCCACTAAAACCATCCAAGAAGGAAAAATACTTCTTGCCTGCAAGGGAATCCAATACTTGGTTTATGAAAGGAAGAGGAAAGCGATCCTTTTTAGTGGTAGAATTTAATTCTCTATTGTCAATACAAACTCTCATATTTTCCTTCCTTTTTAATCACAATCACCAAAGGAGACACCCATTGGCTATCTGAGATAGGATAGATGAATATGACATCCAATAACTTTTGTAGTTCTCCTTTGACAATCTCTCTTAATGCAAGATTGATTCTCCCTTGTGGTTGCCTTATTGGTGTGTAGTAATCTCTAATGTAGATCCTATAAGTACAAAGTTTAGGATCTAATCCTTTCATCTCATGGTAATCCAATGCAAATTCAGGCTAATGCATTTGTAACAAGTTTTTCATGGATAGTTGCTACTCCTGAGTAAGCTTGTTATTAATTTTCAAATGTTTACCTTTTGAAACTTGCACTTATGTTATCAACTCTATCATAGTTGTTTCACTGATGCTTGGAATTTTTTGTTCATTTGGCATAAATGTATGAGACATACCTGTTTCTATAATAATGTTAGGTGTAGGAAGAGTAGCCAAAAGTGTTTACAATGGACCAGCAAAACCAAACTCAATAGTAGGTGATTCTTCATGTATTTCATAACTAATCTAATTTATATGGGAAAATATTTCATCTTCTTCCTGTAGTTGCATGAAAGGACTTCTGCCAATCATCATGAGTTTTACTATTGAATTAATCTCCTCATATTCTTCACCAACAAGTGGCTAGATAGGGTTATCCATTTCATGGGATGGTTGAGCAGGAGGATAAAGAGAAAAAAATTTAGTACTTCTAACATCAGAAATAGTCATGTCCCCTACCTGACATCCAATGTAGGCATCTACTGTAGCCAACTATGGCCTTCCCAAAATAATAGGACACCCTCCTAATGTCCCTTTAGGGGAAAGGATCATGAAATCTGCTAGATATTCCCAAGAGTTTAGACTAACAAAAAGGTCTTCCACTACACCATCAGGTTTGATAGTGGAACTATCAGCAAGCTATAGGACCGTAGGAGTAGGTCTCAAATTTGTAACATTTAGTTGTTGGGTATGTATAGGATCATCATGGAAAAAAGAGACTCTTAAGTGGTGATAAAATTCAAAAAAATAAGGGTTAGGTAACTTGATGTAAAAATTTGAATTTAAGTTATCTATACTATTTCAAAAATATGTAAAAATAGAATTTTTAGCAAATTGAATGTAGTTTCTAAACTACTAGGTTTATTTAAAAGAAAAAATCTATTTGGTGAAAATTTGAAATTTCAATGCAATAGTACTTAAATTTTAAGGAAAAAATAAGAAGTAGGTGTTTGTCCGACCACCCTAACCACAATAAAATGATAATTTTTTAATAATTTTTTAGATATAAGTAGAGGACTCATGTCATGATGTGATTCATATTTTTTTGTAATTTTTTTCCAAGTAAATAATTAATTATAATTTTTTTATTATAACTTTTGAAAATAATAAAAATTCATATGTCTTACCACCTTAACTTGGTCAAAACTTCATGATTTTTTTTTTTAATCCTATAATTTGTGAAATATAGAATGTGACACATGTTTCAGATTCAAAAAATATGATACCATTTGAAAGCTATAGATGTTTTTCAATTAGCCTATCAATCAGGACTTTAGTTATGATTCAAATAGAAAATAAATAAAATTATTTATTAAATTCAAAGTAAAGCATAATTTATATTGTGGAAAGCTACAAATCTCCTTTAAAAACACTTTTTGTTTCATCAATTTTGGGTAAAAAAAAGGTCATCAGCCACATGGGCCATCATATCACTTACGTATGGCCACTTTTCATCCCATCATGATCCTACACATACCCTACTGTAAGATATCCCTAATCATCACATTAATAGTTATCCCCAAGTCTATTAGAGCATTCTTTACTTGGATCCCATTTATGATGACTTCGACTACAGGACTACCTGGGTTAGTGTATTTAGGAATAATGACTTTCCCAAGCATAATATCTGCCAACTACCCTACTACATGGACAGTGGTGGGATCTTTATTTTTCCTCCTATGATTTTTAAGGCATGCTTCCTTTATTTCCTTACCATATATGGGAACATTATTTATGGCCTAGAACAAAGGTATCTTGACACATATGTGTTTCAGCTGATCCAAAATATCAAAGGTTGCTTCCTCCTTTTTCTTAGCAACATCTAACCTTTAAGGAAATGGTGGTTCAGGATTGGTAGGTACACTTGATTGAGAAAGTTTATGAGATAAATTTTGATACTCCTCCTCTTCCATAGGAAGCTCTATGATAATAGGAGTGGAAGGTGATGGCAAAGTGGTTCCTAAACATAGATGAATATTACTCAAACTCACAACATAGGTAGGATATTGGTTTGGATCTGTAGAATAGACTGGATGCTACTATGGTTTGTTATTTGGGTTGGGTGTGAGTAGAGCTGGTAACTGAGTAGGTCTAGGTATGGTATTATTTGAGTTAGGAGGGGGCATTATTGAAGTTTGTTGAGGTTGTGGAGGTGGTTGCATGTAACCACTTGACTGGTTTGTCCATTGCTACACTCCCCTCCATTGGGATGTTTGTTTCCAGTTTCCTTGAGGTTGTTTATGATTTCCTGGGTTTTGTTGCCACTGGTGTGGAGTATTTTGGTGATTAGGACAAGTATTTGGAGGATTATTCCAAGGATAAGGTGGATAACCTCCAAATTTTCATGGATATTAGGGTTGACATTTATTACCAGATGCATAATAATTCATGTAAGTTCCATTAAAAGATAATGGGTTTGGTGGCATACCTTGTCTTGGAGCCCATGGCATTCTTTGTGCAACATAGAAAACTTGATCTTCATTTCCCTCAATTGGCTTAAATTTAGGTGGAATGTGTTTTCTATCAATATTAGCCACCATTTTGCATTTGCAATCCTTCTTTCTTTGCCTGAAATAAGGATAATGTTCTGCCAAAATTGCCTTTGCCTCCTCATGTTTCTTCTTTGCTTTAAGTGTATCGAGCTAAGTTTCCATATTATTTATGATGTCTTTCTTGAAGTTTGACAGTGAGTGATTTCCATCCTTGAAACTCCATTAACATAATATTTAGCCATAGAAGACTAGTAAGCTCTCCCTTTCTTTATAGATTCTCTAGAGAAATTTTGACATATCTTCTTAACAGAATTCTAGGGAACTTTGGTGATATCTCCTTCTCTAATCAAATCTAGAGAATCAACACAAGTCTCACTAATTCCTCTAAGGAAGAGAAAAATTTGAGATTCTTCATTGAGTTCATGGTGTGGAGACTTATTTAGACTAAACTGGAACCTTGAGAGATAGTCATCCAAAATTTCATCCTCCTTTTGCTACATCCTAAAGATATCACCTCCTCTTATATCACTACCTCCACAATATTCTTTATACTTCTCAAGAAACTTTTCTTTCATCTCATCCCAACTATTTATAGTATTCTTTCCTATGCTCATGAACCACCTTAATGCAACTTCTTTCAAAGTAGTAGGAAACAACTTAAGCCTATGAGCATCAGTAGTGTAATCATAGCTTTTTCAAAGGATATCAAATTCAAACAAGAAAGTGTTTGGGTCCTCTGTTACAAGCCCATAGAATTTAGGAAGAACTGAAGTAGAAATATTCTTGAGGTTATCAACATCATTTTGTGGAGGGATAGGAAAATGAAAGATTGGCTGGTTAGGCCAAATTGGGGCAGCCATGTTTTCTTGATGCATTATCAGAGAAAATGGGTTCTCTATCAATTTTTGGGCAACTTGTTCTTAAGAGTAAGTTTCAAAACTGGCCAAATCTGGAAATTCATCAGCAAAAGGGTTTCCTTCTCCTCCTCCTTCTAGAAAATTTTGAAACTCAACTAGATGGTTATTAGGCTTAGTGTAATTAGGAAGGAATATCCCTAAATAATCTCTTCTTCTACCCTCATGCATTCAGTATTAATCAGTATCAACCAACTGACACAAAGAATTAGTGAAAGAATGGTGGGTCATTACTTATTCTAGTGAAGGGTATGTTGAAAATAGACTTCTGAAATACCTAAAATAGGAAAGAAATTGAAAATGACTCTGATGTACTTCCTAGTTTGACACCATCCCTGAAAACAACACCAAAAATGTTGGCCTCCTCTAATGATTCAACAACTAAGCCTTTAAAGCCATAACTCAGAGACTAGACATCTGTACTGAATAGTTATCTTTCTCATCATGAAGGTTCATTTAATTGTCAACCTAGGGATGCGAAGTTGAAATGGGTCAGCACTATATGTGCACTAGGTTTCTATTGTAGCCATATTCATTCTATAAATAGAAAATACATGGTGTTGAAAGTAAATTGCTTGAAAGGAAGTAATAAAAACACTAAGAATAAACCAACAAATTTATTGAACTGAAATGCATGATAGAAAAAGAAATATTAGCAAACGAACAAGAAAATACTCTGTTTTCTTTGGCTACAGGAACAACCATATAATAGAATTCTAGTGGTTGCAGGAATAGACAATTGCCAGAATTGTAACTATTACAAAAAAAAATAAAAAAATGACTGAGCTAAAAGGATGGAATTCTCACCAAGTGGTCCCCCTTGGGCGAGTTTCACTTGAAACTAACTCAAATTCAATAAACTTATAATATTGCTTTAATCATTGAAGCATGGTTACAATGGAACATGACTGTATTTAAAAACTAGGAATGCAAGTACAACACTAGAACATCCAACCTTTTGAAAAGGAGCATCTGATTATTATTTATAGGAAGAAAACTAGTAACCAACTAACAACCTAAGTAGTCAACTCCAACAAATTAGGAGGATGCCACTTTATTGAAAGAATGGAAAGAGGAAAGGAGGTTATGCATGCGCAGGATTTGGTCAAGCTAGTCTCTCCTGAATGCAAATTTAGCATAACAACACCTCCTAAATTCGCTCAACTAACAAATTTCATCATTAAAAAGGAAGTTACAATCATTCATTTGACTAGGAATTTCTCTCTATTAATATTTTTCCCTCCATTTACCTTTTAATAATCATCCTTTTGACTTCTTTGGCAGCCAACCAGCTGGCAAGAACTTCTTCTACTTTGTAGGCTTCATTCATATCAACATCTTAATTGTGAACATGCATAAAAAAATTAACACGCACAAATAATTGCATATCCATAATTATATTAAAACAACATCCATTCATCCACATGTAAAATCAACATAGATAAATCCACATAGCATGTTAATATTATCAAAATTCATAAGGATAAACCTATGCCCAAGGTTCTCAAATCTAGGGAAATAACATAAAGGATGCCAACAACCAAGTGCCAAAGTCTATAGTATCATCAACAAATGTATGTTAAACCTTATCAAAATTGAATCATTAATTAGACTCATCAATGTGTCTTTCCAGAGATTTCACTACAAAGTTGGGTGGATACTTGGCACTAGATTGGTCCCATATGATATTAAGAACAAAGCACGAGGTGAAGATTAAGATTCTCTCAGAGTCTTTGCACCTCAAACATATAGTAGACAATGCAATCCTCTATTTTGAAGCAACACATACCTCTTTCTCAAGATAGGAGGGATATTAAGTGGAAATGTTAGAAGATGAAGAAGATACAAGTGAGCAGACTCCTAAAGAAGAAGTTCTCCTCAACCAGCTCATTGACTTTGATTCGTTCAATAATTTCCATGCCATGGGACTGGGCACATACGTGATCTTCGATGATGACCTGGTCTATCTAAAACTAATGAAAGAGCGAGAAAAATATGATGATTCGATAGATAATCATCTATGGACCTTGTACTTTGATGGTGCTAAATGCAAAGTCGATTCTGGAGCAGGAGTCTAATTACTATCTTTGACAAGATCAAAGACCCTCAAGGCTTATCAATTCAAATTTTCGTGCTATAATAATGACACGGAATATGAATCCTTGATCCATAGTTTGTTTCTCTTCGAGCGAATGGGTGTCAAAAGGTTGTAGGTATTTCAAGATTTAGAGTTAATTGTGAGCTAGGTCTGTAGGAAAGCAACTGCTAAAAATATGAGAATGAAGTCATATAGGCATTAGATATGGGATTTGATTGAAGGTTTCAAAGATTTCAATGTGCAAGTCATTCTCTGATCTCAAAACAACATAGTAGATTGGATGGCTTCAACCAGGTCATAGTTTGAACTGATTTATGATTCAAAGCAGAGCGCAGTGCAGATCATTGTCTAACCATCGATCGCCGACAATGATCAAAATTGGCAAGTGTTTGAGGATGACACCTAGATCACCACTTTCATCCAAAAGTCGGAAGGAGTTTCTGACTATTCACAACTAGGAGATCAACCTCCTATAGAGCAAGTCATTCAACTAAAAGGAAATAATATCCCTCGGGGTCTAATCTCTCTCAAAAATCTCTTCAAAAATGAAGATGTGAGGAGCGACAAGCAAAGGTTTATGGCTGAAGAAAAAGATTATGAGGAGTTGGATGTCATAAAAATTAGAAAGCTAAAAGTCAAAAGAAATGTTCCATGGGAATATAAGGAAAGGTTAAGGGATTTGTGTTATAAGTACAACAAAGTTATAGCCTAGACTTATGATGATCTTAGAGGATATGATCTTGAAATAATTCAACGTACCATTGACTTGGTCGAAGGGTCAAAACCAGTCCAACAAATGTAGAGGCCTGTTAATCCAAAAGTTGAAGCACTGATGGCTCTGGAGCTCACTAAATTGATTGAGTCTTGAATCATTTACCCGATTAAGCACTCAACTTGGGTGTCTAATCTAGTATCAGTTCAAAAGAAAAATGGTGACATCCAACTTTGTGTTGATTTTTGAGACCTTAATAAGGCCTCGCTAAAATATCACTACCTTTTGCCATCAATGAATCAGATCTTGTAGAATGTGGTTAGGTTGGAAATGTTCTCATTACTTGATGGTTTCTCAAGGTACAATGAGGTATATGTCAAGGAAGGTTTCCATCATAAAATCACATTTACCACCAAGTGGGGAACATTTGCATATGCAAAGATGCCCTTTGGAATCACAAATGCTAGTGCGACCTTTTAGTGAGCCATGGACATTGCTTTCAAGGGATTGATCAATTTGATAATTCTGATTTATTTGGATGACCTGGCAGATTTTTCAAAGTTAAAGGTTGATCATTTTGATCATCTAGAGCAGGTTTTCTAGGGATGTGAAAAGTTTGGGATTTCTTTAAATCCCAAAAAATGTGTTTTCAAAGTGCCTCAAGGTAAGCTACTTGGTTTTGTGGTATCCAAGGAGGGAATTGCAATAGATCCTAAAAGAGTGAGGTCTATAATGGATTTACTCCCACAAGTAAATTAGAAAGGACTACAGTCTTTCTTAGGGAAGATTAATTTTGTCATCTGGTGCATTTCAAACTTTGCAGGCATCACAAGACCCATCACATTGATGCTCAAGAAGAAATTGATGTTCAAATGGATCCCAAAAGGAAAGGCAACTTTTGAGAAAATAAAGAGGGATATTTCCATTGCTCTGGTGTTGGCCAACCCAAACTTTTTTAAAGATTTCTTACTTTACGTATATAGTGGCCAACATAGCATAGCTTCGGTACTCACTCAGATGGATGAAGAGAATAACAAGGAGCATCCAATTTATTTTCATTCAATAACCCTCAAGGGTTGTGAAACGAGATATGATTTTGTAGAAAAGAAGGCTTTCGCCATTGTTAAGAGCTTTAAGAAGTTTGGACACTTGGTGTCAGCCAATAAAATTACCAGCTTGGTTGCTCACTCGAGTGTAGGGGAATATATTACCGAAGGAGGATTAATTGAGAAGAGATCCAATTGGATCACCAAGATCCTAGAATACAATGTGGACATCAGATCGACTAAGCTAGTTTGGGGAAGAGGCCTCTGTGAGTACCTTGCACAAGATTTGGGTTCTGAAGCCAACAAGGAGATTGATCAAGTTTACTCAAATTAGTTTGATTCTGATGACTCCTAGGTGGTGGATCAAACATGATATATGCAAAAGAGACACTACCTGACCAACCTCCCATTCCACAAAAGGAGATACTACCAATTGCAAGGCACTAGGTATGTATTAAATGAAGGGACTTTATTTAAAAGAAACTGTGATGGTGTATTGCTCTGATGTTTAGACAAGAACCAGGAAGAAAGGGTTCTAATGAAGTTTCATAGTAGTCCTAAGGGTAGACATTTCTTCCCTAAAACTAAAACCTTGAAAATCATGCGATCAGGATACTATTGGCCTTCAATATTTTCTAAAGTGCACCATTTGGTGCAGAAGTGTACTCAGTGTCAATTTTCATTGGCAAGTGAAAAAATTATGCTTTTCCTTTAAGTCCCATCGTAATTGAAGAGCCTTTTTCTCAATGGGGATTGGACTTTTTCATAATGATAAATACCATATCCAGTGCTGGTTACAAATGGATCCTCACGATGATTGATTATTTCACAAGGTGGATAGAGGCCATCGCCCTAAATAATGCTACTAAGGTTGAGACTATTAATTTCCTTAAGGAGTTGGTGAGTAGGTTTGGTTCATTAAAAAATATTATATCCAACAATGCTTTGGCATTTTTAGGATCAAGGATGTCAAATTTTTCTATTAAGAATGGGATCTACCTCAAGAATTCGTCAAACTATTACCCACAAGGAAATGGTTTAGCAGAGTCAACAAAAATAAAAACCTAATTAAGTTAATCAAGCATATTGGGTCTGAACGACAAAGAGAATGACACAAGAACCTACGGGTTACTCTATGGGTAGTTCAAATCACACCAAAGTAGACCCTAAAGACATCTCCCTATGAATTAGTGTATGGGAAAGAGGTGGTTTTACCTATTTCCATGGAACTCCCAACTTTACAATTACTGAAACCCTTAGAAATAAAGGAAAGCAAGAAAATGGAGGTATAGATAGCATAACTGCTCAAGCTTGAGGAAGATAGAGAGAAGGAATTTGGAGCCATGATTGGCCACCAATAGATAGTCAAGCGATGGTTTGAAAAAGAAAACTTCAGACCCGGATTTCCAAGAAGGAATCCTAGTGCTAAAATATGATGAGTGTATTGCAAAACCAAGGTAGCACACCAAATTCAAAACGCTATGGAAGGGACCCTTCCAAATTAGTGTGTGCAAGGAAAATAATGTGTACGATCTAGAAGACATGGAGGAAAATGCTATAGAGATATTGGTGAATGGTATTTATCTTACATTGTTCCATTAAAGTATGTTATTCTTTAAAAAAAATCATAGTTATGTACCAAATGTAAAATTTTGTAAATATGTTTTAGTTCTAAGAATAAGCCATAGGGAAAATAAAGAACATAGAAGAAGTAAGAAAATATTGTATTATATTAATATTCATTGAAATTTTCAGGTGTAATATAGCCTAAGGCTCAAATTTTTAACATTAAAGCTCTCTCGACCAAAACCCATAAAGGATCTTGGAGAAAAAAGTGAAAAGGGAACAAAATGGAGGCATATTAGAAAAAAATTAAAAGGGTAGGCTTCTAGCCATAGTTATGTGGGTGTGTTTCCCATCTTCATCTTCTTCTTCTTCTTCTTCTTCTTCTTCTGAAACAACAGTGCACGACACATGGACCTTCGCTCTAGTCTCCGTGATTGTACACCAGAAGCTTGAAATGCTTCTTGAAGTCCAACCTAAGAATGAATTCGATGCCATACTCCAACAAGAAGTAGTTGGTCGTAGGCATAGACAAAGCACAATGACTTTCGAGGTCCATGGTGCGAAAGTTGCTCAAAAGGGGTAGCCAAGGCATGTCCACACCACGATCAACATACCGACAAAGTTCCATCACACTCAGAATACTGACACTCAGGATGGAAACTTGCACAATATTTCCAAGGCCTTCCAACAAAGAGGCATTGAGCATTCAGTGGCACAACTGCACTATCTAAGGTTTGGCGATATTCAGGTCCAAGAGGGATGCCATGAAGCTGGACAAGATGTTGCAATTTCTCCTCATCTGGTTTTCTTCCTCGGTGAAGCCCATGCCAATGAACCAATGAAATGCAATTTCCCCAAGCAAGTCACACCTCTTTACTAGGTGTTTGATTCTATCACTAGTAAGCTCCCTAATGAAGGCATATTGCGGCCTTCATGGAAGCAGACAAACAAGAGTGCCTAGGCTGACAAACATGGCTAAAGTAGAAAAGTGAAAGATATGGAATTTGAGAAAAGGTTGGCTAAACTCACAAGGATATTTATAGAAAAGAGGTGTGGGTAAACCCAAACAACGGAAGGTCTATTTTTGGTCAGACGGCAACGGGAAAATATCAAAGAAGTCGGGGAATAGAGAATAAATCATACAAAGAATTTGAAATAAGGTCTAAAATTTAATTTTGGTCATTGGGAGTAAATGCTCACTAAGTTGATTGTCAATGTGTGTCCTTTTCCATCATCAACATGCGCTTGTTCGCGTAAGTGAAAAGACATGGATTAACACTCTAATATCTGACAAATTAATGAGCACATGTTTTCAAGGGTACTTTGTATCACCTAACCAAGATTGACGTAACTAAAGGAACTCTCCCTAAGATAACGAGCTTATTTGTGAAGAGAGGTAGTGAAGGGAATGTACTAATTCCATTCTTACATAGTTTTTGGTATTCTTGAGGGATACAAAGCTCCAACCCACACATATCACCTTGTTGGTAGCATTTAATGGACTAGTAGTAATGGTGTAGCCTTAACTATATGTACAGGCTAAGGGAATTAACTACACCAAAAAGTAGATTTTTCTAAAGAAGCAAAAAAATCAAGTGGTCATTTCAGTGAAAAACTTCTACAACTTTTGAAGCAGTCATGGCAAAGCCATCAACAACTGGTAGAGGAGAAGATTCTTCATAAAAAAAGATTGGTTTAACTAATATCTTTGGGTGAAAATCATTTGCCAATGCCCCAATGTCTAAAGATCAACCGTTTGAGTTTTGTAAAATGGTGTCAGTAGATAGAAGTGTTCCTAGAGAGGCGGTGCGAGATGCTGCTGACAAATTTTTTTATCCAAAATTGGTGAAAAATCCTACAGGTGTTAGGGAGGGGAAATTTCAAAGAATAAAAGAATATGGCACCTCTGAGGGTTTTTTCTCTCGGCTCTGGAATTGTGGTTTTCCACAGTTTATGTTGCCTTCCATACACCCGTACCCAGAGCTAGTGGATGCATGTGCTAGAAGGCTCGATGGAGAAACTTAAACCATTACATGCAACAAGATCAAGGTTATGATTTCTGTTGTAGTTATATGGGATATGTTGTGTATCCCTCCTAACTGGTGCATTGAACCATTCAGTGAGGAAGATATAGAGATTTACTAGGAAGAAGCAAATGAAATAGAAAGTTTCTATTAGGATGAGATAGGAGAGAGGCTACCGAGAGGTTGATTTACTTTTCCTATGGTACTCATAAATTTCAAAAACAACACATAGGATCTTTTCTCGATGCTACCTTGGCTTTTCGGATTGGATAATGATGAAGAGGTCAATGCTTTCTAGATGGCTCTAGATTTGATACTCAAATGGGAAAGGGGGCAGAGATATTTTGAGTTTGTTGATGTAGTAGCTACAAACATGTTGGACCAACTGAATAATTACCAAACCGATTCCATATTCAGGTATTCTTCTTTCTTGGCTCACTTAATTCTACATCAGAATTTTGGGTTTTTGGAGAGACATTTGCAGGTTTTTAGGTGTGATGAAGAGGTTTATGTCAGCCAGTTTTTGTATGGACCTATGTGTTCTCAAAAAAAATTAATTATTACTAGTTTGTGAACCATTTTTTGAGACAGGTGCTTCAAGAGCTATTGCCACATCTGATTAGTCATTTGTCCCCTGAGGTTCAAAAATGGATCAAAACTTGATCGAATCTGGTGGATTATTTCTTCGGGGAATATTTCACATTTATCAGGTATCATGGTTTCGTTAGAGATCCTTTCTGACTCCCCATATTTGTGAAGGATAGGGTTTTCACATTGGAGGAATACCGTCAAGAAACTCTTGCTGACAATTCCTATGACAGAGGAAGGAACAAAACAAAGCTATATCTACTTCCCCTTTGTATTGCGAACAATAAGGTGATACTAGAGAAGCAGGAAGCATAGAGGGAGCTTACAAATCTATTGGTGGCCCTAGGCTTAGTCCTTATTTACAACACATGGGACTACAATCTGATGAATCTTTTCCCTTTGAAACATGAGAATTGTGACTATGTAGAGTCAAAGAAAAATCTAACTCGAAAAAGCTTGAAATATACATCAACTTGGCCCTCATACCAACCAAAAGGCCAAGGTGGCTGAGTTTATATACACCATAGACAAAGTATCAGAGGGACCTACCGATATATAAAACCCTTAACAATCAAATGAAGCAAGAAGGGTGGTCGAAAAGAAAGATTATGGATTTTTGGAGGTTTTGATAAGAGATGGGAGGTAAACATAAGTTTCTCAAAGAGTTTTTCCCATATGATGAATAGTTCAAGGATATTTATGACCAAGAGGCCAACTCTGATAATAACCCAGAGTCCAACCATGAGATAATAGAGGAGTGACTCCCAATCCATACTTCCCCACCACAAGAGTTTGACAAAGGGAGAAGCTCTAGGAAAAAGGACTCGCAAGTTGTGTCCTTTGTGAGTGTCCAAAGTAGGGGAAAGAGAACCCGACGGTCCCTGAGAGAATAAATTGTAGAACAAGAAAGACAAGCTTCAACAAGATCATTCGCTAAGGGATACAAACATGCTAGCTCGAGTCGAACAAAGAAAAGGTGATTCCAAGACTTGGACATACCTGATGTAACAATCGGGCATGAAGAAGAAGTAGTGTCTACTTTGTAGAATGTATAGACAATCGCGGTCTAGGTAAGTCTCATTCCCCCTCTTCTTCCTACTTTTGTATCTTTGGTTAATCCTTTGCCTCTATCTGTTGAAAAGAATCCTCCGCCCACAGACCTTGAACTTTTGGTTTTGAATGAACCCCCTGCCATTTTCAACACACCAAGTGATGTACCCCTACGTGTCGAGAAAGAAGTATCCAATTTGCCTGCTATTAACTCTTTGATCACCCTATCCAAGGCACCTATTGGGAAAACCAAACCATGAATGTTACTTGTGGGTTCGTCTACATTCAGACAAAAATTACCCATCCCTTTTGATTCTCTTTTTACCCCAACTGGTCCTTCTGGTACCCAATATCAATTTGGCATCCCACCTTTTTTGATGATTACTCTCCCATTCACCTCTCCACATGCTCATACATCTGAAGTCTCCTCTTCTATTACTCTTTTCAGTCTACCCCCTGGTGCTTCTCTTGTAGTATAGAGCATTGATTCCCCACAAACTCTTCAAAAATATTTTGACGTGACTAAGTGGGATTGAAAATTCATAAAGCATAAATGGAGGATAAAGAATGTTGAGCTGCTAGCCGCCAAGAAGATTCAAACTTGTTTGAATGAAGAGTGGAACTCCATGGATCACTACCATGAAGCCACTCACATCCTGAGCCGAAGGACAAATGCAAATAGAGGATTACGACATCAAGGCTATGGGTTTGGATTTAAATAAAATTCATTTGTGCGACAAGGTAGATCTAGCCAAGACCACTCAGAAGGTAGTATATACGAATTATGAGAGGCTAGACCAAAAGTTAAGGAAGCACTAGTTTGAGCTAGCGAATGTAAAGGAAATACGCTTGAATGAGATGTAGTCAAAACCCAGGGCTCAGAATGCTATAATGACCCACATAATGTAGATACAAGATCAATAGGAGGAAGCAACAAGATCTCTTGTAGAAATTTAGAATGATCGAATTCAACTATATGCCAAAATTTATAGATTAAAGGGTGCACTTCTAGTTGAGTATCAATTGAATGCAGACTACAAGCATGTTCAAGAGAGCATAAAGAAGGAGTTCGATGGTGTCTAATCTCAAGCCTCCGAAAATTTGTAAAAGGCTTGAGAAGAAGCAAAAAAAACTAAGAGGTGACAAGAAAAAGGTTGAGTCTGCTCTACACGCTCATGTTCAGGAGGTCAGAAATCCGTCCATTTCAAATTGGAAAATTCTCTCAATAAAAGGAATCAAATGGAGGAGAGTATGAAAGAAAAAGAGACTCAACTACATGAAGAGCTAGTAGCTACACAAAGGTATGCGATCCTTCTTGTAGAAGAAGGTTGGTATCCTCCTATTGGGAGAAAATCATTATTGCACTCACCATCTAAAAACTAGTCCTACAATTCCTAAATGATGCCTGGGAGATAAATGAAAGGCTTGGCCCATTGGCTAACCAAATTCTGCAAGAATATGCCCTTGAGTGGTCGAGTCTCAGAGTCTAATTTCCAGGTTATGTGTGGCAATAAATGAAGCTCTAAGAAATAAAAGAATTCCAGATTGAAGGGTTTCCTCTAGCAAAGAAAGTGAATTCACCCACTATCATAAGATAGCAGCAAAAAGCAAGGAACAAAATGTCGTGCTAAAAAAAAGGTCGATGAAATCAAGAAGGATTTTTGTTTCTTGTACAGCTTTAGATTACCTCCCTTCCTTTCAACAAATGGGGATGTGTTATCAATTGAGCAGATTACAGATGAAGTCAGGAATACAGTTTAGACTTTAGAAAAACTCCCAGAGTCAAGCACAACACCCACTGCTAAAGACGTTGAACATGAGGTCCTTCCACTTTCTCATCTACATTATCATCTTGGAGCTATTCGGCAAGATGGGGATTTGTTTCTTTCAAAGAAGTCTTCGAACTCGATCAGGCGTACAAATCCTTTTGTAATCTTTCCCGGTCAACTGATGGGGATTGGGAAATGTTGAACTCCTCTTTCCTGAAACTCTAAGAATATATATAGGTCTAGGTTCATGCCTCCACAAGCGAATTCTTCTCGTGAGTCAATAGAACTATGAACCAAAATGTTTCCTTAGTGTTTGTTAATTTTTAGCTTTTACTTTTGGCTTCGGGAAGATCTACACGTGAAAAAGAGTTATCTTCTGAAAGACATGCAGTGCATCATGTGAAGGTTGCATGTGTTTCATTGATTGCTTTCCTTTCTGATGGGAGTCAGACCATGTGTCGGCCTAGCAGAGGATTTTTTTAAATAATTTTTCATAAATCTGAGACTATCTACCCACTTAACACGTCATCTCTTCACAATAGAAAAGTTGTACTTGGGAGAGCCTTCTTTCAGAGTTTATCAGAGTGCATCTTGCCTTGCTCTAAAGAAAGGATGTGAGTTGGTGCCACCAGAGCCACTTGATCGATCGACAAGAATTTTTCAAGGTTTTTTTCTAGGATCTGAGTGTTTATGGAGGGCAATCCTATTAACATATCTAAAGGATATTAATGCGGCAATTGAAATTTGATGATCGAGATTGTCACAACCTAATTAAAGATCTGGGATCGGATTTCAAGCTATCAGGTGAAGACACCTAGAAGTCATTACTTTTGAATAAAGTTAACATTTTTCTCTCTTTGGTGGCTATAAATTAGAAGTGGGTATGTGCAAGATCATGATGGGCCAAAAAGTGGCGATATCTAAGTGATAGGATGGCCCATGTGGTTGACGACTTTTTTTTTACCCAAAATTGATGAAACGAAAAGGCTTTTTAAATGAGATTCTTAGCTTTCCACCAATATAAATTATGCTTTACTTTGAATTTAATAAATAATTATTATTCATTTTCTATTTGAATTATGACTAATGTCCTGATTGATAGGTTGATTGAAAAACATCCATAGCTTTCAAAGGGTATGATATTTTTTGAATCTAAAACATGCATCAAATTCTATGCTTCACATACTATAGGATTAAAAAAGAAAGAATTGAATTTCATTAAGTTTTGACCAAGTTAAGGTGGTTAGATGTACGAGTTTTTTTTTTTTTTAATTTGTAATAAAAAAATCATAATTAATTATTTACTTGGAAACAAATTAAAAAAAAATATGCATCACATCACATTAGGACATGAGTCTTCTACTTATATATAAAATATTTTAAGAAAATATTATCATTTTATTGTGGCTAGGGTTGTCAGACAGACACCTACTTCTTATTTTTTCCCTGAAATTTAAGTACTACTGCATTCAAATTTCAAATTTTCACCAAATAGATTTTTTTTAAATAAAAATAAACCTAGTATTTTAGAAACTACATTCAATTTGCAATAGATTCTATTCTTACATATTTTTGAAATAAAATAGTTAACTTATTCAAATTTTTACATCAAGTTGCCTAACTTTGATTTTTCTAAATTTTATTGCCACTTAAGGGCCTATTTTTTCCATGATGATCCTGCACATGCCCAAGTGACAACATGCAAAAAGGGTTCCTAATGTTTTCCTTTTAAAAAAATGAATCTTTAGCTTTCATAGTTATAGGAGTATTTTCATAAAGTTTACAAAAACACTACTTCACTCTGGCATGTTATATCTTTTTAATTCAAACTATTGTCGGATTAGAATCCAACCTCTATTTTAAATTTCATTTGGTATTTTAAATATGAGTTATTTGGGAGAAATAATTGAAACTATGCATGATATTGCCTATGTCAATATTTCCTTCTTTACATCTTCGTCCAGAATAGAACACTGTGTCTAGCTTAATCTGAATACTTTGATTATTCAATTTCCATGTTGTATGTGTGCACAGTAGTTATAATCTATAGAAACTAGATTATTTCCTTTGACTTCTCTGTTTCTTTTAATGGTTATTATTTCTTCATGTTATGCTATATTAGGAGGAAGAGTTCATGTAGCTTTTGAATGCTTTCCTATTGACTCTTGAAACTTCTATGCTTGGTTAGATCTTAACAAACACTTCCTCTGGGTGGATTGAATGAATTCACTATGCTTGTATCTAGCCTTTACTACTCATTCTCTTCCCAACAATGAATGAATGTGGCATTTTGTGTCTATCATGTCATTCATATAAAAAAACTTGAGGTTTTAAAATTTTGTAAAAGTGTTGGAGCATCACCATTTTTATGTTTTTCTATTTATATTTCTTTAGATACCCATTTCCAAAACTCTGAGAAGAGTTGGCTTTATATAAAAATCTCAGAGGTATTCAGTGAGGCACATATTATTCCCCCACTCGCTAAATTTCCCATAAGAATGTTAGAGAGGGGCAAGCTTTGATGATAAACATTTTTCATAGATGTTAGGGCATGGTAAAGATACTTTTTCATTTCAATTCATGGTGTTGATGTTGTTGATGCAAAGGAGTCAAAGATAGTGATATTGTAAAGGTTGCAAAATTTAAAGTAGTGTTCATGCAAATTTCAAAGGACAAAGCTCTGAGTTACTTGATCAAAAGTTTCTTCAGATCAAAGTGTTTATTGGTTATCTCATGGTTCATTCATTTTAAGATTCTAAACACTAGTGCTCATGCTTCATCAAGCTTATCTTATTTGTCAATGTCAAAGGAAAAATTATCTGCATCAAAGACATATGGTGAAAATTGGAGGTCATGGAACAATCATGTTGTTTTATAGAGGTTTTTGAATTTGATTAGGGTTTCTTCATTGTTTGAAAACTTGATCTAAAACCCTCATTATACAAGATAAATAACCAATTTACTTTTCTTATAATTCTAAGTTGAATGGTAATACTCGGTAGAAGGTCACTTAAGTGACCACTTGAAGGGGTCATTCTTATTGGATAATAGGTCATATCTATTGCTTAATTGGTTAGATAGGTTTAGAGATTAAGTTTTACCACCTATTATAAGATCAACAGTTATCATTCAATTGATAGATTTGTAGTTGAAGAATATCTAAGCCTCTTGTTTAAACTACAAAATGGTTAATCCCTAAGGATATCACATTGACAAGTAAATGAGTTTCGCCGCCATTGGTTTAGTTACTCACAGTTTCATAACTATTTAAGTCAATGAAAAATTTAGTAGAAAATCTCATGAAATGAAAGTTTTTCTAATCACGTGGATTGAATTTTGTGAGGGTGAGTAAGACATTAATACCATGTTTGTGATCAAATAATGCATAGGGAGATGATATTTGAATAACAGAGTATAAAAGGTTATTTGTGCTTCTATAATATCTTTCTCATAAAATGTATCTTTCTTTGCACAGATGGGTGTAGTTTGAATGTGGCTATGATAGGGGAGTGAAGCCACAATAGTGGTTTACAATTCTAGTGAGGAAGGAAAACTCACAAAAAATGACCCCAAGGCAAAAAAATGTGATTTTGGGGGTTTGTACAAACCTACTAGTTTGAGCGAACCCAATTTGATCTTTCCCACCAAATAAACCAAAAAAAATGCATTAGGAAGGGTGGTTTTCTCGAACCCCTAGAGGTTTGTACAAACCACCCTTATCCCTCATTCTCCCCCTGAAACACAAAAAAAACCTAAATTTTTCACTTCAGAGCTCAGTTTGAACATGAAAATGGCAGAGACTTCACAAACCCAACTAGAATTAGGTAGTCCTCAAAATGAGCTATCCAATGAATATAATTTTAATATGTTTTAGTTTTATTATGTATTTGTTTTTTTAGTTTAATTAAACATAGGTTTTTCATTGAAAATGAAGCTCTTTGTTCTGCACATGTGGAAAAATAGCATATTATAAAAAAAAAATTGAAAAATATGAGTGCACCAAATATTGAAGTCCTTGATCCATTTTTTTTTTATTTTTTTTTGATATATACAAAAAAAATTACGCATTATACGGCCGCACTATGTCTGAGTTGTAATTGGTTTGACTTCGAAACTTGATTAAAGAAAAAATATTCAATAAAAAACTATCTAACCAAGTGGAAGCACTAGATATCAGAGTTACAAATCTAAATTCGAAAGAATTAAAATTTTATCCTTCATGGGAAAAAGTCATGCATTATACAGTGTGCGTCACTTTTTAAAAATGTTCTTTTCCAAAAAAACTAGTTTTCATGGGAGATGGAAAAAGAAGTGCAATATTATTCCAAATATTTTGAAAAAAATATTTTTATTATATATAGAGAAAATGTGAGGAGACTCTAGTGTACATCATCTTCAAATTCCTCATGGTTTAGCCGCTATAGGTGCTCAAATGTGAAGATTTAGTTGAAAATAATAATTTGAGTGTCCAGTTTGGCTAAAAACTATAAACCACTATTGTGGGATCACCCAGGGGTTAGATTTGAATAGTATGAATTTGTTCAACAATGTCCTGAATGTACAAAATTTTATGTGACTGAAGCTTAAATGTTGTCTAGTTCTTGATTGTCAAAACATAGGATATGGATATGTTAATGCCATTCTTTGTGTCATTTATTTATTCATTCTAGGAAGGTTATAGTCATGGAGTGAGTAGAGGTCAAGGTTTCTTTATTCATATATGCATAAGATCAAATCTAGTTTGTGTTTGCAGAGATGACAGGAGTCTAGTAAAGAAAATGTCGTCTAGGGTGAGTTAAGTTTTGAGTATTTGAATGTGAAACAAGGAGAGCGATCTATGATAAGCATATTGTAAACAAAGTTGAATCAAGAGGGGTAGAGTAAAATGTTAAAGTATGTTGCAGACTAAATGCAAGTTTTGAAATATATTGTAAACATAGTAGTGCTTTTTATTTTTGTCCTTTTCATATTGAATTAGATTTGTGGATTTGGTGCTCCAGTAGTTCATTGGAGTTGGTTCTCCTAATCATATTGGACTCAATGAGAGTTTGGTCAGTGAGACCTAATAATGGAATTGGTGCTCTATTGTACTTAATGAGATTTTGGTTAATGAGATCTAATGATCTGGAGTTGGTGTTCTATTGTAATCAGTGAGATTTTGGTCAGTGATACCTAATAGTGAATTTTTTTGAGGTTTGGATTGGTCCAACTTACATAATCATTTCTCCCTTTCTAGGGTTTTCCAATTATAAGTTTTAGTGTCATGGTTATCTTTATGTGATTGCATTGAAGTTTGTTCTTGTCAAATATTTAAAGTTGTTTATTTTTTTTCTTTTGTACATCATTGATTCACCCCCCCTCTCAGTAATCTTAAGTATTCCTACATTATGGAATTCAAATATGAAAGATAACTCCATATTCTCCACATAATAATGGAGGTGCATAAATAATGAACATGCCACTGACGGATAAGGCAAAGAGTATTCTTAGTGGTGCTAGTCTAAAATAAAGGTTTTTGGGCTAAAGATATTGCCACTTCTTGCTACCTAATTAATAGGTCTCTTGTACATCAAATCTTGATGATAAAACACCTATGGATTTGTGGTTGGTCACACGCCTTCACTGAGACATCTTAGAGGTTTTAGTTATGAAGCATATAGACATGTGCCATAGAATAAGTAAACAATGTTGGAGAACAAGGCTATAAAGTGTATCTTCATCGAGTATATTTATGGTGTGAAAATATAAAATATTTAAGATATTGTATAAAAAGAGTAACATATAGTAGAAGTGTGCTTTTAAGAGAAAATAAGCCTTCTTTTGTTACATTACAACAAAAAAAAGTGAACAAAAATATGTGATTCAACTTCCTTCTACACTTGAGAAAGTTAAATCAAGACCCTTATATAGACAAGAAGTTAACGAGAGTTCATCTAGCTCTAAATGTCTAGAAGAGGAGGAATAACATCCAACTCAACTTGTTTTAAGGTCTACAAAGCATAGAAAACCACTTGAAGGGTATTCACTTGATGAATGAAGGTGTATTTTTTATTTCAATTGTAACATGGATGGGCCCAAATCTGTAGAAGAAACATTAAGTATGAATGATACATAATTATAGAAGATTTCTATGGACAAATAAATTATATATTTAAAAATAATGATACATGGGAATCAACACAATTGTCTAAAGGATGAAAACCCATTGGTTGTCAATCGATGTTCAAAAGAATTGGTCCAGATGTGGGTATTGAGAATTACAAAGTACTATTGGTTGCAAAAGGTTACTCTTAGGTAAAAGGTGATGATTGCAATGGGATATTTTCTCTTGTTACAAAAATGTAATACATTAGATTCTTCCTTTATATTTCTAGTACTTATGATCTAGAGGTTGAGAAAATGGATGTGAAAATGGCTTTCCTTCATGGTGATTTGGAGGAGGATATTTATATGACCTAGCTAGAGCACTATGTGGTGAAAGGTAAAAGTAATCTAGTTTGTAAATTGAAGAAATATTTGTATGACATCAAATAGAGTCCTAGGATCATGTGGTACTATAAATTTGATACATATAGGTTGAGTTTTGTATTTTAGATTTTTAAATCAGATCACTCTATATAATATAAAGCTGATGGTGATCATTTTATATTTATTTTGTTATATATTTATGATATTTTATTTAAATTGGTAAGTGGAAAGGAATTATTTTAGAACTAAAGTCTCAACTTATAGCTAAATTTGAAATGAAATATCTTGGTGGAGCTAAACACACTTTGGGATGAAAATTAGTAGAGATAGAGTGACAAAAAATTATGGCTTGCATATAGTAAGTATATCACTTCAATATTATTGAGGTTTAACATGTAGGATTGTAGACCTTTATGTGTAAATTTTATAGTTGGAATGTAGTTGTTTGCTTGAAATTATCCATTATCCATATTGAGGATGGAAGATATGAGAAGAGTACCTTACCATAGTAAAATTGAAAGCTTGATGCAAGTTAGACTAGACATTTCCCAAGTAGTGAGAGTTATTTCAAAATATATGTCTAATAATAGTACTTAGAATTCATTGGGATGTAGTTAAAAGAGTCTTAAAATATTTGTGAGGTACATCAAAGTATTATTTGCATTATCATGGTAATTTTATGAGAGATAATAACTCCCTTGATATTCATGGTTATGTCGATTCAAACTGGATATGTGATGTTGATAGTAGATGATCCACTAGTTTGTAGTGTTTACTTTATTTGGTGTAGTAGTTAGCTAGATGAGAAAACAAAATGATATGGTTTCTTTGTCCACTAATAAAGTTGAGTATATGATAGCTACTCATTCTTGTAAAGAATCCATTTGGCTTAAGAGACTATATTCATATATCAAAATGAAACAAGGATCAATGATAGTTTCTTATGATAATCAAAGTGCAATATTCTTAGCTAAGAACCTAACATTTCATGACATGATCAAGAATATTGATGTATAATATATTTTTATTAGAGATATGGTTAATGATGGTAGTGCAAATCTAGTTAAGGTAGATACTTTGATGAATGCTACAGATTATTTAACTAAGCCTATGAGAATAAAGAAGTTCATGTGGTGTTTAGATTGTATGGGCCTCTTTCCCCTAGAAATTAAATCATGGTTTTGAAATTCATTTTTCTCTTATAAGGTATTTGACAAGTGGGAGAATATTGGGAAGAAGGTGTCTTAACCTTGAAACTACAAAAGGTTACTATTTATATTAGATTTATATTTGAGCATGGATGGCTTTTAAATTCTCTCTAAGGCTACGAAATGACCAAATAAACATGATGGTGAAGTTTTGACCCAAGGTCATGTTTGGATTTCAAGATACTAATTTTTTTATTTTTGAAACTTTTAATGTTAATTTTGAGGCACTTATAGGAAATTTTTGGTCCTGAAATTTTTCATAACTAAAAAATCTAGTTATAAATTGAGAGAGAATTCCACAATGTTTCCAATGGTTCAACCAATTTATCAATTGGATTCCTGGATGAAACGATATGGCCTCCACAAGTTGGGTCTCATGAATTAGAAAATGTGAAAATATGTTGGACATAGAAAACAATTGTAAGGGGGATTTTCCCATGTTGGTGTGTGTTTTGACACATCATAGAGAGTATTTTATTGGAGATAAGTTGGGAACAAATTTTTGGTTGGTTTCAGCTCATGGTTTTGTAAATATCACCTAATGGTTTCATGTATTGTATCTCATATATATATATATATATATATATATATATATATATATATATATATTAGGTCCTTGATATGGAGGTTGAGTGTGAGAGCCCTACAGGTGTTTAGTTTCCCCTAGATCGGGCCTAGATGGTTATACTCTTGAGAGAGATTTCTCTGTAAGTATATTGTAATTTTTTTATTTTTAAATAATATACTGGGAAACTTTTGGAGTGGGGTTTCCTTACCAAAAGGGCTTTCCCCATGTAAATCACTATGTTTAAGTATGAGTTATAATTATGTTTATTTTTTTAGTATTTATAACTATTGTAAAGATATGAGAAAGTTTTTCATAACCCTTCTCTCAAGATTAGTGTAGGAATTTGTTTTACTACCTTAGCTTCCTTACAAATTTGACTTTATACATTCACTAATTTAATCACTAAGTGTTGGTCCGCTATAAAATTAACATAATAAAAAATAGAGTAGTCATATATTTCCCACAAATACATGAAATTTTTTTGTACTACATCCCAATATACTAATCTAGGATAAGCCTTGAAATAGATAAAAAAAATCCCACTATTAAATATCTCAAAAATTGAGTACGAAAAATTATTGTAGCACAAATAAAGATTTCTATTAGATTTATCTCTTCTAATATCCATCCCCAAGATGAATCTAGCTACCCCCAAGTCCATCTCAGAATATTCTAAAATTAAAGACTTTTATTCACAAATCATACCCTTCCCATTACCAAAAATAAATATATCATCAATATATAATAAAATAATAATGAAATTATTACCATACATATTATAATAGATGCAATGATTCAAATTGGGCCTAAAATACACCAATATCAATTTTATCAATATTTTGCACCACATCCTAAGATATTACTTAAAACTATGTACAAAGGTTTGTTCAACTTACAAACAAAAAATTTGTTACATGTTTAAAAATGCTGCTCTAGTTATGAAATATAAATCTCTTTCTCCAAATCACCATGAAGGAAATATATCTTCACAACCATCTATTTAATGCCAATATCAAATACTATTGTAATAGATAGTAAAACTAAATGGATGTCAACTTAGCAATTGGAAAGAAAATTTCAGGTGCATAATTAATTCCTCCAATCTAGGAATATCCCTTCATAACTAATATCATAGTTTAATTTTCAATGATACCATCTAAAGAAATTTTCTTTATGATAAAATTTTTGCATCTAATTGGTTTATTGTCATTAGTTATAGGTACTAGGTCCCATGTGTCATATTTTTTATGTAACCATCTACTCCTTCATGGCCAGTTTCTAGTTCTTTGCATCACACATGCTCAAAGCCTTATTTATAGTCCTAATCTCATTAGTGTTAGTAGATAAAGTTAAAATACATCTCCATTAAAGAGTATACTTATTTGGTTGTTGTCTTTATTGAGTGGATCTCATCAATAATTAAACTCAAGGCTATATTTATTCTTTAGAACTCTAAAATATTTGATCTCTCTTCCATATCAAATCCTTCATGGGTTTGTAGCTCAATTTTCTTAGTCTTCAGGGCTATCAAAAGTAGCTAGGGGTCACACCAACTATTGGTCACATAAAAGCTTAAGGCCATTAATGTTTTGTCATTCCTTAGCAAGAAATTGGAGTTTCTATTCAAAGGACAGAGGCCCCTTGTGGGTAGACTAGACCTCCTAAGAACTAGGTGAAGCAGAGATGCCCCATTTCCTTCCCTTATTCTTGGAGTGTTCAACATCTTGACTATCATCACAAGAACTTTTTCCATGGCTATTATGAAGCTCCTACTGGAACACTTGTATGGTGATTGTAGTATTCTTAACAATTTCCTTGCTATATTCCATGATTTCCTATAAGCACTTGAGGGCTTTATCTTTCTTGCTATACATGGTAGCCACCTCCTCTTTCAACTTCACCCTATCTTCATCAGTTCCATCTAGTGCTCAGAGCTCCTTAACCTCATTCTCCCAATTATCCCATTTATCAAAAGACTTGGCAAGGGATGATAATGAGCCCCAATGAACTTGATCATAGACCTCACCCAACCACGTCACCTTCTAGTTAAGCACCTTCTCCTTTAAAACATGAATTTTATCCTTGATTGTGATGAGCTTGGACAGTAACCACTTGAAGATATCATTCTAAATATTGATAGCCTCATAGAGATCATTCAATTTAAGTTTCAAGGGGATACAAAATTGGCACATACCTCATTATCCAAATGGGGTTTTGTAGTAGCATTATCTAAATTCACACAGAGGGTGTTGCATTTTTGGGGACTGGTGGGGTTTAAGGACTAAGTGGATTTAGAAACATCAAAGATATCCTCATGAACATGAGAACTGTTGGGGGAGTCAATAGAGGATTCAATAGGGGTGAGGCTCTAGGATTCAACATTTGAATTTTCTAAATCAAATATAGAAATTTGGGTGGGGTCCAAGAATGAGACAATTTTTTCTAGAGCCAAGAGTAGCGACTGCAATGGAAAGGGTTTTACCTCTTGCCCTAGTAGTTTGCAGTGAGGGGGATAGAGTCAATTCAGAACTAGGTTTTGGAGGGGGGCCCTCCAATGTTTTAATTAGGTCACAAATCACTAGGGAATTATTTTTAACATATTTGAAGGAAGGGTTTAGGGTTGGTTGGAAGAAACACAATCTAAATATCAAAACTTGGTGTGAAGAAAAGGTTTTTCCTTTAACTTGGACAACTTTAATCAACTATTCTAGAGAAGGCAAAATCCAAAAAGAAAAAATCATCTTAACATTGTAATGAAAATGATTCAACTTAGAGAAAAGGTGGGTGTGGAATCATTTGAACCTACCTTCCAAAGTAACATATCACAGTAGGACCTCCACTATTATACTCCAAACCCTTGGAAGGTATTCTTTATTAAACCCATTGTGCAACCAATTCACTTTTCCCCTTTTATGTAAAAAACAATTCCATTTCCTTTTGGTAATGTCCCTTCAACTTCTGAGGGGTGTAGGTCCCATCCAAGGAGAGTTTGGTAACTTCAAAAAATGAGCTCCATGTTTATGAGGAAGGGGTACTCTCCAACTGTAACATTGCCCTCTTTCTAGGAATTCAAAAATTCCATGGATAAATTTGGGTCGTGTCCCATCATTCTTTCAATATAGGAGGCCAAATTTCCCCTTTAGAGAATGTTCTAGACACATGTCCTTGTATTTCTTCCATACCTTGTAGGAGGTCACCTCATCCTACACAAGATCACCTCCCATAGTGATACTCATAACACAGAGAGCATATGAAGTAACTCTACCTAGAAATACCCAAAAAATTTATAATCAAAACCTAAGAAGGCTTATGAAAAGACTAGGTGGGATGGAAAGATTTCCATAAATGCAATTTGGGCCAATCATCACATTGAGCTGAAAAGTATTTCAACTTGAGCTCATAGTTACAATGTATTTTCACCATTAGATATTAAGCCAAGTACATGCCTCTGGATTAAATAAATAGCATACCATGTAATAACTTTAGATGTGAAAGCTCCAAGGTTGGCGAGAGTGTCAACCACTTTATTGCTAGCCCTAGACGTGTGAGTAAAAATGAAGATATCAAGGTTCATTATGATATTTATTGCTAAGAGGATGGGTTCTAGAGGGTCTAGCATGGGTTCACCTTCCCATTTAGAAAAATAATGGAATTTCTAGAATCACCTTCTATGACCAAGTTAGACACACCTGCATTCATGGCATATGGATTATGTGGTAAGAAGCTTCCACCTTGGAAAATTTTGATGTTTGTAATCCCATATTAAACACATAAGTGAAGACCATCTTTCAATGATGGTCTTTTATTATGTCACCTCACCCACCCAACCTAGGTTACCTTTGGTCGAGCCATTAAAATTGATCTTAAGCCAATTGGGATTAGTGGGGGACTAGGGATTGTTACTTTGATCCAAAGGGATATGCGAGTACACAAAATTAAGGGCTTCAAATAAATTCCAAGATGAGGCAATGGAGAAATCCAAAGTAGAGGGGTTGCTTTTAGGATTACAAGAGGTTGTTATGAGATTCTTGACAATTTGATTGATAACCTTATTCTAGCCACAACCTAGCAGGGATTTTTTTATCTCTAAATATCCTATCAATGCAATCTTTCCAAAGTTCCCAATTGGTGAAAAAGAAAGCTTGCCACCAAAGCTCAATGACCGAAGGATGAGACACCGATGAGAGCCACCTTGCTAAAACTAACTTGATATCCTTTTGTCAAACCCAACTGACCTTGAATAAGGATTGAATTATTTATCAAACCTACTAGGAATAGGAACAATGGGATGAAAGGTGAGAAATAGAACAAAATTTGTCGAGATATCATCATTTCTTCTACAGATTACTAGTGTGAGAATTTGATCATGGCAAGCAGTTCACTAGAATAATTTAAACTTAGGAAAATATTTTTTCCTCAAGACCTTCATCCAATTGATGCAGGGAACCCAAAGACTAGACAAAATATTGTATCTAGACTTAACTAAATAATTACAATTCTTAGAATCTGCCCAAACCATAGTATCAAGAAGATTAGGGTTAAAATCCTTGATTTTCAATATTCTTGAGGATTTCCAAGGAAATCAAGTGGAGAGGGGGGTTGTACTAGTTGGGATCAATATTTTAGAGCAATGGGTCTAAGGAATGGTCAAAATAATCTCAGAACTTATTACCTAATCTAGAGTAGAGGTCCAACATGAGAGTAGATTAAAATGAATGAATTCAAAGAGCATGCTTAAATATCCACTTGTAATCCAAAAAAATAACCAAGGCACTAGTTTGAACCTACCAAGTAATATCTTGAGAAATCAAATTCTTAGTTTTGAGGAAATTATTCCAGATGATGGACCCCAAGGGGATTTGTATATTATGAAGGGAGGAGATACCTCCCTCCCATGTAGATACTTATCTTTAAGGATAGATATCCACTCAACCTGCTTAGATAGAAGTTTCCAAGTGACTTTTGTGATTAGAGCCATGTTCATCTATCTAGTTTTTCTCAAATCCAAACCACCATACAACTTTTTAGAATACACAGTGTCCCAATTCACTAGAGAGTAACAGTTCTTCTCCTTCATTCTTGACCAAAGGAATCTTCTTTGGATCTACTCCAATTTATCAAACCATGAAGAGGGCATAAAAATATAGGGACACTAGCTACACAACCAAACTTTGGAGAGTGGACTTTAGGAGGAGAAGTTTATAAGCATTACTAAGAAGGGCCCCCTTCCAGGTCACCAATTTTCTTTGAACTCTTTCAAGTAAGTTTGACCACACAAAATTATTGACCTTACTGATACTGAGGGGCATACCAAAATAAGTAGGCGAGAGGGGAAGGATTTGATAGTTAATAATCTTGAAGATCTTGGTTTGGATCAAGAGGGGAACATTAAGGAATAAAATAAAACTTATAGAAAGATTAATTGATTGACCTGAATTCAAAGCAATATTTTTGAGAACATGAATCCACCCCTTCACCTCTAGAATTGTGGCTTCCCCCAAAAGGATTGTGTTGTTGAAAAATTATTGATTAGAGATTGGATGAGAGACATAATAGGGAGCGAAGCCAGATAAAGTACCATTCAGAACCCATTTTGAAATGTTATGACTATTAAGATAAAGAGGTAGGGGGACAATGAGGTCCCTTTCCTAATACCTCCAAATTCCAAAAAATGTCCCCTACAAAGTGTTATTTAAAACCATAGAGAGCATAGGGGAGGTGACACAACCTTCAATGAGTTTTAATATTTTTCTAGAGAATTCGAATCTATGCAAAACTTTGAACAAAAATTTATAGGACACTTTATCATAGGCGTTGGATATGTCTAGCTTAAGGGTCGTACTTTCCTTACTACTCTTGCTCATAGAATGGAAGGTTTCATGAACCAACATGTCGACATCCGTTATTTGATGACCTAGTACAAAAAAATTATGGGATAGGTGGATCAACTTATCAAGGGAAGGTTTAATGTGGTTAACCAAAAAAATTGAGAAAAAATTATAGAAGGCATTACAAAGGCTAATGGGTCAGCAATCAAAAATACTATTAGCACAAAATGTTTTAGGGATGAGTATAATAAATGTATTATTTAACTCCTTGAGAATGTTACTAAAGAGATAAATTCCTTAAATTCATAATTAAAATTATGACCAACAATATCCTAGTAATTTTAAAAGAAAAAGGAGGGAAGCCATCAGGCCCCAAGCCCTAAAATGGTTGAGTGATAAAGCAACCTCCCTAGTTTCCTCGACCGAGGCACATCTTTCCATTAATATAATTTCTTGAGGAGACACATGTGGAATAAAATTCAAGAGGTCAACCACCAAAGGATCAAATGTAACTAGGTTGAGGATATTATAGAAAAAACTAACACCAACCCAAGAAATATCCTCCTTAGAAGACATAGTAGTGTCATCCTAGGTGATTAATTCAGAAATGAAGTTCCTCTTCCTATGCTTGGAGGAAGTCATGTGGAAAATCTTTGTATTCTTTTCCCCCTCATGGAGCTACTAATTTGTAGCCCTCTGTTTCCAATAAATTTCTTCCTTATCCACCAAAATCGTTGGGCATCCCATCTCCAAATCCTTTTTCTCCTATCTAGAGAGTCCTTAAGGGATTTTTTTGAGTAAAGATGTTTCCAAAAAAATTCTTGTTCAAACCTTTTAGGTTACCTTTAAGACGTTTTAATTTGAAGGCAAGCCTAAACATAGTTGAACCACATACCTTGATATTCCACCATTCCTGTAGAAACTCTTTAAGGTGAGGGTGATGCGACCACATCAACTCAAACAAAAAGGGACACTTGGCCTTACGAGAAGGGGTGTTTCAACTAAAAAGAAAATGAATATAATCAAACCATATCCTTAGGAGAGGATAACAATACATGGGAAGAAATATCCCAATTAAAGTAGACAAGACAATGGTTGAGCCTAAACTGAATAAGGTTATCTCCCACCCTTTTCTTGGAAAAGGTGAAACAATAACCTTCAAGCTATAAACCAATCAAGTCACCCACAAGAAGGAAATTATTAAGATCTAGCATATTATCAGTCAAATCCATGTTACCACCCATCCTCTTAGAGGTGAAAAGAGGGGTGTTAAAGTCACCCAACAACATCTAATGATTGTGAAGGAAGGAACTTCTACATCCCACTAGACCAAACGAAGTGTATCTTTTGAGGACAAAATCATTAGGTACATAAACATTAGATCCAGAATCCACTCGTGGAGACCATAGCTTTGAGAAAAGTAGAAAAAAAAAAAAAAAATTATGTCCTTAGAAATAAGAGAGTCAGTGAGGAAAGGTTTCCACATGGTGACCAGGCTACAAGAATCCCCTTTCACATCAATTGCCAAATAGAGTGCATTGGGCCAAATATACTTACTCAATTTATCAAAGTCTATAGCAATGATCTTAGTTTCTTGTATAAGTAAACTGTCAAGATTGTATTCTTTAATGAGATCCCTGACAATGTGCTTCTTGTGGAGGCTATTAAGCTCCTGAATATTTCTTGAGAGGATCAACATTTCTTAGTTCCTTTGGAGCCTATTTTCTCCAAGGTCATATGGTTCCCATTACCAATATCTTTCATTATATTATTCCATCTGGTTGTTTTAGAATATTTCCTACTAGCTTTAGAATTGGTCACAACATTAGTCTACTTTATTAGACTTGCCAACTTGGACAGGCTTGGTGAACTCACAAAAACAAAAGTGGGTATACCCTTGGGTGAGGGAATCAACACCATTGGGTTAGGGGTGGGGGTAGAGGGGAATACACAATGGAAAAACAAGGTTTAGGAAGGCTCCACAGAGGATGAGAGAACAAACTCCACCAAGGGTTCCTCAAGAATAGGAATAGTAACCGATAGAGGTGAGTTAGTAGGGAAGTACTAGTCAATGGTTAGAGACCAAGAAGAGTGAAAAATGAGGGGGGTCTCAATGGGTAGAGTAGACTCCAGGGGCACAAGAATCTTGGAAGAGGGTTGGACAAGTGCCAAGGGGCGCACAAGAATATCAATCTCATGAAAAAGGGTTGGGTCCAAAGAAGAACAAGAGATATTTGGACCAAAGGGAAAGACCAACTCCGACACTAGTTGAGGAGGAAAATTTGAGTTCCTTCTATCTTGATGCGGGGAGGGGAGAGCCTTTTTTTTCCCTTGCCTAGGGGGGTTGAAAACTTCAACACATGCTTAGGACAAGAATTGTAGAGTTGACCAACAAAAGAGAAAATATAACATAAGAAAAGAGAATTTTCATATTCAATATAGCTTGATACCACTTACAAAGATTGGACTCTAGAGTGACTGAGGAAGGCAACATTTTATTGGGTTCAATGCTAATGAAAAAGTGAGAAAGCAATAGCTTGGATCATGCCTTGGTGACATAGTTCAAAGAGAGAAAGTTATAAAAATATCTACCCACACCAACAATAATATCCTCATCCCAAAATTCAATGGGAAGCCCAGGGAGCCAAACTTAGGTTGGGGTGGCAACCGTCAAATCATCAAAAGGGTCAAAACTTAGGTGCCACTTGCACAGAGCTAGAATTTTCCTATTGAAGAACCATGGACCACCAATTAAAGCCTTCAAACAATCCTCTTGAAGGGTGAAGGTAAAGTAGAAAAGTCCCTTGGTGAGAGTAGAGATGGAAAAGGAACCCTTAACGGGTCATCGAGAGGATGCCTATTCTTTTACAGATTCAATGTTAAGATAACTTCCCACAAACCTTTCAATAAGGTAGTTCTCCATTTTTACCAAAGAATGATCAATGGATGTGTCCTTTTTTTTTTTTATAGTAGTTCCTTAATCATAATCTTGTATCTATGTACACCATCATAGAAAACCTTCTAGGTACCAACAAAAAGAGCTCTCTAGTTTGGCAATGAAGGCAAATTTTGAGAAGTAGGGAAAGGGACAAGTGGTGACCCACAAGGCCCGTGACTATCATTGGGGGCACATCCTTCCCAATATAACTACTTGATACATCAAACACCAAAGGACGAGAACAAGGAGATTCTCACCCAACTCAAGCATCCCACACACCACTCATTTCAAAATCCACCTTGTTATCTTATTGTCATGTTCTTTTGGGAAGACCATGGCAATTTGATGGAGTTAGAATATGTTAGGGAATATTTTATTTAATAATAAAATTTATTTAATAATAAACTTTAAAAAGAAAACTTTAAAAAGAATAGAAATATTTTCATGAATAAAATAAAAGGAATATGTTATTAGAAAAATAAATTAATTGAAAAATAATGAAAGAAAGTATTGTAATATAGTTATTAATCTAAATAGTTGTTTAATATTTTTATAAAAAGAGTCATAATCATAATTACTTTATAATAAATACATAATTAAACATATATACATGTACATATTAACTCAAATTAACATGTTTATATAGATATATCAATAATGATTCTTTGAGTTGTCAATAAACATTCATTAATATGTTGAAAGACTTAGTAATAGAGAGAATGAGTATAATTTCCATATAATATTAAATGAAAGAAAAATTATAATTTATAATCTCGATACCAGTAACATGCTTACCCTTCTATAAATAGAATATAATCCTTTTCCTTCAAGCTTATAATGATTTGGTGATAAAAATGATTTGTTATAAGGGATGCAAGATAAACTAATAGTATCTAGCAAAGAAAGTGATGGATATTTAAAATTAAATCTAAAACTAAACAAATGATGAATAATATTCATGATCTACATTCAGCAAAACACTTTTATTTGATTTTTAATAGAACCAAAAAAGTGTAGGAGGAATTGCAAGGTAGCATTTAGGATTGTGCTTCATAGGTGGAATAATAGGTAGAAGAAGAACTATAATAGTCCATGCAAGGAATTTAATCCTTTGTGGTTGTTGAATGACCATTATAGAATATAGTCGCAAGATATAAAAATGTATTTGAGGAATAAGTTATATTTTCCTACTTGGAGAGGGTCACACTAGAATAAATGATTATATCTTTTTATAGATTTGGTGTAATCTTCGAGGTTCATAGAATTTTTGTTTATCAAAAATAGATTTACTAAGTGATAATAGAAAGTTTGAAAGGAATGGAAGATCAACGGGTCACTAATACTTTTCCAATTGTGAGTTTGAGCTCCATTAGGTGTGATAAAAATTATCCATAGGCCAAAATGTTGGTTTAGAAAAAATGCACCACATGACCATCAAACCTAAATAACCTCATAAATATGGGATGAATTTGTGAGTTATTCTTCAATATGGTACGGTTTTCTTTCTATATATTTTTTCTAAGTATAATTTATTATGGGTAAAAAGGAAAATAGATGTAAAAAATAAAGGACAAAAATTAAAAGCTCACAGTATTTTTTTTTCGTAGCCAAAATAAAGCTTTGATACACACAATATGAGAGTCAATAGAAAAGAATAAAAAAATCGCATATACCTTGGATAAATTATATACACACTAACAAGAATAAAAGTTTCAAATCAATAGTTTCTTACATTAATAATTTTGAGAATTATGAATAGGTCCATACAATGCTATATGACTCAATTTGGAAACACATATGGAGGATTTTTGTGTAATTACAAAGGAGTGAGACAAATATTTATACGTCAATCTCCATAGTTCAACTATATAACACATAATCTATACTAGAAAGAGTCATGTAAGACCATATTTATAAAAAATCTTCTTCCATAATTAATATTTTCCATCAATGTATTTGAATATTAAATGCATAATCAATTAGAGGAACATTGTTTTCTCTATGAATGTAACAATTTTTGTGCCTCTATTAGTAGTTAGACTACATTGGGAAAATAAAATAATACCTCAATCAATGAATTTTTCACTTACTATTCCATTGTCTATCCTAGGAATATGGATTATCAATTTTTTTGACACTTTGGAAAGAGTAGCTAGGATTAAATTCTATATGGTACCTATGTTGAGAAGTTCAATATTTTGAGCCATGATCCTACTATGATCAATATTTATGTCAGATTTGCCTCAAGGTGTCATGATGAAGTTGTGAATATCCAATTTTAACTATCAAGTGGTATTGCAATAAAGGAATTTTGCAAAATGACCTCACATACTATGAGTTGTTGCATGAGTTTCACTATGGTAGATTGGATAGCTTGTACTATCTCAAATATTAATTTCTTTACCCTTTTCTAAAAATTCCTAGGAACCCAACATGTGGCACCCAATTAGAGGACCTACAAATAGAGAAAATGATGAGATTCGATAGACTTTTCCAATGATATATGATTGTCATAATACATATAAGAATCAGCCCAATAGGTGACATGGACAATTGGTAGAACCAAATAAGAAAGATTCTCCCTACTATGTTATAAATCCCCATCAATTGTTGGATAAAATATGTCATGACATCATCTAATGATGTATACTAATTATAGGTTAGAAAATCTATATAACACCTTTTTATGCCTCAAAAATCAGAATATTCAAAGGGAACTTGAACAATAAGGTTGCAAAACATCTTGAACATGATTGAAATTAGGCCTAAAGAGATTCTATGTTTTGTAGTGAATAATTCATTATAGATTCCAAACATTGCACATTGCATTTATAAATCAATAGAGAATCAAATATTAAAAATAATGACGAATGATTTTATAACACATGAATTAAAAATTATATATCAAAATTAAAACTAAGTACCCATATAATTAATTTCTTTATTTTATACATTTTTTGACTATTTAAGTTTTAGTAATTTTTCATAATGTATCTACAACTATATTAAATCCATGTTATCTATTGCTTAATTAAATACACAAATTTAATTACCATAAATCATTTTATTCTATTTACAATAAGAAATGTATAAAAACTATTTGATTGTTTTAATTTAAAGTTGTATAAATCTTATTATTTATACAAACGTGAAGCATTAATATTATATTACTATGACACAATAAAAACATACCATCACTCTTATTAGTTGCACTCAACTAATTAAACTACAATCCTTTAACAATTGTTTAGAACTTAAAAACATAACTTATTTTTAAATATTAATCAATTTAATGAAAAATAATGTATCACTATTGTACATAAATAAAATACAAAAATAATAAGTAATTCATGGCATAGTGTGATAGTTAAACTATAGCATTGATGTTGTAGTCATCATAAGAAATGATAAATTATGGAGATGAGAAACGAGCACAATGAATAATATGCAATATTATATTTAGACAACCCACATTATAATGAGTACAAGGCCTTGCATATATAGCCTGCAAGTAAGATCTAATCAACCTATGATGTGGATTGACAAGTGTCCCATGAATTGACACAAAAGAGTAGATAAGTGTTGTATAGGTGTCAACCTTAGGATCGCTTGGAATATGCAAACCAACAACCTCTTCTGACCAAGTCATCAACCTTGATGCCAAGTTTTGAGTGACCTTTGAGGTGAGATGGAAAGTCTTCCAACCTAAAAAAGGTAGTATATGAGGTTTACCAAATAACCTTGTAACCTCTAGAGGTCTACAAGGTTGCACATTTAGTTAGATGGGTAGTTGTCTAACCTCATCAATCTAAGTACACTTAAGTATAGTGAACAGATAAACTATTCACTGTAACACCTCTCCTTAAGTGATACTTGGGGAGATCATAAAAGTGCAAGTAGATAGAAATGGATCCCAACTAGAGGCCATGTTAAGTACCCATGTACAATGCATTCTCTCACAAAATAAATAATAAGGAGAAAACCCAGTGGGAACAAAAATCCTCTCCAAAAAAGAGAATTAGAAGGATTTAAGACCTTTTGAAAATGTGTCCCTTGATGATAGGAATATAATTATGAAGAACTCCTGAAGCATGTCAAAGTTGTAAACTCTATTGAAGATGGATGGTGTTTGTTGGAATCAACGAATCACTAAGAAAATGTGGATCAAGATGAGAGATACAAAAAATTGCATAAGTGATCATATGAACACTACTCAACCAATGTACACAAAGTCAATAAAACTCTATGAAATAAAAAATATAGATCTAGTACTGTGATTAGGAGTACTAGAATATCAAAAAAGATGATCCACTGAAATAATCCCCCAAATGAGAGATCAAGATAGAAGGTTCATGAGGCCTTACAAAAATAATATTTTGAAAGAAGCATTAGCATAACACATTGCAATCCCCCCTTAATGCTAAGAGAATAAGTAGACCAACTGCAATCGAGAGTGTGCAAGGAATGTAGATATGTATAAGAAAATGAGAAAGGATGTGGTCCAAAACACACTCACATGAGGTGAGAATCTTGAGGATCCAGTGTTGTGATGGTACAACACCCCATTACACATTATCATTCAATGTAAGTACAATAATTTCCCAAATTCTCTTCACACATTCAATTTTTTGGCACTTTATATGAGTGCATTTACAAACATATTTGTTGTTACAAGTTCTTCAAAGTTTATTTCATGAGGTGGATTTAGAAGACATATGCCTTACAAACCTCAAGAAATGACAAAAAACTGAAAATTAAACCCCCTTATTGATGAAATGACCTCATTTGTGAAATTCATTGCAAAAGAAAAAATGACTCCTCTTTCACAAATTTTTAAGACAAAGAAAATTTCACGTCTCTGTCCCCCCCACTTCCTCCTCTCTTTAAACAACTTCCCTTTGCCACATTCATATCAAAAGGAAAAAAAAAGATTCCTCTTTTACAAATTTTTAATGTGACAAAAAAATCAACCTCCCCTTTACAAATTTATTCAATATTTGACCCTCCTTTTCAAATACTTCATGGTTTGAACTAACGATAAATGGTTAGAAAATATTTAAAATTCAAACCTCCCCTTTACAAATTTATTCAATATTTGACTCTCCTTTGCAAATACTTCATGGTTTGAACTAACCATAAATGGTTAGAAAATATTTCAAGAGTACAATAAATAATATTAGCATAAAATTCTAATGATTATTTATAAAATAAATATTCAAGAAAGTGTCCTATTGAATGTTATTAACCAAGTCAATGGTTGATAGACAACAACCATAAAATCCTTTGATGAAGAGACCAATGTGTGGGAAAAGATAACATTAAAACTTTGCAACTGCTAATGCTCTGATACCACTTTGTGAGAGAAGATAACATTAAAAATCTGCAACTGCTAATGCTCTGATACCACTTTGTGGGATTATATTAGACAACTTAAACTAACAGCACAGGAGAGGAGGCATGCAAGACATACAGTCAATTAAAAATACTAAAATTATGAAACTGAAAAACATATATTCAAACCCAGATTTATAAATTCATTCTCAGAAATTTCATTTTTACAACAAAGAGCTTCGACTCTTCATATTTTCATCTTCTGAAACTTAACTATTTTAACTCTCTGCTCTTGGGAGCATTTTTTCTCTTCTCAGTCCTCTCTCTCCTCTATCTCTTCCAGATTTTGCCACCTTTTCTCTAACTATTGACACCTTCTCTGTAATTCTCATCAATTACAAACACATATTTATAATATATTTCTATCAGTCTGAGAGAACCATATGTACAAAAAAGTTAAGGCTCCAAAGGTTAGCCAAGCTATAGAGAACATTTCACAATAAACCGCCGTCCAATCGCATTCATCCATCGTCCTTCCAATCCACCGAGGAGCGCACAAACTGCCGCCAAGAAAAATCAAACAGTCAATTGGCGAAGACAATCGCGCTACCGAGCATATTGAAGGAAGGACCTGCGGTGATGCGGTGAAGACGTGCACAAAATGCATTACCGCAAGTGATTGAGGATGAGCACGCGAGATCGCGGTGAAAGGAGAGGAGTGGCTGAAGGCAGAGAAACCACACCACCGTGGGGAGGAAGCACGACGGTCATGGTTACATGGGAGACGCAAAACAGAGCCACCGCGAGACTGTCAACAAAGAAAGGTCAGCCCACAAGGTGGCGGTGAAGCAAGGAGAGAAGGCCAATCCATGATGCCGTGAGCAGAATAGAAGAGAGCAGCGGTGAAGCGGTAAAACCTCCCAACCGTGAGGCATGAAAAGTCAATGCACGATAATGCAGTAAATGGAGAAGTTGGAATTATTTCCAACACTCCCTCTTAATTTCAATTTCATGACTGCACTTCCATGAATACTGAAAGCTCGATTCAACTCCATCACTGCTGGATCTGCTGCAACAATCTCTTCTGGATCTTCTCCGATTTTGTTCATCAGCTACGGCTGGATTTCCTCATCTGTATCTCTATACTAGCTTCTTCTTTCTGTCAATTGTATTCTTCAACTTTCTCATATGTATTCTTAGCTTTATCATCAGTCTTCTCACTTCCATGCTCTATGCTTCTGTATCTTTGTTCTTCTCTGAGGTCTACAACCTCTTCATTAATTTTCATCTTTCGTAATCTACCTATTGTCTTCTATCAAATAGAGATGGTTTCAGTTTACCATAAACTCACAAGGATGTTTTGAATCCTTTTTGTATCATTGATATAATTCTACCCATGGTGGCACGTTGCTGGTGCTAGGGAGACCTGTCATTTTTTTGCACTTTCCTTAACTGTTTCAAATTCATCCTTCAAATGTGGTGGTTTCAGATTACCACTAACTAACTAAAAAAAAAACTTTCAATGAGGTGGTTTCATATTACCACAAACTGGCTGTTAATCATCACTTCCCATAGTGGCACTTTTCTGGTGCTAGGGAATCCAATCATAGTTCTAACTCTGATTTCATTCATGCTCATAGAATGCTTCTGCAATTCATTATGTTAATTCTCCCTCTTTAGCCAAACTCTTTTTTTTCAGATTTCAAAACTTGTCTTCTTCCTTCTCATTTCACTTTCTCATTCATAAACACAACTTTGATATAACTCTGTCCATATTCTTTGACTCAACTCTTGATGACCAATAATAGCTGCGGCTGTAACCTCTATTTTTTTTCATTCATATTATGTCTTCTCTCCAATGCACTCAAACAACTGAAAAAAATATATATACATCCATCCTTGATAGCTTCATGTGACTGTATTTCAAAACATTCTTAAAATTTCATAACACTCAAACAACAAAATTATTTACATGCTTCCTAGACAGCTGCTGTTGTTCCAAACTTTTAAAATTTTACAGTGGTAGCCTTAGCTACTTTTCTGATTCCTTATTTCACCTTACACATGATCAAAATCCTTCACTCAAACCTAGAAGTTCTTGTGACTTCCCCTGCACTTCTTGTTCTATTATATCAACAATGTTTCTCATTTTTCAAAAAAATCAAAGTAAAATCTTACCCTTTCTACTGCATGGCAGTTTCAACATCTTCATATTTTTGAAAACATCAAACAGAGATTATCATCTACACACTTTGCAAGTGGATCATCAGACTACAACTCCTTTTTTCTCCAAACATGTTTCATTCTATGTGAACCTTCATTCTTCTCAGAATTTTTATTGACCTTCACATATGTACACTTGTACAATCTCTTGAACATACCAGTTAGCTTCTGCCAACCCGAATCACAAATCCATCCACAGTCCATCTTCATGCATTTTGAACCAGATTCATACTTTGACATATTTCTCTAACACTTCTCCTCACAGTGATTCTTTGAACCACAAACTGTGCAAGGATGTAGATCCCAACACTTCTCCTTAATGTGACCTCTTCTATGACAGTGTGAACACACATTACACTTTATCTCTTTAACAAACTTACCTGCACTTGTAGCAACATTTCTTTGTCCTGAATCATATCCGAGACCTGCATTCTTTGGCCTTATTACAACCTCAATAGGTTTTGTTCTCCCTTGCTCATGTTTTCCTAGACCTTGTCCAGTGTAACCCATTCTTTTCATGATTTTCAACACTGTATTCTCTTCACAACAAACAACATCTTTTGTAGATTCTAACACTTTATCACATTTAGCCATATTTGCATATTCATCCACATGTTCATCTAGACATTTTCTATCATCAACATTTTCAATAGAAACATATTTTTCTAATGAAAAACACAAATCTGTTGTGTCACATGAGACATTACAAACAAAAACTCTTGTTTCCACAATTTTATCACATGCACTTAATCTATCATTTTCTTCTTTCAAATCTGTGATTTCTTTCAACAGTAAACAATTTTTCTCTTCTACCTTTTTCAAGAGTTTTCCCAAATCTTCATTCTTTTCCTTTATCTCATCAAACAACTTCATTTTCTGTTCAACCTCCTCATTTCTTTTCTTAATCTCTTCAAAGGACTTCAACCTTTCTTCCAGGTCTTCATTTCTAGCCTTAACCCTTCTTAATTCTTTTTCTAAATCATCATTCTCTTCTAACAACAAACACTTCTCTTTAGACTGCTCTTTTATTCTCTCAAAATAACTCCCATTGTTGTTTTTAACAATACCCAATTCATCTCTAAGCAATATTATCTCTTCTTCTAAAACATCTTTTGTAGATGAAAGATTTTCATTTTCTTTCTTAACTCTTTTCCCTACTTTCTCCATTTGTAAAGGAAATTTTAACTTACCTGTTTTGAACTTGTTCCAGGGATATAGCAGCTTCGTGTGTCTCTAGTCTGTTTCAGCCTCTGTTTTTCTTCTGTTCTGCAACAGGGTCTGCAACACTTGATTGTTCAAACAACTGGTGTTCTGTTCAATTCCTTCTTTCTATCAACACTTATCTTCACAAATTAATAAACCTCCTTATGAATCCTTCTTCTGCTTGTGGGCTTCTTCTTAGCTTCTCTTCTGTCAGTGATCTCTATTCTCTCTTAAAAATACAACACTTCTGGCTTTTCTCAGCAATACACTTTCAAGCATTCAAACACACTAAATCTCCTTGACAACTAAACTGACTTCAAACTTTTCTCATATCTTCCTCTCTAGGAATGGATTCTTACTCAAATGACAACTATTTCTTAACACAAACAATTTCTATTGATAGACAAAGCACTTGTGGCTGCATTTTCATTTAAAACCTATTACCTTCCTAACCTTCTTCACAAAATCTCTAATACCCAGATAAACTTCTCATATTTTTGCACACACACAAGTCCTAGACATTCTAAGGATTTTCTCAATCTTAGACAGTGATTTCCTCACACAAATTTACCTCACATTTCTACTCCCAGTCAAACTAACCAACAAGGCTCTGATACCACTTTGTGGGAAAAGATAACATTAAAACTTTGCAACTGCTAATGCTCTGATACCACTTTGTGAGAGAAGATAACATTAAAACTCTGCAATTGCTAATGCTTTGATACCACTTTGTGGGATTAGATTAGACAACTTAAACTAACAACACAGGAGAGGAGGCATGCAAGACATACAGTCAATTAAAAATACTGAAATTATGAAACTAAAAAACATATGTTCAAACCCAGATTTATATATTCATTCTTAGAAATTTCATTTTAACAACACAGAGCTTCGGCTCTTCATATTTTCATCTTCTAAAACTTAACTATTTTAACTCTCTACTCTTGGGAGGATTTTTTCTCTTCTCAGTCCTCTCTCTCCTCTATCTCTCTCTCTATCTGTCTCTTCCAGACTTTACCACCTTTTCTCTAACTGTCGACACCTTCTTTGTAATTCTCATCAATTACAAACACATATTTATAATATATTTCTATCAGTCTAAGAGAACCATATGTACAAAGAAGTTAAGGCTCCATAGGTTAGCCAAGCTGTCAAGCACATTTCACAATAAACCACCGTGCAATCGCATTCATCCATCGTCCTTCCAATCTACCGAGGAGCACAAAACTGCCGCCAGGGAAAATCAAACAGTCAACCGGTGAAGACAACCGCACTACCGAGCATACTGAAGGAAGGACTTGCGGTGATCCAGTGAAGACACACATAAAACGCATTACCGCGGGTGATCGAGGATGAGCACGCGAGACCACGGTGAAAGGAGAGGAGCGGCTGAAGGCAGAGAAACCGCATCACCGTGGGGAGGAAGCAGGACAATCGCGGTAACACGGGAGATGCAAAACAGAGCCACTGCGAGACCGTCAACAGAGAAAGGTCAGCCCACGGGGTGGCGGTGAAGCAAGGAGAGAAGGCCAATCCGCGATGTTGCAAGCAGAACAGAAGAGAGCCGCGGTGAAGCGGTAAAACCTCCCAACCGTGAGGCATGAAAAACCAACGTGCGATAATGCGGTAAATGGAGAAGTTGGAATTATTTCCAACACAATGCCTAGCAGCTTGCTGATGGAGCTTCTAAGATTATGAGGTATGCTTCGAGGATAGGTTCGTTCTGTGGAGGCCATTGAAGAATGCAAAGGATTCAGGGCTGAATGTAGGCAGGTCAAGGCGTACTCTACCCACCCGCCAATGCCTCAAGCTGACATGAAATTGTAAGGAAGCAAAGGTGTGCGGAATCGCTTCCTACGCTAATCTTGAGAGAAAGATTATGCAAATTTCAACTTAACTGATTACAGGAATCTCAAGAAACATACAAGAACATGAATAAAACAATGAACACAGAAGACAATGATTATCATGGGGAAAACCCTTACGGGAGAAAAACCCGACCCTCTAAAACCTGCATAATGTATTATCAAATCAAAGAATATTACAATACACTTGCAATGCAAGTTCTTACAAGAGCATCACCTCAACTCAAGCTTGGAGAGACACCACTAGCATCCTTCTAGAACCCAGCCTTGCAAACAAAACTCCATTATGTAAACTCCTCCCCAAGCCCTCCTTATATAGTGATTTACAACCTGGAAACCATTTGTGGTTTTACAAAACCATGGGCTTAACCACCATGCCACATGTTGCCCATTTTTGACATTTACATTTCCAAGATGGAAAAACAACCAGGTTAAAATAGTAATCCCGTCCATAATTTTGTCCTCTAGTTTAAACCCCCATAAAACACATAAAACAAATTAACTATGCTCTAAAAATGGCCCTCCTATATTCTACTAAGGACAAGGCACCTTTTAACAACTCATACACCTTTTTCCAATGCATAAACATATGGAAAACTGCCACAAACAAATTCTGTAATTTTCCTGGAAAAGGTTTGCAAGGTTGAGACATATTTCTCAACAATCTCCCACTTGTCAAACACCTTGCAAGAGTTAGGGGATCCAAAATATCATGGACTTAATTGCTAGGGGCCGAAAGGCCCATTGACTCTGAACACCATCTGAACTTCTTTGTGCTCACAGGTTTAGTTAATGCATCAGCAACATTCATCAAAGTGTCTACCTTCTCCAACTTCACCTTGCCATCCTCAACCATATCTCTCACAAAATGATATTGTACATCAATGTGTTTGGTCCTGGCATGAAAAGTCAGGTTCTTCGCTAGGCAGATTGCACTTTGACTGTCACTATAAATTGTCATTGCACCCTGTTTGAACTCTATATCTGAATACAATCTCTTAAGCCAAATGGCTTCCTTACAGGCATGAGTAGATGCCATATATTCTGCCTCTGTAGTGGACAAGGCAACCACAACCTGTCATTTGCTCATCCAACTAATTGCACCACCAAATAATGTAAACACATATGCACTGGTGGATCTTCTTCTATCAACATCACCAGCCTAGTCTGAATCCACATAGCCTCGAATATCCAAGGAATGCTTGTTTCCTATTCCATGAAAACATATAGAGTACTTTGAGGTACCCCGTAAGTATCTGAAAACTCTTTTAACTGCATCCCAATGTGCTCTTCCTGGATTAGACATGTAACGGGAAAGTACTCCCACTGCTTGGGCAATGTCTGGTCTTGTACAAACCATAACATACATCAAACTTCCAATAGCACTCTGGTATGGTACTCGACCCATCTCTTCCATCTCTAATCGGGATGTAGGACACTGTGAATTAGAAAGCTTTGTTCCCATCATAACAGGAACACTCAATGGTCTAGAATCCTGCATATTGAATCTTTTCAAAATAGTACCAACATACTTACTCTGGCCTAGCCAAAGCTTTCTGTTTTGTCTATCTCTTACAATCTCCATTCCCAAAATGTACGTTGTTGCACTAAGATCTTTCATTTCAAACTTCGCTGAGAGTTGAGATTTTAATTTTGCAATCAAACCTTTTCCTTTGCCAATAAATAACATGTCATCGACATACAAGGCAATAACTAGGAAATGATCACCATCAGATTTGAAATATATACAATGATTAGATTTAGATCGCACAAATCCCAAACTCAACACATATGTATCAAACTTCTAGTACCACATCCTAGGACTTTGTTTCAAACCATACAAGGATTTTTTCAACTTACAGACCAAATGACTTTTACCTTTTACCACATAGTGCTCTGGCTGTGTCATATAAATTTCCTCCTCCAAGTCTCCATGAAGGAAAGCTGTTTTCACATCCATTTGCTCGATCTCTAGATCATAGGCTGCTGCAATAGAAAGCAAAAAATGAATGGATGTCATTTTAGCTACAGGAGAAAAAATCTCACCATAATCTACCCCCTCAACCTGGGAGTAACCCTTAGCAACCAATCGCGCTTTGTACTTCTCAATGCTTCCATCTGAACCCATCTTCTTTTTGAACACCCATTTACAACCAACAGGTTTCCGTCCTTCAGGCAATGGTACAAGGTCCCATGTATCATTCCTCTTAAGAGCTGCCATCTCTTCATCCATGGCTATTTTCTAGGACTCCGAATCATTCATACCAAGAGCCTCTTCTACAGATCTTGGTTCATCGATGTTAGCATTCAAAGCAAATATACACCTCCAATCATCAGGAGAATATCCATACCTATCAGGTGCTTTTCTTTGTCTAGTAGTCCTTCTAGAAAACTCAGGTTCTAGTTCTGGTTCCTCTTCTCCCTCTGATGATTCAGAACTCGTAGAGCTCTCTTCGACATCTTGTCTTTCTAAGGGCCTCGATTCAACTTTCTCTGGTGTAGCAGGTAGTTGAATCACATCTTTCATTTCCTCTATTTGTTCTGGCTGCACTGAAATAGAAGATGGCTTAGTTTATCTAAAAATAACACTTCTGGAATAAAATACCTTTTGTGCAACAGGATCCCAAAGCTTGTATCCTTTCACACCATAACTGTATCCAATGAAAATACATTTAACAGTTTTGTTATCCAATTTTGTCCGCTTCTCCTTTGGCACATGAGCATATGCATCACAACCAAAAACTCTCAGATGTCTAAGTGAAGGCTTGTGGCCCGACCACGCTTCCATTGGCATTTTATCAACAAGAGCTGATGTAGGAGACCTGTTTATCAGGTAGCAGGCAGTGGCTACAGCTTCAGCCCAGAACTTTTATTCTAGTCCAACACCACTCAACATACTCCTAGCCTTCTCCATCAGGGTCCTATTCATTCTTTCTGCAACTCCATTCTGTTGTGGAGAATACAGAGTTGTCTTCTATCTTTTAATACCACAATCTTTACAAAATGTATCAAAATCATTAGAGCAATATTCACCGCCATTATCAGTTCTCAAACATTTTATTTTCTTTCCAGTCTGCAACTCTACCATTGCTTTAAATTCTTTGAAACGACTGAAAACTTCAGCTTTACTCCTAAGAAAATAAACCCATGTTCTTCTACTGAAATCATCAATGAAAGAGACATAATAAATTGATTTACCAATAGAAGGAACATCAACTGGACCAAATACATCTGAATGGATCAGATCCAATATACATGAAGACTTATGAGAACTGGAGTAAAACTGAATGCGGTTTTGTTTTCCATAAATACAATGCTCACAAAAATCAAATTCAAGATTGCAATCATTTAACCCATCAACAAGATTCTTATTTTTCAAGGTCCGTAGACCCTTCTCACCTATGTGGCCAAGTCTTTGGTGCCATAACATGGTCTTCTCTGCAGGCAACTTTGATTCGGTAGACAGAGCACCCTTGGGTACCCAAAAACCACGACCATTTGTTGAAAGAGAAAACCTCTCCTTTTCCAACAGAGTAGTCTTTTTCACAATCTTATCAAAAGTACTATTGCACTCAACCGTGCATGCATCAAGCTGGTACAGTGTACCCAATCTGCTTCCTCTTGCTATTACCATAGCACCTCTTACCATTTTCACACCTGCTTCAGAGAACTGTACATGCACACCCGCATCTATTAGTTTACTAACAGATAACAAATTTCTTGCTAGTCCCGGGATATGCAAGACACCATCAAATCTTCTAATTCTACCATCAGAAAATTTTACACGAATACTTCCACGGCCAACAATATCAAGAATAGAGTTATCACCCAAATACACCTTACCACCATCAAAATTTTCATACTTACTAAACCAGTTTCTATTAGGAGTCATGTGGAAAGATGCACCTGAGTCTATTAACCATGCATTATCACTTGCATGAGTGGCCAAGGCTGCGATAAAAGTGTCTCCATCTTCCTTCTCGGACTCAGAATCAGAATCTTGCTTCTTTTTCTTCTTCTTCTTTTCCTCTTTGCAATCCTTTCGGAAGTGTCTAGATTTACCACAATTCCAACATATCACCTTGGACTTACCAGGGGATTTTGATCTCCCCTTATTCTTGGACTTAGAACGGCCATGTTGCTTTTCGTTCTTGCCTCTTTCCTTTGGTCTTCCTCGAACGCTCAAAGCCTCTTTAGCATTCAGAGAGACCTTCCTTCTCATCTCCTCAGAAAGTAGAGAACCAACAACATCCTCCATCTTCAAGACAACAGAAGTGCTCCCTATGGCCATGACAAGGTTGTCTCATGAATCTGGCAATGAACATAGTAGGATTTGGCACCTTTCTTCTTCATCCATCGCTACCCCAACTAAGGTCAACTAAGTCACCAACATATTGAAACTTTTCAGATGCTCAGGAATTCGTCCACCTTCTTCCATTCTCAAGGAATGCAATTTCTTCCTCAAGAAAATCTTGTTAACAAGTGATTTCACTTGATAGATCTCACTTAGCTTCTTCCAAAGATTTTTCGCAGTAGACTCTTCATGCACATTAATTAGAATTGAGTCTGCAAGACACAATCTTATGAGACCTTTAGCTTTTCTGTCCATCACACCATATTGTGTAGCTAAAGTCGGATCTGTAGGCCTTAGCTTATTCTCATCCACCGCATCCCATAGATCCCGATCAATCAACAGATCTTCCATCTTCAGCTTCCACATCTCAAAGTTTGTGCCAGAAAATTTTTCTACATCAATCCTCCCCGACATGCTTGCCATCTTTACGATCCTGCAATACAAAAAATGAAATACTCTGCACAAGCTCCCACTCAAACCTTGATTAGCTCAAAAAACCCTGTACCCAACAAACAAAACCAAAACTGGCCAGGCTCTGATACCACTTGTAAGGAAGCAAAGGTGTGCGGAATCGCTTCCTACGCTAATCTTGAGAGAACAATTATGCAAATTTCAACTTAACTGATTACAGGAATCTCAAGAAACATACAAGAACATGAATAAAACAATGAACACATAAGACAATGATTATCGTGGGAAAAACCCTTACGGGAGAAAAACCCGACCCTCTAAAACCTGCATAATGTATTATCAAATCAAAGAATATTACAATACACTTGCAATGCAAGTTCTTACAAGAACATCACCTCAACTCAAGCTTGGAGAGACACCACTAGCATCCTTCTAGCACCCAGCCTTGCAAACAAAACTCCATTATGTAAACTCCTCCCCAAGCCCTCCTTATATAGTGATTTACAACCTGGAAACCATTTGTGGTTTTACAAAACCATGGGCTTAACCACCATGCCACATGTTGCCCATTTTTGACATTTACATTTTCAAGATGGAAAAACAACCAGGTTAAAATAGTAATCCCGTCCATAATTTTGTCCTCTAGTTTAAACCCCCATAAAACACATAAAACAAATTAACTATGCTCTAAAAATGGCCCTCCTATATTCTACTAAGGACAAGGCACCTTTTAACAACTCATACACCTTTTTCCAATGCATAAACATATGGAAAACTGCCACAAACAAATTCTGTAATTTTCCTGGAAAAGATTTGCAAGGTTGAGACATATTTCTCAACAGAAATCAGTTGTGCAGAAGCCAGCCAATAATGGTCGCGGGTCTGATGGAGAGCAGACAGCCAACAACCAACAAATGGGGGTGCGACTTCAAATGAAAGGCGTGAAAGGTGAATGAAAGAGTGCAGGGTCTACAAGAATGGTCATTGTGCGTGGATTCCTTTCCTGTTTGTGACCTCAACTCTGCTCCCTATGTCGGGAATTCCCGTGCCAGCAATGAGATATCTCAGGTCAAAGATATCACGGCCTGCCTTTTCACGCCTCTCGCCAGCAAATGTTCACCAATGAGTAGAAAGGACAAGGGTGCGTGCTGTGTGGCTGAGTGATGGCCTGCAGGGCGCGAGCATGCTATACATGCACACCAAACTGCTACAAGTTCTCATCTAATCTGCTCACGGTGCTTGCCAAACGCGACCTGAAGGTTGTAAACTGCAGCCTCTCAATGCAGTTTTCCCCTCTTCTCACACTTGGCGAAAGCGTATGAACAGAGGCATGCCTTATTCTGGCCGCGCGAGAACTTTGGTAGCCTCTTGAGTTGGTGCAGTGGCTACATGGGAGCTTAGTTGATGAGTATTTCTTCTTTAGACACCACAGCATACAAGCTTGCACAACAAACTCTTTCAAACCCAGCCGATTTCCAATGCCAGAGAGTGCAAATTCAAACGCCCCAAATGCTCGCCACAAAGTCTCATGAACCTGCACACAAACTCTTGCAAAACAGCCCCTTGATGAGCAAAGATATCTTTGTGCTGTACAGCATAGCGTTTGGGTTTGGGACATGTCTTAATTGTCTTCCACGGACTATCTATGCAACAAATTATAATGAGTACAAAGCTTTGTATATATAAGAGCGGAAGAGGCAATCCACCTATGATGTAGATTGATAAGTGCTTCCTGAAATGGCACAAAAGAGTAGATAAGTCATGTAGGTGTCAACCTTAGGATCACTTGGAAAGTGCAAAGTCATCAACCTTGATTCTAAGTGTTGAGTGACCTTTGAGGTGAGATGGAAAGTCTTTCAACCTCAAAAAGGTAGTATGTGAGGTTTATCAAATAACTCCGTAACCTCTAGAGGTATGAAAGGTTGCACATTCAGTTAGACAAGAAGTTGTCTAACTTCATCAATCAAAGTATACTTAAGTATAGTGAATAGATAAATTATTCACTCTAATAGCCATGAAGGTTCAAACTCATACTAGATCATTATAATTATAGATATTGTGATCTCATCCATCAATTATACTTGAAGTTTGAACTTTCTCATTGAAATTAATGAGATTTATTCGGATAACTTCATATTAAACTCATAGATTTGAACTACTAAAATACAATACATTCATGCTGAAGATAAAGAAGATTCCTGCTAGAGTTGAGATATCCGTTTGTCTGCTATTCGTACCATGCTGAAAATCCCATATTACCAATCTAAAAAATATTAATAAAACAGTTTTCTTCAAAACAGGCGATTTGAAGTCCCCTTCTAAGATTTTATCATCTCTATTAATTAAATAAAAGTAAATTAATACTACTGTTTTCTTGAACTGACCAGAGGTTTTATTGTCGGTGCAAGGTATCAAAAGATACAGAAAGAGTCTCGTTGTCTACGGACGTCTGTCGCTGCAGATGCATCAGAAATTGTGGGGATACGAATTCAGAACACAGTAAGGAATAAAGAAATGACGTATACAGAGAATTAACTGTTGATACCAAAAGCAATCACATACCCTGTAGTGTGCACAGGAGCCGTAGCACTGGCATTACTTGGTGTGAAGTTGGTGTGAAGTAATTTTATTATTCATGCAATAATAAAACGGCATTCAGTCAAGTTGCTCAAATTTCCAAAACGGAAAGGTGCAGATTCAGTCGAAAGAGCTTGGAATACATTCCATGGAGTTTTAAGTGCATGTGTATGAACATATTTATTTATTTATTTATTAAAATTTAAAAATATTATAATTTATTATCTTTAGAATATTTGTAAAAGAAATTTATATTATTTTTATAATTATTATGTTATTTGTGAATTCGATTCAATGATTTTGGTTTTTCTTTTTGAATAATGGGAAAGTTTTTTAATCTTTTTGGGGATTCTCTTTAAATGGCTCAAATTCTTTACATGACATGAAATTTTGATTCCATCTTTTTTATTTATATTTCTCATGAGTAGAATGTTTGTAGATTGTTTGGCTAAATGAGCTTTTGAAGTTGGTCATCAATGGAATGTTATGGATTGGGGATTTTTTTTTTAAACCCATAGCTCAAAACTTATTTATCTCCTTCGTCATTATTTGGGTTACAGTTTTATTTCTTGTCTTTTTTGACCTTTTGTTTTCCTATTCTCTTATGAGGATTGATGGGATGGATATGTAACAAACCTCCTTGAATTTTTATTGTGTGGATTTTAATGAGAACTATTGTTGTATGGAAGTCTCTATATAACTCTTTCAATTCTACAAATTAATATAAAATATCATTTTTGCCAAAAAAAAAAATGTATTGATTATTATTTTTATTACAATATATCTTAAATTATATTCAATAATAAAATTATTAATAAAAATCAATTATTATAATTATTTTATTTTAATAGAAAGAATAATTTTCTTATTAAACAAATGTATATCGTAAATATATATATATATATATATATATATATATGTGTGTGTGTGTGTGTGTGTGATGTTCATTTATAAATCCTTTGAAGACTTAAGTTTAGTAATTTAATATTAATGTGGTGAACAACAATAATAAAATATACTATTATTTTTATAAAAATAATTTATTTTTTTATTCAACAAAAAGTAAATAAGATTGTTTTGGATTTGTTATATATGTTTGTACTTCCATGTTTTAGATCACACTCATTAATTCATTATTAATTAGAGGAAAGTGAAAGAATAGAATATAGACAAGATCTTAGAAAGAAGATAAATGAAGGATTGAAAAATGAGGAACAAGGTTTGTGAATATTAAATAAAAAGAATGACATGACTTACATATTAAATTATAATAATTACAACAATATTAATTTTTATAATATTATGATAATTATAATGAAAATAATAAATAAAGATGAACATAAAAGATAAGGCTAATTTAGGAAATTTATAAAGACTTAAAGATTAGTAAAAAATATGAAAGAATTAATCAAATTTTAGAAAAATAAAATACAATTGTGAAGATATAATAAATTTAAGTATAACTTTTTATTTGAAATATAATTTTTCATCTTCTTTTTGAAGCTTGGTGGGTTTGATATTGATATGATTCCCATTTTATTTGCTTTAGATTTTATTTTTTATGTTTGAGAAGATAATATTTCTTTAACTTTATCAATTATTTAATATAAATTTTAAGATATTACTATATTTTCTTTAAATCAATTACTATTAAGATTTTCATCATTTTAAAGTAAGATAGGTTCCTAATGATTATATTATTTTCTATTTAATTGTTCTAAATATGTGATTTTTTCTTTGAAAATTTGTTGAAATTATTTTATACTCTTTTATATATTTTTCTAATCTTTAAGTTCTAATAGATTTTCATAAGTTATTCTTATCTTTTATATTCATCTATATTTATTATTTCAATTATAGTTATTTAATTATTTTAAGAATTAATATTTTCACAATTACTATAATTAAATATGCACACCATCTAGTTCTTTATATTTAATATTTAGAGATTCCATCCCTTGTTTTCCCATCCATTCTTCCTCCTAATTATTTTTAAGAACATTCCCACATCCTATTCCTATACCTTCATCTTCTTGATAATGGATCACTACGTGATATGAAAAAAATAATGTAAACATACATACAACAAATCTAGAAGCAACCTTATTTCAACATGAACTATGGAAAACAAATGTCAACCATGTTATTATTGGTCATATGTGTTATTTGTTCATATATATTTATAATATATATAGTTAATGAATGATGTTGACATGCTATACAATTTTATATAAATTTAGAAGAAAAAAGTGACATAATAATAATTATATGATATTTAAATGGTCATGTGGTTATTCACGAGTCACATTGTTATGATATTGATAATAAATAATTCACACGTGTTATTTTTGTAGTATATTGTAATATTTTTTTACCTGTGTTAAAACTATAATAAGAACTCAATTATTTTGTTTGAGGCTTCAAATAATATTTATAACTATTTTTGCAAGCCATTAGTACCTCATTCATTTTATTGGTGTAAATGTCTTGCATTTGAAAAGACTCAATGGTTGTTGAGCTCATTTAGAACCATTCAACTTCACTAAGAGATTAGAGGCCTCTTGACATAACTCAACTTTTTGATTCAATAATTTTTGAGATATATGAAATTTTAATTATTTCTCATTAAAATATGTACATTTTTATTTTGGAAACAATAAAATTTTATTGGTTAGAAAGTACTAATACTTATTTTTTAAAGATCATTCATCACAAGAGTTGAATTCTCATTTAGTAGGCTGAAAATTCAAATTAACAATACTTTTTAGATTTTATTGATGGTTGCATTTTTTAGTATCATTTATAGTAAGTAGATAAAGTTTTTAAAAAGACACAATATTAAAAAAATAGCCCAAAAAATCACACCTCGTCAAAATTAAATTTTTCATAACTATTAAATATTATCAATGTTAAATAATTAATAATTTTAAATAGGTATGCAAGATATTTTCTTATAAAGTTTTAATATTTAATATTTATGATTTGATGTTGTCCAACGCCACCTTTCAATTTTAAATTAATGCCTTTTATTTTCTATTATAAGTAATTATTAAGTTTATGCATAGTGAATATTGTATTAAAAATATTGTCTCATAAATATTTATTTACAAAATATCAAAATCAATATTTAAAAATTTATAAAGTTTATAATTTATTTTTTCAATACATATTTATGGTTTGAAAATTTTTAATTAACAATATTTCTCAAATAATTTTTTTTTATCGTTAATTGAATTAAGAAAACAAAAATAACATCAAAACTCATAAAAAACACATAATTAAAAAAATTAAATTCATTATTACAATGACCATAATGAAATTGTTAGTCACTCCTTTATAGTTAATAGATTAGAAATTATAATATAGGAACAAATAAAATAAAATAAATTCATTTAAATAGATTTTTACATATTTTATATAAAAGATTTAAAATTTATATTTATCTTATTTTAATATTTTAATAAAATTTATAATTGAAACTAGTATAAATATCTTAAATATATATATCTAAAAGATGTTAGAGATGTAGCCTTACAAATTATTTAAGATAAGAAAATAAAATAGCTCCAAATTGAAAGTAGATAGATGTATTTAAAATATCTATACTAGTGTAATCTATATTTATCTATAGTTTTTTTTAATTCTTTCATTTTTTTTAAAGTATAGTAATTATTATATATACATATATAATATTTATTATTTTAGCTATGAAACTATATATAAAATATATTTAAATGAATGGTATGTACTTTTATTTTTCTAAATTTAAAAATTTAAATTTTAAATAAATTATTGAATACATATAAAATTATTTTTAAAATATTATTTACTATTTTATTCAATAAAGTATGTAGTTATTTCATAGTCATTAGAATTTTCTATATTAGTTAGACATTTTATTTGTTTTGTATGTATTTTTGAACACATTCATATCATTAAATGTTTTTGATGAGGAGCTATGAATCGATGAGGTCACAAAAGGGGACCCCATCCCTATTATTAATTCTCAACAATTACACACCAGTAGAGTTTGAATGACAATAATAACAATACAACAACTTAGCCTACATGGGTAGCAGAGTTGACTTGGGCAGTGGGTTTGCTCTCCATTGGTCTTGGGTTCGACTCCACTCCCAGGTTTAAGAGGTGAGACTTCTTGTGGATGACGACTAAATTAGCCTGCACAGGGAGCAAAGTTGGCTTGGGCAATGGGTTTGCTCTCCATTGATCTCTAGTTCGACTCCGCCTTGAGATTTAAGAGATGAGACTTCTTGTGGATGACGGCTAAAAAACAATACAACAAATTAACCATCGTACCATACCACTATTGATTCATAATTATATATTAACTATCAATAATTTTATTGATTTTTAATATTTTGATTTATAAAATTACTAAATGTATAAACATCTACAGCCTTTCTTTCAGTTTAAACAATAAATACAATAGTACAGCCTTTCTTTGAGTTTAAACAACAAATACAATAGTATAGCTGGATCTCATTTTCGTTAAGTCCCTGAAGCAGTAACACCTAATTTATAATGCGGCAGTGATCAGTTAAAAAACATGTCCCGGACCATCAACTACTCTCAGTCGGAAGCGTAATGGCCATTCTTCAATAAAACTGTAAAATTGTCAAATTTTGGCAAAAAAAAACGAAAGAAAAATACAGACCACCAATTTCCATGCCCTATAATGACAATGCCACCATTTTCACGAGGTAAGGTGGATTAAATGCCCTGACTGCGCTGTTATTGATCCATTAATGGTCCATCTGCTTCAACAGACTGTCAGCTGACTATACTGTTATTGATTTATTAACTGTTTTACTGTCATCAAAGGAATGTGTCCTCTGCACGTCTTTGAATGATAATAGCCAGTCTGAGTTTTCTTCCCGTAAACAAAGGAGTCAAAATGATGAAAGAATCAGAAGCAGCAATTGGAGAGACGGCACCAAATTCAAAGCCTCGAAATTGCAGCGTAACTGTTACAGTCTCTTCTTCTCCAGAAATAGAAGACTTTCAGAATAGAGCTCAGTGGCTTCGCGCAGCCGTCCTTGGAGCAAACGACGGACTGGTCAGCACTGCGTCGCTGATGATGGGCGTGGGAGCAGTGAAGACCGACTCAAAGACGATGGTCATGTCGGGAATTGCGGCGCTGGTTGCGGGGGCGTGCAGCATGGCCATTGGAGAATTCGTCTCTGTGCAGACACAGCGTGAAGCGGAGCTCTCAAACCTCAAGAGAGAAAAGGGAATTAAATCATCTCTGGAAGAATTCGAAGAGCCCAGTTACGTGGACACATCAATTTCGTCGAGGTCGACATCAAGCAGTTCGCGTAATGGGTCTCCATTAGTGATAACGAGAAGAGATAAAGAAGGTCTTCCAAGCCCAATTCAGGCGGCTTTCGCATCGGCCATTGCATTTTCTGTGGGAGCATTGTTTCCTCTCATCTCTACGGCTTTTATCACTGAGTATATGATTCGGGTTGGCGTGCTGGCTGGAGTTTCGAGCTTGGCGCTCATTATGTTTGGCGCCATTGGAGCTTACTTTGGGCGGTCTTCTCTTGTAAAAGGGAGCGTGAGAGTTCTGATGGGAGGGTGGCTTGCTATGTTAGTGACTTTCGGTTTTCTTAGGCTCTTTAGCGCTACAGCAGGAATATAGTTCCATGGCCGTGATCAACTATTACTATATACTTCTATGTCTTTTTATTTTAGTGCTTTTAAGAGTTCTAATAAGATTTATCTACAATAGTTTGATTAGATATTTGCAGAGTACAATGTAAAATAGTCTTAAATAAGTAAGAGCTGCAGTTAAATTTGTAAGAGCAGATCTGCAGTTCTTGGTTTCAAGATCCTTGTGGAGGAAGAATGTTAAATGTACGAACTATATTGGGTGGATTACATGGTTGGTGAACAGAGTAAGGGCTGTTATATTTTTCTCAATTGTTGTTGTGTTTTTGCAGAACATTTTTTAAGTATAATATTTAAATATTATTCTATCTCTGCAGATTGTAGTAATGTAAATTGGGAGATCATTGAATGATAAGTAGGAGGTTTCTTCCACAGTGTGTCAAATTATGATATTGCTATGATCTGATCTATCAGCATCCAAGTTATAAGTTGACGAATTTATCAATTTACTCATAGATCTACGTGGAAGCTATTCCCACTATTTATGGGTTTCGTTTCAATTAGAGAAAATTACAATTTTCGGTGAAATTGAAAATTGATATATGCTTCAAATAAATAGTTTGTATATTATGTGAAAATTTAGTATTTTTTAATTTTTTGGGGTTATGTTTATTTGGTATATTATAATTTTGAGGAGATTAATTTAGTAAATTTATTTTATAGCGATTATGTTTATAGAATCTGAATTAGTTGTTAGGTTATATATAGTATGAGATTTGAGTTTGAAACAAGTCAACAATTGTTGAGTTGTCCAAAAATAAGTTTTAACTATCTTTGAACAGTAAAAGCTTCCAAAATATTAGGTGAAAGCCTCCAAAATCTCATTTATCATGTAAAAGCCAAATATCTATTGATTTTCCAACTAGATGACAACATTCGATTTCCATTTGCAATGTTTATTGTCAATTTTGATGGCAACTTTCCTTTTTCATTTGCATTCCTTTATGTTCTAAATTTGCATGCAAATATTTCAAAAATCAGATAATACCCAATTTAAAAACTTAGATTTGTCTAAGTTTATTTTATTCCATCATTTAACATTTATTTTAAATATTTAATCCAACCACATGTTACTTGAACCTGCATCCATATGCTCCCATGCACGAACACATACTCTCTAACATATTAGTATACATGTAATTTTTTATCAATGTAATCCTTGAACCTCCTCTAGATGCAACTGCTAGTCAATATTTCTAATTTCATTTCTACTTTCTTGATTTTGATTATTTTATACTTCTTTTAATATTATTTTTATTAAAGTATTTTTTCTTTTTATTAATATTGTAATGAAGGAATTTATATGTTCGTGTCAACTTTTTATATAATTTTGGATCTAATTTAATGGAATGTCTTAATACAATTACATATTAAAACAAGACACACATTTTTCAAATGTTATGTTTATTTTTAATCATTTATCCATAACTATTTACACATAATTTCATATAGTTGACGTTGTCTTATTTCTATTTGCATTTAATTCTATGTATTCACCATTACTATTCATTTATTATGTATGTCATTGCACTTTCATTCATATGTTGATTATCTACCTAAAGATTTATGCTTTCTTGTCTTGAGTCAATTCCATAGTACTTGGGTTTTGATCTTGCATCATATAGAATTGAACTTAAAATTGATAAATAAAATTTTTCCTATCACTTTCTTTTTCACTAGTCATTATGAACTAACTTGATACAAATTTGCATGATTTAATATTTTCTTGATATTTAAAGACATTTATTTGTACATATAAACATATGAGAAAAATATTCAAAAATCTTTAATGTGAACACTAATTCTTGCATGCCTTAATTTTATCCGTATGAGTTGCCTTTTAGCCCTTTATGTTATTAACCAATATAAAATATTCTAAATGGGTCCCATTTCGATGTCTTTTCATAACTATAATTATGTCCCTCTATCCTTATCATTACCCTAGTGCAAGTCTCCAAATTTTGTGTCTTGGTCAAGATTTATATCTTCTCTCATGGTAGTTTGGTTCAATTTTTTAAGTTTCTACCTTTAGTCCTTGTGTCGCTTTTCATGATTTAAATCAATGACTTGTTTTTGTGTGTCTTCAAAATTGAGATAATCTTTTCATTTCTTTTATTTATTTTTTATTTTTTTTAATTTGGATGTGATGATCACCTTAAAAGGAGCATAGGAATTCTTCAATAAAATTAAAATTGTGTAATTATTGTAGGATTTTTTTAATTTTTTTTTTCTCATTTAATTCCTTCATATTAATGTCCATTTTTTCAAAATGCTTCAAAATTGAATTTAAATTCATAATTTAGCTGTGGATGTTTAGAGTCAAAGGGTTTTTTTTTTTGAAAATTTTTGAGTTTAAGAAAATTAAATTTTTAAGGTATCATAAATGGAGTTTTAAAATAAAAATCTTGGGTTTTGTGTTGAAAATAATTGGATAAAATTTTACATTTTAGTGTGATTTTAGATATTTTTGAATGGAGTATTTGATCTCTTTCATGGTTTTTCAAGACAACAAATTTAAGATGATATTGATTTTTTTTCGAACCAAGTTTTTTCCTTGTTTTCCATGCCACACTCAATTTTTGTTAGTTGTGATGAATTTGGGATGTAGGTGTTAGACAAAGGTATGGGAGTGTCTTCCAATATTTTTTGAGGTTCAAATTTGCTTAAGGATATCTCATGTAGAAGTCTCTTAAACAAGTGATAAGTAAAAATACATGGGTAAATAAAAAGAATTAAGATAATGATGTCGATGACATACATAAAGAACTTATATAGGCCTGGTGTGAGTGTGGAAGACATGCCTACTCAAGGAGAGTTGGGTCTTATAGATTGAGTAACCTTATCCCTTGTGAGAGGTGTACTCAAATTTACATAACCAATATCATAGGCTATTGCGATGACACTACATACTCCTTATCTAGGACCTATCCCTTATGAACACTATTGTACTTGAAGAGAAGTTGTACCTTACCCTTTTATGTTATCACTAAGTGAATTTTTTATTCTTTGTATGTTGCTTGCATACTCCATGTTTGGTGTGAGTGTATGCCTACTCTCTTGTGTTTTGCATTTATGTGTTTATGTTTTGTGTAACTATCTCCTAATGTAATGGGGTGGAACTAAGGATACCAAAAATTTGGGTGGTGTGGAAACCACCATTGGAAATCAGAAGATCGTGAAATGAGCTTGATAACTACAAGTAGGCTGGGTAAAGGATTCACTAATCTTTTCATTCATTTTTTCATAAATGATGGAAAAAGTGTATATTGAAGGACACTTGAGTCCTTCTAATATTATGTAATGTAATTATTAGACGTCCCTAGAGGATGAATTGTAAATAGATTACATAAGTGGTACTAATGTTATAATTATCTTTAAGCACATTGGTGTTGAAGTCGAGCATGCATGCTATCTTATATGCTCTTTAAAGTCTTCATGTTGGTTGCAATGAACTAAGAGAATCTTTATTTTGGGTTTAAAATGAGCATCAAGTTTAGAGAATATAAACATAATCATTAAAATCTCTAAGTAGGTTGTGAAACCTTAGGCATGTTCATCCCAAGGCATTGCATCATTTTGGAGGGACCATTTAGGGTTCCTTGTGATATTGGACTAGATGGAAGGTTTGGAACACACTTTCCATTTGTTTCTCTTGTTTTAAATCTCGTGTTGGAGCCTTAGAGGCTCCGCAACCTCTTGGGAATCATCTCCTTCATGGGTAAAAGTGTCTTGTGACCCATGGGTCTCATATCACTAGGAATCTTGAGTCATTTTGTGACATTTTAGAGTCTAATTTTCACTAGGACTCTATTGTTAGAATAAAGACTACTACACTTATCTTGGACTTTGGTGCTAGAATAGGGCACATATTCCTATCTAGGACACCTATTCCTAGATGTTAGTGCCCCAACTAGGCACTAGTTTCCCACTTGGGTACTAGAGTAATCCTAGAGTGTTGTCTTTCTAGGGTACTATAGTCCCTCCAAACATCAAACAATAAATATTCCTAGAATTTTTTGGGAATTTCTATTGAATGAAAGTTGTTTCCCATAGTATTATGAGTCTCCTAAATTTTCTAGCATGTTGGTAGGTTTCATCATTGAGGGGTTGTGCCAATTTGTTTCTTTGATAACATGACTGCACATGAAATCATTCCATTATTGCATCTTGTGTTACGGATTTCATTTCCCCTAGGATGGTCAAGTATTGTAGGGGTTTAACCCTTGTATTAGATGCCCTTGTTGGTGGTTGCACCCCTTATAAAATAGGTTGGTTGGTTAGTGTTATATTATTTCATTAGTGTCATATTGCTTAGGCAATGGTGTCATCTTGTTAGTATATCAACATTTGTAATGACACAATTGAGTTAATAGTATTACATTCTTTGTTTTAAAAAAAATAAAATTATGTGTGTTTTCTAGGTTGATGTCCCATGTGTCCTTGGTGGGCCATTTTACATGAGGTTTTTATAAGTGGAATTCCAAAGACTCTACATATCACTTTACATATGTAAATCAAAGAAAATTACATTCCCTATGTTAGTCTAATGAGGGTCATGAAGCTACTCTTAATCCTAGGGGTGCTTTCTTGATCCCAACTTTAATACGCTTAAAAAAGAAAATAATGATTACACTAAGGTGACTCATGTTTAGTATAGTTTTACCCAAATTTCTAAAACTAGTTATTGAACACATTTTGGCATTACCATACTTATGCTAAAATAATCATTGGGTATCTTTAAAACCCTTCCATTATAATTTATGTTAATATGTATATTATAATAAAAATTATTGTTAGGGGCATTCATTGTTATAGTTATTATAGAAATGGTTTGAAGATTTAGATGTATAAGTGCTTTTAAATCAAATATTTATGCACAATGATCTATTTGTCATAAATCATCTTGATTTTTATGTCAAGGCTTTAATATATGCGATGAAAATGAAAACTAGTTTGAGTTAGTTGTAGGTTTTATTAGTGTGTAGATATAATAAGGAGATACAGAAAATATAATAAAAAAATATGTACATATGATACCTAGTGAAAATAGTGATGTGTTTAAAATATATTAGTGTATATATATACAAAATATAAAAATACAATTAGAGAGGTAGAAATGTAATTAGAGGTGTTTATAAGTACATTATGAATTAATGTGCTATGTAATTCATTTATTAAGTGAACTAACTAGTAATTTGGATTCTCTCAAGATATAAGATAAAAGATCAAATTAAAAAAGTTAGTCAAGAGACCACCCATATAACTATTGACCTAGATCTACTAAGTGAAGACAAACATACTAAACCACATCTACACAAAATTTTCTTCCTTTCTTTTATTTTCTATTAATACATATTTTAAATTATAACTCCAAATCTTATTAAACTTATCTAACCATTAAATGTCTTTTATATAATAAATATAGGAGATAATCCAATATAATATAAACCATCTATAAATAATGAGCTATAAAGTAGCCTTCCCTTTCATTTCCTTCCTTTTAAAATAAAATTGTATGCTGGCCAGGTAGTGGGGAATTTTTATTTGGCGTGATTGTCACGTTAGAGTTCGTGCTTCATGCAAACTTTAAAAACACCAGAAAATAATGATATTAGATATCCACTAATCCCACTGCCATTTAAAAAAAAGGAAAATAATGGACAGGCACGCTCATGGCACACGCATTAACAAAATAAATGCATATAGCCCGCCACATAGTCGATGTGTAAAACCAGTAAAATACAAAAGATTAGCTGTGAATAGAAGCCAGTGTCTATCTGTTTGACACTCCTTACTAATGGCTGTCAATATCAGGTTCGACTTTTTGGCTACTGAAAAGGGTTCAGTGTGCTAGAAAAGGAGGTCTATCAGAGCGTGGACAACACACGCTGTGTTTTAACACTCTCAAAATTTCCCTCCATACTAAACTTAGTTGGACGGCTGAGAGAAGCTAAGTAAAAATGGACGTTAGAGCATCCAGCCCGTTTGGTTTCCAGTTGGACTCCATAGAATTGAAGAGAATGATGAAGGAAGGAGAAACAATTGCGGAGGCATCACCACTGCCAAACCCTCCAAGATCTAGTGTTCTCATTACCATGCCTTCTTGTCCAGAGGGCGAAGATGAGAAAAATATAGATCATCAGAATAGAGCACAGTGGCTTCGGGCAGCTGTCCTTGGAGCAAACGACGGACTGGTCACCACTGCGTCACTGATGATGGGCGTGGGTGCGGTGAAAGCAAACGCAATGACAATGGTGATATCTGGGCTGGCGGCTCTGGTGGCGGGGGCGTGCAGCATGGCTATCGGCGAATTCATTTCCGTTCAAACACAGCGCGATGCGGAGTTTTCCAACCTGAAGAGACAAAAGCAAGCGGAAAAAGCGATGAAGAGAACCGAACAAGCGAGCTATTCAGGTTCCCCCTTTTCAGGTAGAGGGGGACTGAGCACATCTCCCTTGGTTATTTCAAGAGAAGAAAAAGAGGGGCTTCCTAGCCCAGTTCAGGCGGCTTGCGCATCGGCCCTTGCGTTTTCTGTGGGAGCACTGTTGCCTCTTATCTCCGCCGCCTTTATTACTGACTACATAATTCGGGTTAGCGTTTTGGCTGGTGTTTCCAGCTTGACGCTCATTATGTTTGGCGCAATTGGAGCTTACTTTGGGCGCTCTTCTATTGTTAAAGGGAGCGTGAGAGTTCTGATTGGAGGATGGTTTGCCATGTTAGTGACCTACGGTTTGCTCAGGCTCTTTCGCGCTACGGCAGGAGTTTAAGTACACTGTCGATTACTACAACGAGTATCGTACTGAATATTACTTCCTTTATTTTAGTTCCTGTAAGCCATAGATTTGAGAATGGTTTTTCGCAAATAAATAATGTTTAAATAATCTCGAGCATGGAACGCTGCAATATTTTCCCAATAGAAAGTCTTATCCTTAACTTGGTTGGAGGGAGATTCAGTGTTCCATGATTCCCCAACAGTTTGGTTTTATTTTTTAGAATTGTAATTCTAGCAAAATTTGTACCTATGGTTATAGCAATATAAATCACGAAAGTGGTGACTGCTTTACACGAAATTTTTTACACAGAGATCAATCTAAATCTATTGGCGTTCTTCATGACATAACCAATTAAACGGTAGTACACAAAGATCAATGTTAGTCTTATACTCTATTTTATAAGATAACAAATTAAATTGTAGTACACAAAGGTCGATCTGAATTTGAAATAACTAATTAAATGATAAAAAGAAATCGTAATTTATAGTGAAATTATGTATTGAGAAGTCTAATAATATTTTAAATTTTTAATAATTTATTGATATTCTTAAATATACAAATTATATTTTAATCACACTTAATCTATCAAGCCGTCTCTTAAAAATCCTATTCCTACACATCTATACATGTGTCAAATGATTATATGGCATACTCCTTTGAGACTATCATCAAAATTATGAACGTTGATGAGTAGATTTATAAAGGTCAAGATACAAATCAAGATCTTATTGTCAAGAAGGTGATATATGTTGAGGATATTAATGGTTATGGATGTATATTATTTTTATGATCTCATTATGATAGGGATCGTTATACCAAGTCTCATGAAAAGGAAACTGATTTATATGAGAAAAAATGCATATACATTTAGCACATCATGTGATACAAATAGTGAAGAGTAAGGTAAGGTACATATACAAGTGCATATGAATGAAAAAATATATGCTGTTATAATTATAAAGGTATGTGGAAAATTAAAGGAAGAAATTTTTTAAACAAGACATAACTAAAGATAGATATCACAAGAAAAAAAAGGTAAGTTCTATTTCAATTGGATATAAATTTCATCCCTTAATGCCACCTTTGTTCATAGAGAAAATTTTGTGGAACATACTTCTCTTAAATCTCATGATATCAAAAGGATATATATAATTGGGGTAGTTATTTAAATGATACGTCATGTGGTTTCATTTGATGAAAAATTACATTTCTAATATACACGTTATTTGATATTATCCTATGATTTTCACTTGTTATTAACACGTGGGGGAAATATTTTCATTTATTTTTCACAAGCTACACACTCATGACATTCCAAAATGGGAAAAATGGTGGTGGCATTATTTATCCTTTATATCATGCTTTATATTCATCATTAATCATGTTTATCATGTGCATACTTCATACTCAACTCCTAATTCTTATGAACATTTTATCTATCCACATTATCATGTTATCATGGTTTATGTTTTTGCAATGATTATCTCTTTCCTTAATTTTGTATGTATGCCTTTATGAAAAACATAAAATTAAAAGGGTATATATTCTAATCATTTAGAAATGTTATTCATAGTTCACAAGTGCACTCTATACCATTGCTCCTACTATTCTTTTAAGTTGGTATTATTTCTTATGTATATTCAAATGAAAAAAGTGTGGTAAAAATATAACAATAAAAAGGGTACACCTTGCATTTTAACCCTTTATTTTATAGCACATTGCATGAGTACCTTGATTAGATGATTCTTGTATGTGATTTGAATTTTTTTAGCTCTTTCATTCAATAATATTATGAATTTACTCTTACCAACAAATCTTAACCCATACTAGGCCATTTTATAGCTCTGAAATTATAAATGTTTATTCTTTAGTTGAATCTGCAAGCATGCAAATGATCTAGGATAGTTTACTACTATGGATCTTATTCAAATTTTAAATTTCACTCCAAGTCAACACTAACTCACTTTCAACTCGAATTTATGTATCAAAAAAAATGTTTTTAGAGATGATGGTCATTTTCTAAGTTTTTAGCACAACCCTAAGGCAATATATAAATGATTTTTATAAGACGGTAATTTCTCTTCACATTTTTTTAGAATTTTTTTATATTTTTAATTTTTTCCTTATTTTTGAGTGGAATTGTTCTTCAAATGATTGCTAACCATTTTGATCCTTTTGATGGTGTTTATGTATATTCTTGTGTTATGGTCTACCAATACTAACCTACACAAAGGAGTTGTGTTATTAGGGTCATGAATCTTCTATACAACCCGTGTATGTTATTGTAATACTTATTGATATTGGGATTGGTCTTATTTGAATACACACATCCTAAGATTGACATTAGAACCCTTATGAACAACCATTATTTCTAGGGTGTGATATAGATTCGTGAGTTAGGATTCTTGGATTTTAGATGAGATGTTGAATTATGATGGGGGATGCTAGACGTGGATGAATTATTTGGCATTTTGGATGTAGAAATTTTTATTTACTAAACTGAGGATGAGGGGTGATGAAGTTTGTAATTTGGATTGGGATTGATTTTATAACCAATGATTTTATATGCTTTGTGTGAAGGGATTGATAACCATTTGAAGGAGGTAGACAAATATTATATGCAAGAGACATTTTTCTTATGGCTCGAGCTTTGATTCACTATTGAAGTTTGATTATTTTCTTTTCTTGATCTAATTTTCTTTGGGGTTCATTTTGACTTCATGTCTTTGCTTTAATTTTTAGATTCAATGGCTTTCTACATTTTATTTTTGTATTTTCCTTTGTAAGAATTATTATTTTTGGTCCCAATTAGTGGGTTTAAGGAGTTAAGAGTGATTATTTAAGGTGTGGATGTGATGAGTGTTGGCATAAAATTTACTGTAAGGACTACAAATGGCCCCTATTTTGAGGCTTACATTGGATGAAACTACCCCCAATATCAATGAGATACTACAAACACCATTATATTTATTAGCAGGTGAAATCTAAGACCTCGATACCTAGGATTCATGTAAAATTATGTTGGTTCTAGAATACCTTTTTATAGCAATGCCTAATCCTTTTTCTGGGTACTACATGCTATGATATATTTTATTTACAATGTAATATTTTTTTTGAATAAATATTCTAAACAATTATTATGTAGTAAACAAGAATTAATTTTTTATTTTCTTATCTATAGGAAAGCCTAATTTGACAAAAGATGATGATCTGAGTTGATAGGATATTGACACTTTATCCTTGGACATGCCTTTTTCACTACATCATTCAGAATGTTATTATTATCCATAGGGTATTCGTTATCCACTTTTCTACTGTGATCCATGTCTTTTGTTTGATTAGCTATATGTCCATAGGAGACAAGTGTCTCATATTAGGGAATGGAATTTGATATCTTGTGTATAAGATTAGGTTCAAATTTGTGATCATGGATTAGATAAAGGTTGATGAGAGGATCCTTTGTATTTCTTGATCACAAGTAGAATATTGATCGAAGATCACATTATATTGGATGTCATCATCATAGATTAGATCCTCTTCAAAGGTTAAAATAGATTTAATGTCATGATCACTTGTGGCAGATTTTTTATGGACTTAGGATTTTGGCATGACAATAATGATTTTGTATAGGAATCTCTTGAGTGAGATTGATACTTGATGGAGTGTATGATGGTGTTTGATCTAAGATATCTGATCATGGACAAGATCTTGATTTAGGGTAGGACACAATTATGTTGGAGTAATTAGGACTTTACTTGATAATTAATTATTCATTAATTAATTATTAAGTTCCTTATTACCTTAGTTCACTTAAGCTAAACTTAGGAATGATTTTTTATTATTAGTTTGAACTTAATATAGGATAAGTTGTCTCATTCCATGAAATTAGAACACTTGTCACTATGTAGTCAAATCCTCATCTAGGGTTTGCTTTTGCATGCTTTTATAAAATCTTGCACATTCATTGTAATAATTAAATTAAGAACCATTTAGGCTAATACATTGCACATATCATGATTTCTCTTCTAGATTCAATATTTTCTCTCTTGGTTGCATAGTAAATTATTTGCTTTGATCTTTATTTTGTGATAGGATAATTACTTGTAGGTGATTTCTAGGTTTTGTGGAGTTCAATCATCAACTTCTACATGGTATTAGAGCTCTAGATCTATAGCCTCCTATCTAAATTTTGAGAGATCCTATCTTGAGAAAAAAAATCATCTAATTTTTTAATATTTTTTTTAGAAAGATTAAAAAAAAAAAGAAAAAATCTTTCAATTTTTTTTACCACCCACTAGCCACCAACCAAGATTTTTTTTTTCCCTTTTTTGACCTATTTTCATAAAATCGACCATAAATTTTGCATACAGTGTCAAAATTGTGCAAAAAAGATATCATCAAAAAGCTAGTTCCAAGCACTTTATATTGGTGTAGGTCTCATTATCAAATTTTTCTATTAATTCCTATTATTCTCAATTAAATTCATATCTTATTTTTGTGCTTCATAACTCATAACTTTTTTTCCTCTATCTTTGATTTTCATGATTCTAGTGGCATTGGAAAGGTATTTTAGAGCTCTTTAGATCCATTAAAGAAAAAAATTCAGAATCTAACCTCTGTACATTTTATTCAGTATTTTTTTTTTCATAATTTTAGTGCAATAATTAGTTTACACATGTGCTTATAGGCCTACTTAGGTGTGTATGACACTTGGATATGCAAGGTGTCAACATTAGTTAGGAGTTTTAGAGGTGTCAGAGCACTTTTGAGACCTCATGCTACTTTTGTGTGAGCAAGCTCACCAACACTACTTGATTGAGGAGTGCTATCCTCAATTCATGGAGACCGGGTGCTCAAAAAATCTCCTATATTATGTACATCTCATTCATCTAATTAACAAGTTGGTTGTGCAAATTCATGATCTATGCTTAAGTAATCTATCTTTGTGATTTACTAGTTCTCTCATGGTATCAGAGCCTTACAAATATATTTTTAGGCCATAAGAGAATGCATTCAAAGAGAAATTGGATGACGGTGTGAAGTTTTCTCTGCCTGCTGTATAAAATTTTTGTTTAGAAAGATGATTCTCTTCAACATCTGTTCTTGGCTGTCATTTGCAAAGAGGTGCCCACAATTTAAAATCATAGCCATCTATTTCAAATTGGGTGATTTATTTGATTGTTCTCTTCTTGCAATTAAAGGTGGCCGATATGTAATCAAGGAGCCATGATCATACCATTAGCAGTTGAATGAAGATTTGGGTGTATAAAATTTTTTTTAGAGTTTAAAAATCTTTGTAGTGATATTCAAAATTTGTGTTCCTAGATTAACCCCACCCCTACTACGTTGGACTTAGCATTCCCCTGCTATCATCATGGCTAAACACAATCATCTTCCTATTCATGAGAATTCATCTGAAATTTCATTGTAGGTTCATAAGATTTGCATATGATTTTAGTGCCCTACGTAGTCTAGGAAAAGTCAGAATTTTGGGTGGCATAGCTTTGACCAGCCCATTTGTTCCCTTGGAAAACTCCTCTTTGTAGTCCTATTTTTTCTCGATCTTTTTGAGTAGAGGTGCCATTGGTGGTGTCATACAAGTAGAGGAAGGGGTGGATCAATAGATGAAGAGAGGAGGCATGAAAATCCCATGCCATCAAGGTGATTCAAATTCACTTTTGACGGGTCATATGGGGTTTCAGCCCTATAATTTTTCCATCCCATGAGGGCTTAATTTTTCTCTATAATTTTCCTCTCTCTAGCTTCTTTTAATATTTGATTTTTCCATTATTTGTAAATGCAAAATTTATTAGTGTTAAATTGCAAAAGTGAAAAGTGAAAAGTTCTATTTAAAGTACTTATTTTTTCAAACTTTTTCAAATGTTGGTGATTTTGCACTAAATATAAAGTGTCATATTTCACCTTCATTATTGTATGCAATACATGCAATCAAATAAAGTTCCAAACATGGGGAAAATCAAAAGTATTAAAAAGGGGGGTTTATTAGAGAGATTTGTGATTAGAATAATCCAAAATTTATTTTCTCAAGTTTTTAAAAAAGTTGTAAACCTAATCAAGCATGGAGCCCAATCAAGCAATTAACCCTCTTACACATTTTAACTACCATGAGTGAAATTTGGAAGTACAACTTACACTCAAGAACACAGGTTTGTATAGAGTTACAATGGGTACTAAAAAGGAATCAAATGTTGCCAAGGACAAGGAAAAGTGGTTCAATAAGTGTGACTAGGCCTTTAGATTCTTATGTTATGTCTTTCAAAAGAAATTATATTTCATGTGGAGGCATTGAAAACACCACATGATGTATGGTCAACTCTTGAAAAGTTATTTGGGAAAGTTGATGATATTAAAGGCCATGAGCTAGAAAATGAATTAATTAGGTTAAGTCCAAGTAATTACTCAACATTAAAAGAATATTTCACCAAATTTAAGTCACCTCGCCAACAACTTAAGGAATGTGGAATTGAGAAGAAAGATGATCAACTCATCTTGTCAACTCTTTCCAAGTTGGCATCTTCTTATTCTATTTTTGTGTCAACATTCTACTCTACAAAAAGAGCTTTGGGTTCTAATTGGTCTATACAAAATATAGATTTTATTGCTGATTTGATTAGAGAATAAGATAAACTCATCTAGATGAGGACCATAGTATCCTACAAGCCACATGCTTTGGTAGAAAAAGGTGTAAAATATGAAGGATTGACAAACAAAAATGAACAAATAAAATATTAGGAAATACAAGGGGGAAAATCATAGAAGGAGGAAAATATTAAGAAATATGTCAAGTGTTCCTTTTGTAAGAATTTGGGGCATAATTCACTTGACTGTATGAGGAAACAAATAAACAATCTTACTCAAATCATCGAGGAAAGTAAGATTGTAAATTCTAGATCTTCATCATCTACAGACACTAAAAAGGAAAAAGAGAAATCAAAAGGACATGTTCTCCGAGTGATTGCAAGATCTATTGTATTAATTCTCTTGTTTTGTAAAATGTCTATTATTACTCTCTTTTTGGAGGATAGTTTTTTCCCATTGGGTTTTCTATCTTTCTCTACTTTATTTGAGAGTTTGCATTGTAAATGAGTACCTTAGTAGGCCTTGTTGTCGGGACTCAAATTTCCATTTCTTTTTGTGCCCACCTAATTTATGCTTAAGGGGGGCTGTTAGTGCAATAATTAGTTTACACATGTGATTATAAGCCTACTAAGGTGTACACAACACTTGGACATGCAATTTGTCAACATTAGTTAGGATTTTTAGAGGTGTCAGAGCACTTTTGACACCTTCTGTTACTTTTGTGTGAGCAAGCTTGCCACCACTACTTGATTGAGAATTCCTATCCTCAATTCATGGAGACTGGGTGCTCAAAAAATCTCCTATATTATGTACATGTCATTCATCTAATTAAAAAGTTGGTTATGCAAATTCGTGATCTATGCACTTGGAAAGGATCTCTTTGCATGTAATGATATATTTTGATCTACTTTGTTAGTACTAAGGTTATTATTCTTTGTTTTTTATTTGAGTGACTATTATGTGGTTTTATATTCATTTTTTTGTGATCAACTTGGATAAGGATAACTATGATTCATGGTGAAATGACATTCACATCTCAAGTGGCTTGATCTTTTTTCTTATTTTTATGGACTCATACCTACACTTTACACAATAGGGAGTTTATCAACATTGGGTATTATCAGAGATCATATTGTAGGGGGTTATATGTTCTAGTGTTGATCTTGACACTATCTGTGTTGTATCAAACATTGAATATCCCCACACACTTTGGACTCAATTTTGGGAGATCCATGGAGACCATCATATCTCACCACACCTAGAGGAGCCTTTTGCATATTATCTCATCCCTCTTGTAGATACAAATTCCATATGATTTGATGATAAAACTTTAGAGGAGCTTGAGTATATCATAGGTCTTACATGTTTTGATGGTTCAAAGACTTCTCTTCATGTTCCCACTCTATATATTGAGACTACATCATCATCACCTATTGTTCCTGATCAATTTTACATCACCACATATTTGGCCCCTATTAGTTTAGTGCAACAAGACATCATACATCTTCTAGAAACAACTACTTGGGATTCATATCTCATAGGAATATCATCCTTGTTTGTGGAGTCCTATATTGTAGATTAGGAGGATTACTTTGAGGAAATTCATCTCCCCTTTGTCACTAGCCAAATCAATGTTTTTGAACCACCATCTTCATCTCTTTTGCAACTTATTCTCCGTCAATCTTTATAGGATCTTGGATCGACATCATCACTTTCTGACATGTGGATACATGAATAGTTTTTAGAGGCACACACCATTTGGGATTGGATTTTAGATTCAACCATTCTTATGGATTGGCTTCTCCCATTACCAGTGGATTTGTTTCTTCCTAAGGGGAGAAATATTATTTGTAGGTAGTGGATCATATTTTATCTTCAAGAATTCATCATTAGCACAAGAGCTCTTTCTTTATGGGGGGATTCATATCCTCTTTTTCTATCTCCTATTAGGGTAATATATATTGTACTTTCATGATATAATTAGTCCTTTGGGGTGACATTGAGTCCTCCTTCTATCCTTCTTTCACTAGTGAAGTCATTTCTTTTTCTCTCTTTTGGAGAGGAGTTTTCCCATGTGGTTTTCTCCTTTTCTCTAGTTATGAGAGAATTATTTATTTTTGCATGGGTACCTCATTAGGAATTGTATCACAATATATGCAACCCATCCATGCATCCATCATTGTATTCTATATTAGGAATTTATAGCTTCTCCCTAAGTTTATCTTAAGGAGGGGTGTTGGAGTAATTAGGACTTCAATTGATAATTAATTATTAAGTCTCTTATTACTTTAGTTCACTTAAGCTAAACTTAGGAGTTCTTTTTATTATTAGTTTGAACTAAATATAAGACATTTTTTCTCATTGCATGAGACTAGAACACTTGTTACTATCTGTAATGTTGTAGAATTGCACCTAGGGGAAATTCCATATTTTTGCATCTTGCCTAGCATTTATGCAACCCTAGAATGAAAAAATACCATGAGTCCAAATTTCACAATTTTGATTCCATGTGGACACATGGTGAAATGATAGAAGCCTGACATGGAATTTCTCAAAAAACTAGGCTTTGGATGCCTACACGACATGTAGACATCTATGTGATGCACTAATGTCTTGGAGGTTTTTTGAGTCTAAAACATCGTATCTAGAACCCTGAAACTTGCGACACGCGTCCTAGCGGTTAGGTCCCAAGTGAAATGGCTCTGTGTCATCCTTGCATGCATAAAAACCCCCTTTTGGCCCTCATTTTTGGGTTGGAAGTCATCATTTAAAGAATTTTCACTACTTGCTCTAGTCTTGGGTAAGCCCTATCCTTGAATAACAACACTTTCACTAGAAAATCCATGTTGAACTGAGGTCTCTCCAATAGCTACCAACTCTCTAGCAACTACCATCTCTCAAGAAAGCACTTAGTGGTGCGCCTGTGTGCTTCGGAAGAAGGTCTTGACCCATGGGTAACGCTCTCTCTCCCTATCACTCTTTCTTACTAGTTTAGTTGCTAATTTGTTGTGCGAGATCTACTCCGAAGTAGGTTTTCTTTTCACCACACACTTTAAACTTCCTTTACACTCTTTTCCAAACCTGGTTGTCCATGGAGGTGGGAACACCAAAATGAGGGTCTAACTGAGGTAGACCCCTATACAGCCCCAACCTTTTCCCCTTGATCTTATGTGTGTAGGTTACGAAGGGAAGCTTGGAAAAAATATTCACACATACGAAGGTAATCTTGTTTCAAGTTCTCTTGTATTTCCTTTTAGTTTCTAGCTTTCTGTCAATTTTTTGGTCCTTCATGCTCTTGACCCGAGTCAAGAAGTAAGATTCAATTTTATCCATTTGAGATCTTGAGTTCTTCATGGCACAAGACACCAATGCGTCTTGTGGATGACAACATGCCACATTGGCATCCTAGAACTGCGCTAATGTCTTTTGGCCAAGAGCCCCTCAGCCAGAGATAGAAACCTCAAAGTATTGCTCTTTTGGGTCCTAAGATTACTTTCTCGCTCTTCTTCCCAATTTCGTCGATACGTTCAGTTTGAGGTGTATAAGGGAAGTTCGTTCCTTGGTGATCTCTTCGGAATAAAGAGACCTGTGTACAATGAATCCACCTTATATCACATTTTGGTGAACCCAACGTGAACCGTTAGATCCATTTTCATAATGTCACATAGTTGTAAATATTCTTTCTTTGAATAATATTTCGATATGTTGGAAGATGCTCTAGATGATTTATTAGAAGCACTCTCCCCTATCCATAATTCTTCTAAACAAATTCCTTCCTTGCCAGCTGAGGAGTCGGTAAATGTGGTAGTGTTTTTTGTGGCTCCTCCAAGCCCCAAGAAACCCATCATTTATGTGACCCAAGTTGAGCCATTCTCTAGAGAAAACTATTTTGTTTATGGGATTTCATGTCGTAGTGATCCATCAGACTTGTATTCAAGATTTGTAAAAGATACCGACTCTACTTCTTATAATGTTGTCGGACATACGTATCCTACAAGGAGAAACAAACAAAAATTAGAACAACAAGCTACTGTTCCTACATCACAACCAATTCAAACTCCTACTTCTTTATCACTATCTCAACCTTACCTTCCTTCGTCTCCTAAACCTGTGTTCAAACTAACAGGTGATTATGATCTTGTTGAGCAACTTCACGTTGCTCCAACTAAGATCTCACTTTGGGATTTGCTTCAGACCGCTCTAGTTTATCAAGAGATGCTACAAGAAACCTTACAAAATATTATCTTGCCAGACTCTACTAGGCCCATGGATGTTGATGTGTTGATGGCACATATTTGAGCGGATTCGCCGAATATTATGTTCCACCCACAAGAAATCCCACCTCTGGATGTGCAGAAACAAGTGGAGCCTTTGATGATTATAGTAAACATTAACAACATCGGTATTAGGAATACCCTCATTGACACTATCTCAACTCTCAACGTTTGCAGTATAGATCTACTCCCTAAAATTAAAGTTGATTCATCTTCTTTAGCAGCTTCTTCCTTGTATATTCATGGGTTTCATAATGCTGGTAGCCAAGCTCTAGGTACGATAATGTTACCTTTGCAGTTGGGCCCCGTTACCTTGCCTACATTGGTCTATGTAATGCCTAATGCGTTACCATACAATATTCTTTTAGGGAGACCTTGGATTCATGATATGAGAGCTATAACTTATACCCTACATCGTTCCTTAAGGTTTGTTGCTAACAATCAGGTGGTTATGGTTAAAGCAGATCCAGAGGCTGTGCACCTTTTCTTTCTGGTCGTTGCTAGTCATAATTCGGTCGCATCCACTCTTAAGAATTGTATTCCCTCCTTAACCACTGACGCTATGGCATGTTCTTCATTGATATCCTCTATGGAAGTTTTTCCTTGAGAAAGTATCGACCAAGATGAACCGCCTAAAGAAGAAAATCCAAAGTTTCCCCCATCTTCTCCTTCATTGAATTCTCTCTTAGGTGATGACTAGGGTTCCTTGAACTTCTCTTAATTATTCATAGTAGAGTATAAGTCAGACCACTTTGGTATAGATTTTATGGGTTCTGCTAACATAAGGATGAGTGGCCCTCCATTGAGGAAGAGAAGTGTGATCCTATCTAGGAGACTGCTCTTCCCCCAGAAAGTGACTCCACTCCCATAAAGGGAGTTAATGTTTGTGAACCAATTAAGGGAAGTGGGACCGCTCCCATAGAAACTTTCAACATCTATTGGTGGAACAAGACACTCTATGCAGAGCCACCCCCTGCTGAAACTCTACAAGCTCACAATGGGTTTGGTGACAAACTTGTTTCTCGGTATGGATATGGGTAGAAAGGCCAAGGACATATCGAGCAAGGAATACAAGTCCCTATCTAGTTTAAGCAATGACAACACAACTTGGGTCTGGGATGCCCTGTTGAAAAATCTAGACAAAAACCTTCGTGGAGTGTTAACATAATTTCAACTGAACCATTGAGCTTGGTCCATCCTGAATTGATAGAAGAAAGGGCACAAGCCAAGAAAGTTCCTATAGATGTCTTCTCTTCAGATGAAGCATTACGAGAGTTTTTGGGTGCTTATTGTTTGTTGCCTCCTTATCACCACAAGAAACAATTACCGTATCGCTTACACAAACAAGCATACTTTGGAGAATCCATTATGAGAATTGATGATGAAGAACCTATATCTAACTTCAACAATGATGTTTTGATATCTCATCCCGAAGACTGCAACTCTCTCCTTAAAGGAGACACTGTTGAAGTCCCCGTGGATACTGAGTCTTCAAAAAAGGTAATCAAGACTGGGAAGTACCTCTCTTCCAAGGAAGCAGATGAACATTCTATTCTCTTGTGTGCTCACCGTGATATCTTCACTTAGACGTATGAGGATATGCCCGATATCGATGAATCCATAGTGTTTCATAATATCATTCTATGCTCTGATGCCAAGCTCGTTAAGTAGAAAATTTGAAAGATGAATCCTAGGGTAGCTTTAATGGTGAAGACCGAGATAGAAAAGTTGTTAAAAGAAAGCTTTATCTATCCTATTGACTATTCTCATTGGATTTAAAATATAGTCACTGTTAGCAAACCTGACGGCCGTATTCGAATATGCATTGAATTTTGAGACCTTAACAAGGCCTCTCTTAAAGATGATTTTCAGTTACCTAATATAGATATGACTATGGAATCAACCCCAAGCCATACATTATTATCTTTTATGGATGGTTTCTTGGGTTATAATCAGATCCGTATTAACCCAAACGATCAAAACAAGACAATATTCACTACCCCTTGGGGGACTTTCTGCTATGTGGTCATGCCCTTTGGTTTAAATAATGCAGGAGCAACTTACCAATGGGAAATGACCCTGATATTCCATGACTTCATTCATAAAATCTTAGAAGTTTATGTTGATGATATCTTGGCAAAGTCTATAAATCAATAAGACCATGTGAAGAACCTTCGTCTTATCTTCAAAAGGCTTCGACTTTACAAGATGAGACTCAATCCCCATAAGTGTGTCTTCGGCATAGACGCTGGCAAGCTTCTTGGGTTTATAGTCTCTTGTCGTGGAATCAAAGTTGACATGAATAAGATTGATGCTATTGTTAACATGCCTCCACCAAGGAACATCATCGAGTTGCAAAGTCTACAAGGGAAGATTCAGGAAATTCGTAGATTCATATCTCAGCTAGCTAACCGTACCCTCCCTTTCACTCGATTATTGAAAAAGGATGTTCACTTCATATGGGATGAAGAGTGTCAAAAATATTTTGAATCCATCAAAGATTATTTGACTAACCCTCCTGTATTGATGCCAATTGGGTATCTGTAGGATCATCATGGAAAAAACAGGCCCTTAAGTGGCAATAAAAAGATAGAAAATCAGAGTTAGACAACTTGACATAAAAAATTGAATAAGTTATCTATATTATTTCAAAAAAATGTAAAAATAGAATCTCTAGCAAATTGAATGTAGTTTCTAAACTACTAGACCTTTATTTTATTTTTAAAATCTATTTGGTGAAAATTTGAAATTTCAATGCAGTAGTATTTAAATTTCACGGTAAAAATAAGAAGTAGGTGTCTGTCTGACCACCCTAACCACAATAAAATGATACTATTTTTTTATAAGATTTTAGATATAAGTAGAGGACTCATGTCCTGATGTGATGCATATTTTTTAATAATTTTTTTCCAAGTAAATAATTAATTATGATTTTTTTATTACAACTTTTAGAAAATATAAAAGCTCATCTATCTAACCACCTTAACTTGGTCAAAAATTATGAAATTCTTTTTTTTTTTTTTTTAATCCTATAGTATACAAAGCATAGAATGTGATGCATGTTTCAAATATAAAATATGTGGTACCGTTTGAAAGTTATAGATATTTTTCAATTAGCCTATCAATTAGGACTTTATTAGTAATTCTAATAGAAAATGAATAATAATAATTTATTAAATTCAAAGTAAAGCATAATTTATATTGGTGGAAAGTTGAGAATATCCTCTAAAAACCCTTTTCGTTTCATCAATTTTGGGTAAAAAAAAAGTGGCCAGCCACATGGGTCATCATATGGCTTACATATCGCCACTTTTTGGCCCATCATGATCCTGCACATACCCAACTATGCAAGATAGACCCTTCCTACTTTACCTTGCTGCATCTCCATATGCTTTGACAACTTTGCTAGCCTAGTATGATGGTGGAGGAAGAGAAAGAGCAGTCTACTACATTATCTATGTCCTTGTCGATTATGAAACCCATTATTCATCCATGGAGAAGCAATGCCTCGCTCTTGTATTTTCTATGTAGAAGCTGAGGCACTACCTCCAACATGTTGAAACTCATGTCATAGTAAAAATAGATCTTTTGAGATATTTTTTCTCTAGCACTGACCTAGCGGGAAGATTAGCGAAGTGGGTTATGTTACTGTGTAAGTTCGATATGAATTTTGTCACTCAAAAATTGATAAAGGGACAAGCGATCACTGATCAACTAGAAGATGCTCCCTCATCTCACTCCTTCCCTATGTTGGATCTGTTTCCCAATGAGAATATTTTCACAATTAACTATGACCTTGAATGGAAGATGTACTTCGATGGATTGAGATGTCAGACTAGTTCTGGAGTGGGCGTGGTCCTGATATCCCCTGAAGGCAAACCAATCCCCCTATCCTTTCAATTAGATTTTCCTTGCACTAATAATATCACTAAGTACAAAGGTCTTATCACTGGTTTGCATGCTATGATCGCATTAAAGATTAAACATCTTCATATACTAGGTGACTCTGAACTTATTGTGAATCAGATCATGGGAACTTATCAAGCTAAACAAAGTAGATTGTCTCGATATCAAGACCTCGATTTATCTTTTCTTAATCAGTTTTCCTCCTTCACTATAAATAGTGTCCTTAGGAGATAAAATAGACATACAGATGCCATGGAAAGCACTGCTTCCTTGGTACCTTCAGAAGAGGATATGAAAGAATATCACTTTGTGGTTCAATTCATGTAAACCCTGGCAATTTCTGACCAACCCGAGCATGAGGCTTTAGCTTGCTTCCATGTAAACTCAGGAGAATGGTTCTCTTGTATCTACAATTACCTAAAGACTAGAAAATTTCCCGATGATGTGAAGAAAAATGATTGCACTCGTATACGAAAGATCTCGACCCGTTATGTCATCTTATCCAACGTTCTTTATTGAAAAGCATATAACGGCTCATTGGTAAGATGTCTCACTAAACCATAAATATCTGTTGCCCTTAAAGAAGCCGATGCAGGCTCTAGGGGTGGAAATTTCGGTGGTAGATCGCTAGTGAGGAAATTGGTACACATGGGATACTATTGGCTGACAATGGAACAAGATTCCTTCAGTTTTGTCAAGAAGTGCCTTCAATGTCAAAAATATAGCCATCTTATCCATGCTTTTGCTCAGGAGTTGTAGAATCAGACTTCTCCTTGGTCATTTGCAAAATGGGGGTTGGATATTATTGGAAAAATATCACCTCCTTCTTCCAAATGGCATACCTTTATCATTACCACTACAAATTATTTCACAAAGTGGGGGTAAGATATTTCACGCTGATTCAGGAATGTTGAAACTATCTGTAACTTCCTCTTGAGCAACACCATTTCTCATTTTGGATTTGCTACTACACTTGTTTCTGATAATGGTACACCATTTAAAAACAAGGAAGTAAAGCAGTTCTTGGAGAAATTTCATATCCAACACAGGTTTTCCACACTGTATTATCCACAATCCAATGGTCAAGTAGAACCTTCTAATAAGACACTTGAACTCATTCTTCATAAAACACTTAACAAATAAGGTAAGGATTGGCATATTCAATTAAAATATTCTTTGTGGGCTTATCACATGAGTGTTCACACAACGATGGGAATGACAAATTATAACCTCGTATATGGCACTAAAGCTATCATGCCTTTGGAGTTGGAAATCCCATCTTTGTGGGTTTCCCTTAGAGGGTTAATTGACGATGAAACCTATTGAGTTAACAATTTGCACTAGCTAGAGATGCTCGACAAGCACCGTTTATAGGCCCTCGATCATCTTAAAGCTTATCAATGGTTTCTATCAAGACAATATAATCAGGGTGTGTTTCCTAGAACCTTCAAGCTAGCAGACCTAGTTTTATATGAAAATTAGCGGAACGTAAACATGCCACTTGACCAGAAAGGGAAATTTAGTCCTAACTGGTTAGGTCCTTACATCGTGATTTTTGTATATGGTTTGGGTGCCTATGGATTATCGTCTATGGATGAAACACCTTTAAAAGAGACCGTTAATGCGATGCATCTTTGACGATACTATGCATAGTTTCCTAATGTGTCACATGTGGGATGTTCTTCATGAAAGGTAGTAATACTGCATATGTTAACATTTACTCATTTTCACATCATGAATTTTTTGTGTTTATGACATGACCATATGTGTGTCTGACTATGCTGCATATCTTTACATCACATTACATCCATTTAAAGTAATTAGATCATAATAGAATTCAATTAACATGTAACCAAATGTGTTTAATTAAATCATGATTAGCATCTAATGAAAGTATACATCCATATAAGCATATAACATCCATAGCATGAGCATACATGAAAATAGAAAACATACACATAAACAAAGCCATGATACTGAAACCAATGTATACATATATATATATATATATATATATATATATATATATCCAATGTATGAATCAAGTGTCATGTACATGTATCAGGCTAGTTCTATAAAAAATCAGTGGCTATTGAATATGTGTCTATACAAAATATCTACAAATAGATATGTGTATCTATATCCGACTACAAAAATTATCTACAAAAAAGGGGCTCCTATCCCCATGGTACATGGCTCCTCGAGCCCTCTGGCTCTGGTGGCTGCTCTGAGACTTTGGGAGGAGGTTGTATGATGGTTTGCAATTGGGATCGATGTGAATGTGATGTAGATAAATGTGCCTATATCACTCTAAGCTCCCCTTGCAGTGAATAGACGTCTACCTTCGCCTGGATGAGCTCTTGCTGCAGCCGTTGAACATCTATTGGGATCATAGCTACTGGCTACACGTCGAGCTCATCGATGTGGCTCTAAAGAGTGTCACATATCGCCTCAGCGGCATCAACCCTCCTCACTACTGCATTTCGCTCGACGAGCATCACAGCTGCCTTGATAGCTAATCTCATTGTCCTCGAGTGGACATCAGCTCTACAATCAGTTGCACCACCTCTACACCCCACTCCTCATATGCAGTCCTCATACATGCTACCAACTCAAAAGTGGGGGCATGCCTCCTTGCTAAAACAAGTTGATAGGCCTCAAGAACTACCCCCTAGATCAACATAGCAGGGGCCACCTCTGAAATACACTGAGCTATAAGCCCAATCCATCCCTGTACATCCTCTACAATCACAAAGGGAGAGACAGAGATCAATATCACATGGCATGTGTATATATATATGAGCATAAACAAAAAAATGGAAAGCATGAAGATAACAATAATGTACTATGTATACCTGGATCCCCTAGCTGCTAGGTGGGATCAGGGTGTGGGTCAATGCTAGGTCCTGCACTACTGATATCGGTGGTCAACTTGTGTGATGCTAACACTACTGCTGCTGGGACTGGGGAGACTGGTGACACTGATGAAACATGGGTAGCTGGGGGAAGCTAGTCTCCTCCATCATCGTGGCCTTGCAAGCATCACATCCTCCTCCTCCTCTATGCCACCCTACTGGCGGCCTCTCCTCCTTTCCTGTGGAGGCTGGTGGGTTTCGTCCTCTTGTGGGCCAAGGTCCCCTCTCGAAGCACCCTCAATAAAAAATGGAGCAAGACGATGCCTCTCCCACCATCGCATGTAATCCGTTAGTACCCCAACATTATCTACCACCACCACGGCACACAAATCATGATCGGGCTCATTATCATCCAAGAAGACAACGTCTGTGATAGAAGGGAAAGGGCGATCACCTATCCTCACTGCATTGTGGTGTGCCTTGGTGTATGTGGGAATGTCGGGCAGTATAGTCTGTACACGACCATGCTGCAGCATGACCCGACTCCAGTAATAAAGAACAATGATATAGTCATGATGAACAACCAAAAAATGGTCCCACTGTAGGTTCCTAAGGAACTTGCTGTCATCAACTCACCTGAAATATTGGTAGGGTCTCTAGCAAACCTCTCCCATGACAACAATGTCAAACTATAGCCTACAAAACTATAAGTCTTTGAAATATCATTGGCTTGTCATGTCATACAAGTGGGCCATCGAGACTTGATACGACCATCACTGGGGAAAATTGACTCGTGGTACTTATAGTGAACGTACTGCCCAAGCTCCTGGTATAGGTGCACAAACATGTTGCACCCCTAGGAAAAAAAAATCCTATGCTCAACCATCTCCCTAATCATAGGGATGAGGCCCCCATGTAGGTGTGAACCTCGCTCAACTATAGTGATGTAGTAGGAAACTATGACTACCATAACCCAACATAACAATGACACTGTGGTCCTTGTCTCATCATACCAGTGAGTATAGATGTGACCAGTTCTGTCACAACCATCTATCCTCCTTGTGCAATACTCGACACCCTCGCTGCACTCATGTGTCGATTGAGTGTCATCTAAGGCCACCCACCACCCACAGATGGGGAGCTCGAGGATCTGATAGACATCCTTGAGAGTGATGGTCATCTCTCTGCATGGAAGATGGAAAGATGATGTAGTATCATCCCACCATTCCATCAGAGCAGTGAGCATCCCATTGTGGTATCACATCTGTAGCATAATGAATATGTGCTAGAGACTGACCCGCTCAAAGTGTGTGATCTCATCTTGCGAAAGTTGATCCCTCTACTTGCAGATGAGTCAGAATACTCACCCTCCGGGATGCTCCTAGATCTCTGGATACTCCTGAAACAGATAAAAAAATTCTAAGCCAGAAACATTATCATGATAAGCGAGCGTATAACAAGACACATGCGCACCGCGTAGACATCTGCACGAAACGCTTGCATCTTAGACCACCATGGTTGCCCAGAGAATGCCAACGCATCCTTAAGACAACAACGTGGATCTAGGACCCTAGCATGTGTATTGGATGATAGCATGAAAAGAGGACACAAGTGTAAATTTTAGATACCTACGCACCTCAACGAGTGAAAAAATCCAAAAAATTAACTAAAATGCATGAAAAATGAGGCTAAGAGGCCTACTTGTTCAGCCTCGCATAACTTCTCTAGCCTCGGTACCTCGTAATCTCTCTTGCTCGACATTTTGTTGACTTTTCTCTCACAAAAGTCAACAATCTGCTTGTAGTGAATAGTGAAAATGACCCTTACAGGGGCCCACCTAGATATATATAGGCCCCTCGGGGCCCATTTTTCCTAAAGCTTGTGGGCCCCCAGTTTCTCTTGACTTTACCCCAGCATGTTGGGGGAAAAATCAAGAGGGGGCATATAGTCACCTCTTGATCATATTTTTCCTCCAAATCGACCACTTTTTCTTGATCATTCTTCTCTTTGTGGTATTTTCTTCTGAATTTTTGAAATTGACTCAAAATATTAGTTTTGTAGGATACAATTTTGAATAGTTTTTTTACAACCGTTTTGTTGCTAATTGTTAAGCTCAGGAGTTGAGTACATCCTCGACACTAGTTAGCTTGACCTCGGTGACCTCTTTGGTCCCTCTTTCTGGCACACATTCCCATAAAATTTAGAGTTCGGGTGAAATTTTCCTTATCTACTTTAGTGAGGCTAATTTTTTCCGAAATCGAGCCCACTAAAGTGGGGGCTAAATTTAATGTCGTAGAATTGCACCTAGGGGAAATTCTACATTTTTTGCATCTTTCCTATCGTTTATGACACCTTAGAAGCATTAATTAAAAAATCCCACGAGTCAAAATTTCACGATTTTGAGTCCATGTGGACACATGACGAAATGAAAGAAGCTTGGCAGGGCGTTTCCCAAAAACCTAGGCTTTGGATGCCTATGTGGCATGCAGATATCCACGTGATGTGCTAGCGTCCTAGCAATTTTTTTAGTCTGAAACGACAAATCTAGAACCCTGACCCTTGCGACATGCATCCTGGTAGTTACGTCCTAATTGAAATGACTTTTATTTGTCCTTGCATGCATAAAAATGCCTCTTTGGCCGTCATTATGGGGTTGGAAGTCATAAATTAAAGCATTGCCACTACTTTCTCTAGTCTTGGGTAAGCCCTATCCTTGAATAGCAACACTTTCACTGGTGAAGCAATGCTAGACTGAGGTCCCTCCAGTAGCTACTAGCTATCTAGTAGCTACTAGCTCTCAAGCAAGCACATAGCGGTGTGCCCATGTGCTCCGAAAGAAGGTCTTGACCCATGGGTAACACTCTCTCTCCCTATCACTCTTTCTTGCTAGTTCACTAGCTACTTTGTGGTGCGGGCTCTACTATGAAGCGGGTTTCTTTTCACCACACACTTTGTTTACTTCCTTTACACTTTTTTCCAAACCTGGCTGTCCGTGGAGATGGGAACACCAAAACGAGGGTCTGACTAAGGCACCCCCCTATACATACCCAACCTTTTCCCATTGATCTTTGGTGTGCAGGTTATGAAGGGAATCTTGGAAAAAATATTCGAACGCACAAAGGTAATCTTGCTTCAAGTTCTCTTGTATTTCCTTTTAGTTTCTAGCTTTCTATCAATTATTTGGTCCTTCATGCTCTTGACCTGAGTCAAGAAGTAAGATTTAGTTTTATCCTTCTAAACTCCTAAGTTCTTCACGGCTCAAGACACTAGCTCATCTTGTGGACGATAGCATGCCGCAGTGGTGTCCTGAAATTATGCCAACATCTTTGGCCGAGAGCTCCTCAAGCAGAGATAGAAACCTCAAAGTCTTTCTCTTTTGGGGCCTGAGATTACTTTCTCACTCTTCCTCACAGTTTCATTACTACGTTCAGTTTGAGGTGTGTAAGGGCATTTTGTTCCCTATTGATCTCTTGGAAATAAATAGATCTGTGTGCAGTGAATCCCCCTTATATCACACTATCTAGTCAAATCCTAATCTAGGGTTTTCTTTTGCATGCTTTTATAAAATCTTGCACATTCATTATAATAATTCAATTCAAACCATTTAGGTTAATAAATTTCACATATCACTTCTCTTCTGGATTCAATATTTTCTCTCTTGGTTGCATAGAAAATCAATTTCTTTGATCTTTCTTTTGTGATAAGATAATTGCTTTTAGATGATTTCTTGGTGTTGTGGAGTTTAATCATCAACTTCAACAATTTGTGCATAATTTTAAGAGATTTCTTGACATATACATGTATTTTCTTAGATGAAAGGAGGGATGAATATAATTTTATGTTGTTGGAAATTAGAATGTGAGGGTCTTTTAAAGTTTTGCACATTAATTGGATGATAATATTTTAATTTTTAGATGTTGGAATTAATGGATTTGAGTTATGCGAGAGATTTGATATTGGCGAATACATATTCAAAAATATGCTTGGATGGTTTCAAATTAATGATGTGGTGGGTGACATAACCTTGTTTATGCATTGGAGCTTAATATTTATAGGGATAGATTAAATTGAAATGATTCAGAGGTTTAAAAATTAAGATAGGATGTGGAGGCTACAAGGATTTCTTGGTTTATTGATGAGGATGAGGATTTGTGATATATATGGGAGATATGGATTAGGGAGAGGGTTTGGGGTTGGGGGAAGTGTAAGAAAATAGATGTCTTTTCCTTGTCAAAGGTAGGAGAAGGATAATCGATGCATATTTTTTGGGGATTAATAGTATAGCTTGTTCTATTTATCTCTTGAAGGTCTTCAAAGGGATTAATAGTATAAATTTGCATTACAAGGAAGGATGGTTGAAGGCCTTAAAATAGGCTATATAGGTGTTAAAGAATATCCTTGATATATTGAAAGATAATGTGATACTTAATCCATGAAAAAAAGTGAAATAATGCCAAAAATACTTGTAGAAAGAGGGTATCAGGTATATACAGGATCATCATGGAAAACCAGGCCCTTAAGTGGCAATGAGAACTCAAAAAATCAGAGTTAGGCAACTTGATGTAAAAATTTGAATAAGTTATCTATATTGGCCATGTGTAGGATCATCATGGAAAAAATAGGCCCTTAAGTGGCAATAAAATTCATAAACATCAGAGCTAGGCAACTTGACATAAAAATTTGAATAAGTTAACTATATTATTTCAAAAATATGTAAGAATAGATTTTTTTGCAAATTGAATGTAGTTTCTTAACTACTGGGTTTATTTTTATTTTTAAAAAAATTATTTGGTGAAAATTTGAAATTTCAATGCAGTAGTACTTAAATTTCATGGAAAAAATAAGAAGTAGGTGTTTTTCTTACCACCCTAACCACAATAAAATGATAGTATTATTTTATAAGATTTTAAATATAAGTAGAAGACTCATGTCCAAATGTGATGCATATTTTTTTGTAATTTGTTTCCAAGTAAATAATTAATTATGATTTTTTTATTACAACTTTAAATTTGAAATATAAAAACTCGTACGTCTGACCACCTTAACTTGGTCAAAACTTCATGAAATTCAATTCTTTTTTTTTAATCCTATATTATGTGAAGCATAGAATGTGACACATGTTTCAAATTCAAAAAATGTGATACCCTTTGAAAGCTATAGATGTTTTTCAATCAACAATCAATCAAGACTTTAGTCATAATTCAAATAGAAAATAAATAATAATTATTTATTAAATTCAAAGTAAAAATTAATTTATATTGGTGGAAAGCTAAGAATCTCCTTTAAAAACCCTTTTCGTTTCATCAATTTTAGGTAAAAAAAGTTGTCAGCCACATGGGCCATCATATCACTTACATATCGCCACTTTTTGGCCCATCATGATCCTGCACATACCCTATTATTTCAAAAATATGTAAGAATAGATTTTGCAGAAAATTGAATGTAGTTTCTAGACTCCCAGGTTTATTTTAAAAAAAAGAAAAATCTATTTGGTGAAAATTTGAAATTTCAATGCAGTAGTACTTAAATTTCAGGGAAAAAATAAGAAGTAGGTGTCTGTCTAACCACCCTAACCACAATAAAATGATAATTTTTTTAATAAGATTTTACATATAAGTAGAGGATTCATGGCCTGATGTGATGCATATTTTTTTGTAATGTTTTTCTAAGTAAATAATTAATTATGAATTTTTTATTACAACTTTTAAAAAATATAAAAACTTGTATGTCTGACCACCTTGACTTGGTCAAAAAATCATGAAATTCAATTTTTTTTTTTTTAATCCTATAGTATGTGAAGAATAGAATGTGATGCATGTTTTGGATTAAAAAAATGTGATACCGCTTGCAAACTATATATTTTTTTCAATCAACCTATCAATCAAGACTTTAATCATGATTAAAATAGAAAATGAATAATAATTATTTATTAAATTGAAAGTAAAGGATAATTTATATTGGTGGAAAGCTGAGAATCTCTAAAAACCCTTTTCATTTTGTCAATTTTGGGTAAAAAAAAAGTCGTCAGCCACATGGGCCATCATATCACTTACATATCGCCACTTTTTGGCCCATCATGATCCAACACATACCCTATCCATTCCTTCTCCTTCACTTTTTGAAGGTATTAAGTTTTTTGAGGCTTATATTGAATGACATGAATTGAACTTCCAAGAGATTTTTATTTTGATTCATCCCCTACTCTATATAATCCATTAGAATATTGGAGTTGATGTCATCCCCCTTAGCAATGAAATTCAAGGCCAACCTCCTAAATAAAAAGTTCGGAAAAAGTGGATATTTTTTGTTGTCAATATCATATAAGCATGTGACAGAAGAGCATACACACTCACTTCTTTAGAATTGCAATATTTTTATTTATTAATTAACTAAATCAAAATGTAAAGATATATTTTAATCTCATAAGTAATGATTATAAAATACACAAAATAGACAAGGAAAAACAAAATTGTGTACAAACAAGTATTATTTAGCTAATTCCACAAAACCATAGGATTACATGTTTTAAATTTTTATTATTTGTCTTATGAGACACTATTTTCAAGACTTTTAAGGTACTTTCCAAATATCAAAGTATTGGACACATGATTTGCTATAAAAAAAAATATTGAAAATGAAATTTAAATCCTTAAAAATAGAAAAATCTTAACATATAGAAAAATAAATTTCATCATAGTATTCTTCATCATTTTGTACGTAATTTTTTTAAAATTTATTGAATTTCATTTTCATTTTAAAATTTATGTGTATTTAAAGATTAAAATAAAGGCCAAATTTAAATAATTATACTTGAATATTTTGTAAGAACCTACAAAGAAATATCATACTCATAATTATTTTCTCTAAGTTGCCTTTATGACACCTAGAAATATAAAAAAAATCAATACATGACCAAAATGTTATGCTATTTTGAATCAACAGTGTTGTTTTATGGACTAAAAAGAGGGCAAGGTCTTAGCCAAGTGATTAAACCTCTATAAATGAAATATTTAACAATTTAATTAAATTTAATTAAATTTTAATACAACTAACCTATGCAACAATTAATTTATAGTCGAAAACTATAAATTTGTAAAAAATTATGGATTATCAATAGAACTGCCTAAAAATATATTTTTTGTTTAAAATGTTTACTTGCACAAAAACATGTCATATTATACATAATTTTTAATTCCTTAGCCCTTCTAGACTCAACCATTATGTCTATTTTGTATCAAGAGGGTCCTAAAAATATTGATCTCTAGAACCACGTAAAAAGATCGGACCTACAAAATAAATAAAAGCATAGGTGATATGTATTTCTCTTAGCTCATCTCAAATTTTTGTACCAAATGTTTAATGTAGAATGAAAATCAAAATTAGTTTTTAGTTAGTTGTAGGTGTGGGTAGTGTGTAGATATATCAAGGAGATATGAAAATGTAATTAAACAAATGTACATATACCTACTGAAAATAGGGAGGTATTCTAATTATACTAGTGTGTATAAGGAATATAAAAATATAAATTTGAGAGATGGAAATGTAATTAGGGGTGTTTATGAGTACTCTATGATTGCAGGTGCCCTGTAATTGTTTTATTAAGTGAACCCTCTAGCAACATGGATTTTCTTAAAAGATGGGATGAAAGGGAAATTTCTAAAAGAGAGTGAGTAGGCCACCCATATAACTATTGGCTTATCCACTAGGTGAAAAATGAACACCCTACAACCCATGAATGATGATTTTTTTGCAATATTATTCAATTTTGATATTTATTAAAAAAATATTTGTGATTTGTGAATAATATTGAAATAGTATTTAAATTTAAAAAGTAAAATTAATACATATTGTTTGACATACTCTATATAATTAGTAAAATTTAAAAGTAATGTAAGTTCAATAAAATATAAAATTCTTAAATTGTTTATTTGTAAGTTCGAGTGAAGAATTAGATAAAATAAATCTAGGGAAAAGCTCATTGATTCAAAGTATAAGAACTAGTTTTGCTTGTTTTAATCTTATATGTCTCACACTTTCTTTACCTTGATAAATCATAGTTACAATGTATGATCATATATTTTTTGATGTTCAATATTTATAAATCAGTTGAATTCTGAAATATCCAACATTTAATCAATCTAAAATAATTTTAAAATACATAATATCAAAAATTAACTTCAAGCAATAATTTTTACACATTTTTTTCTTTATATTTTATTAAATTATAAATTCAAATTATATATATAGAGTAAACATAATAAATATGGGAGATGATCCTATATAATAAAAACTATCAGTAAATAATGAGCTATAAAAAAATGTTCCCTTTCATCTCTTCTCTTTTAAAACTAGCAGTTGCATGTAGTGACATGCAATGATGAGCCGATAGGCACAGGGGAACTTCAAATGGTAGGGATGTATACACACATAGAAGGAATTAAGAATAAGACATATACATATCTGCATGCAGGGAATGATAAGTTATATTTGAAGTGTTATATGAAACATCGATCTCACCATTGATCGCAGTGACTAAGAATTCCATGTGCAAACAACATTGATACATACTAACACATTATTGGAATGATAACCCATATTTTGAGTTTTGAATAGAACATTGATGTCACCATTGTTCGCAGCTGTGATGGAGAATGTATTTTCCATATGTGCAGATATGTATGTATGTCATAGTAGATGCAAACATGATTGATACATATTGATCCCTATGTGTCATATGGAACATTGATGCAACCATTAATTAGTTTTAACCAACAATATCTAAACAACACCTTATCAAAGATTGAAACAATATAGGCTTTCCAAGAACACCTTATAAAAAATGAAACAATATAGCCTAAGCTAGAGAACAACAATCAACGGTGCCTTATGGAAATCAACATAAACTATATAACATTAAATATTTTATTGCATTGCAAGCATAGCTACTAACCAGAAGTCATAAATCAAACAATACTGGTTTCAACAGCGGCCCAGATGGAAAAAACCATAAAACACAAAAATTCACAGTAACAAATGTATACAAAAATATAGTCTTTTTTCAACAGCATGGTAACGAAAATTGTAATAATATACTGACACATTCTTGGAATGATAAGCCATATTTTGAGTGTTATATGGAACATTGATGCCACCATTGTTTACAATGATGGAGAATGCATTTTCCCTATGTGTAGATATGTATGTATGTCATAGTAGATGCAAACACGATTGATACATATTGATCCCTATGTGTTATATGAAACATTGATGCAACCATTAATCAGTTTTGACAAACAATCTAGTTTTTTCTGAACAACACCTTATCAAATATTGAAACAATATAGCCTTTTCAATAGAAAATTATCAAAAATGGAACAATATAGCCTAAGCTAGAGAACATAAATCAACAATGCCTTATGTAAATCAACATAAACTATATAAATTAACTATTTTATTGCATTGCAAGAATAGCCACAAAACGAAAGCTATAAATCAAAAAATATTGGTTTCAACAGCGACCTAGATGGAAAAACCCACAAAACACAAAAAATCATAGTAACAAACATATGCCAAAATATAGTCTTTTTTCAACAGCACAAGAATGGAAATTGAAACAATATAGCCTTTTCAATAGAGTTTTTTAATAATACTTTTATGATACCATTATGCAAAGATAGTAAAGCATAGATTACATTGAGATAGATATACATTATCTTAAAAGGATAATACAATTATGTGAAATCCTAGAATATAATTGAAATGTCAAATAAGTGTTTTTACATAAGTCATGCACAACCTTAAGAATAAATAGATAATTTCATTCATAGAATTCTGTTGAAGATTAATACAAGAATTTTAAATTATATATTTTTTATTTTATTTCCCATTATGACTGATTTTGTAGTCATTGATTATTCTCAAAGGTCATTTATAAGACATTACTTCCTCAAAATCCCCATTGTGCGATTTGAAAACTCAACAAATTTAGGATCATAACAAAAAGCCAAACCATTATGAATGTTGGGACTCATGAAAACCAAAAATAATTATAGTTGATAGAGCATGGCTGAAAGCCTTGTGGCAAGGTTGACTTCATAGAAGATCTAATGTTGTGAAAAGATCCACATTACTCATGAATATAAATCATGATGAAAGATCCATGACTAAGGCATTACTATTTTATGTGAGACATGATTGTTTGTGTTGAGTATGTTTTAAAAAAATCAAAGGAAAATGTGAAGTTTAGTGCAATAAACACGTGTCATTGGTAGACAATATGTAAATTAGGAAATATAAAGAGTCCTATAATTTATAAAAAATAATATGCAATGCATGTGAAATAAAAGGGATTAAATAAATAAGATGTAGGAATACCTTGTAGGTGCAACAAAATTTAACTTATGAATAGAAGAAAAGAAGGCATGATCTCCACCCTACCATATTGGGTCATGTAGGCTCATGGTCTGCCACCAAACCCCCAAACAAGAATATACATTAGCTACCACTATGATTAATAATGAAACCAATGTTTTAGCGCCTGAGAATTTTTTTAGTTGAAATCAGTATTATAGATTTTTAAAAGTATATATAGTTGTATCATTTATGGCAAATAATTTGACATGTAGTTGTTAAATAAGAGATGGGATAAAGGACATATAGCCTTACCTTTTATATAAATATAATTTAGTTGCAACTTGTACACCATGACAAACATGTGATCACAAAGCTATTTTGTATTGTGGAGATGTGCAGTTATAGTTGAAAATGTTTGCAATCTAAAATGGTTTCAATTATATATAGTTAGACACAAGGAAAATGTGAAGTTTAGTATGATGAACATTTGTCATTGGTAGACAATATCTAAATTAGGAGATATAAATAGTTCTATAGTTTATAAAAAATAATATGTAATGCATCTACAACAGAAGAGATCACATAAAAAAAATGAAGGCATACCTTGAGGAGAGAACAAGACACAACATGTTTATTATTATAACTCCCATATAATTATGTTCTGGCACCTAAGAATTTTGTTGAGTTGAAATCAGTACTATTCATTTTTGAAAGTATGTACATTTGTATCATTTGTGAGAAAGAATTTGAGATGAAGTTGTAAAATAAGAGATGAAATAAAGGAGATATAGCATTAAATTGTATATAAATGCAATGTATTTGCAACTTGTACACCATGGAAAAGTTGCAATCGTGAAGCTATTAAGAATTGTCAAGATCTGTAATTACATTGAGAATATTTGTAATCTAAGTTGGTTAGAATTTGATATAGTTAGACACAAATGGTTTGAAGGTGAGAGCACTGGGAGCGGAATTATTGACCAAAGAAGATGAAGGTATTTAGAGAAACACTAAATATAAATGTTATTTAGTGAAACAAAGAAGAGGAAGGAATCCAGGTTTTTCATTGGAGTAGACAAGAAGCATAATGCAAGAATCAAATAGAAAATTCTCTTAGTAGTCACCATAGAAGCAAAACTCTGGCTAGCTTGGTAGCAGTGGTTGCAACTGGACTATGCAGGGAACGACAAGGAAGCAAAATTGAAAATGGTGGGAATTCTAAATGCATTGAAATTAATAGGGAAAGGAGAAGTAGTATAGTTACCATAAAGAATAGAAACATTTCATCATGATGGAAATCCAGACAATTGTTGGAGGTGATCCTCTTCTTTGATTCAAAGTGCATTGGATTTGTTGGAATGTAGTCTAAAGTATTTGTCAAAAGAGAAAGGTGGATCTATATGTATTTGTATTATTTATTTTACACGGGAAAAGTTGTGAATGTTAGTCCTTGTCTTTCTTTAGTTCCAATATCTATTATAGCTCTCTCCAATGTCAACCCTTTAGATTTATGTATTGTTATTTCCCAAGCCATTGTCAAGGGGAGCTATCTTTGGCTACCCCGTGTGATCAAGGGAAAGGGGATGGATTTTGGGTTTTATTGATCCCATGCTTGGCCAATGTAGTTTGGGAAGTGGAAAAAATATTCAGATGGTTGAGGTGGTTTAGAACCCCTATCATATATGATAGACTTCAAAAAACCCAATGATTAATTAGCCAAGCCGCTGCCACCCAAAGATTTTTTGTTAACATTACTTGTTCACCAATTACAAGTAAGAGCTCTTCTTGAAGTTGCTCATCACCATGATAATCAAGTGTGTTTTGCTGAGTAGTTTCAGAAGCACTAATTGTAATGGGTACATTTAATTGTTGAAGAATTTTTCTATTGTACAGGGAAACCAACCTATTTGTTGGGAATAAGTGAATAGTTGCATCAAATTCTTGGTTTTCTTTAGCTAAAAGCATGGAATTTGTTTGATTCATAAGAGATTTCCAATTATCCCGAGATGCCTAAAAATTTTGAATATTGAAAAGGAGTCTATGAAATTGTTGTTATGTATCAGATTGTCCATGTTGGCGGAAGACTATGTCAAGCATGACAACAACATTAAAAGTGTGCCAAAGAACCAAGGCTGTGGAGCAAGAAGCGTAGATAGGCCTATCCAAAATAGGTGGTGATTGTCCTAGGTCACCCACAAGTATAATAGAGGAACCACCGAATGGCTGCATATGTCTAGCAGGAGACACTTCCTACAATTGACTATCTATTTTGAGCAACAACTTGGGGAAAAATAAGCTCATTTCATCAATTAAGATGTACTTAATATGTTTGAATTCCTCTTGAAATATGGTCAATGGATGTCCTTTTAATGGTTACATATCTCTAATTGGTATTTGGAGAGTTGTATGCATTGTAGAGGCACGCATATTGTAGGCAAACACCCCCATTGGTGCCAAATAAAGCAAAGGATTCATTCTCTAGTTCGGAAATGTATTTAGTGCTCTTCAGCTATTTTCTATAAGAAACTATTTACTTGTACCAGCAGTACCTTGAATAATCATACACAACAATGATGATAAAGATGGGGCAAGATGGTGTTGTTCAATAATATTTAGAGCGATATTTTTCTTTGGAGAAAGTTGATGAAAAAGTGTAGGTGCAACTAGTGGGCAAAGAGTATCTTGAGCTCTATGCAATTTACTTATTGATATGAACTCTATAACAATGTTATGAAAATTTTTAGGAACATCATGTGTGCCCCACATTCAATTTACATTGAAGTCTTGTCTACCCAATAGTTGCAGTTGGTCAAAGGAAACATCGTTTGTAATGCTAAGGTGAGAAAGCAACTCCCATTCATATTCATCTATGGGAGGCAAAGACTAGGTGTTGTCGGTATCACTATTACCTTCCTCTTCAATGGTGAGGGGAGTAGTAACTCTATTGACATGCCAAGGGTGATAGCCAGCAACATGAAATAGCCTCCAACTCTATGTTATGCTATCTCTAGTGAGGCCTATGTTTGCTTCAACATTTCAGAAAGGATTGTATAGTAGAAATTCTAACCAAAAAATTGTTTCAAAGGTATCACTATGCTTTGGAGGGAAAACTTGAATAGTGGGTAAACAATGATGATAGTAGGGTGTGGGTGCAAATGCCAACCCCCAACTTTGTGATTTTTCTAAAATGTATACAATTGTGCAAATTGAATAAGGGATATAGTCTACATTTCAGCTATTTTTTACATGTAAAATTGAATATAAACACTTACAAGCTCATCACCATTATCAACTATTTTCAAATGGTGGAATGTCTAGCTACTCATGTTCAAAGACAAGAAATACCTGCTTGAGATGACAAGGGGAAAATTTTGCAGAAAATGGCATGTTCTTGTGCATCAATGTCACGATGTGCAACTGAGTTCATCATGAATTTTTGATAAGCAAGCAACACTTTATCCCCAAATGAATTTTTATCTGCAAGCCTCTGCAAGATATCAATATAGCTTTCAGATTTTTTTTGAGACTTTGATGCATATTTGGAAATGTAGTTTAACACAATTTGTCTTCACAAGACTGGCTGGCAATCAACGTTTTCTCACTAGATTGCAAGCATCTCAAGGTTGAGCATATTAACATGCTCATCATTTCTTGGTGGCTTATATGATTTTTTTGATTCACTATCAATTACCAATGTCGATCATGGTTGTGCATTCCACGAAGCTTTTTAGCGACATTGTAATTGGTGGCCTTTTTTCCTAAGGCAAGTGTAATGAGTACATTTGGTATGCCTCTATGCCATATTTAGTAGATATTTGTAATCCATCATTGGATCGATGGAATAAATTTGTGGACTTTCAATCAAACACAGGTCCTCCAAAGAAGAGTGGTCGACTCTTGGTATTAGTTATTCTGGGGAACAAGGATTCCATGCTAAAACATAGTGATCAAAGAAGTTTTTTTCTTGTTGAAGTGCATGTGGGTTGGACCAATCAAGAATTCCCATATTCAGTGCACCTGGAAGCCACAATAAAATATGGTCATGTGTTGATCCATGGTGTTGCCACTCATACCTATACTAGTAATCGTTTGTATGGAAAAGCCTCTCAATAACCTCTTCATAGAAAATGGTGAACCGCAAACTTGCATGTACAAGGTCGTTATGTGTGCGTTTTGGATGACATTATTTGTGAATCATCTTTGAGAGTATGGCATATGCGGCTGGGTATGAGGATCAATTAGCTTGTGCAAATCAGGCCATTTTGTGTTTGGATAGCTCAAAGTGAAGAAGAGAGCTGGTGTGCCAAGGTGGTGGATCATTGGTGCGATCTCTTGTTGGAACTTTCCCCAAAATGAGTGCATCCCTCAGAAAGATGTAGCAAAGTAAAAAAGTTTGTTTTCTATTTGGGTGTCTTGTGCATCTTGAAGCAATTATCACAAAGCAACAAATTTTGGGATCCTTTCTTCAATGTTTGTTTTCATGAAAACAAAAGCTGATTGTTGGCTTAGATATCTCATTATCAAATCATAAAGGTAATATCTAAATATAACATGCCTTCCAAATCTATTATCATAGTATCTCATCAAGTGCAATGCATATTCATGTAAGTGAATTTGTATGCTTCTCGATTTTTGAGGCATTGTTGTTCCAATGGGGAACAATGTTGGAAAAGCCATGCTTAATAACCATCTATATTGTATTCATTGATAGGGTGAGAATTTATCTTAGGTCAAGGAAAAGTATGTTGACTAATGTCTTCAATCTACACGACATCTATAATTGCCTAAAATTCTCGAGGAGGATTAGGCATCAATGGAATAAATGATGATGAATCCTCAAGCTTGGCTTCCTCATCAACAACACTTTACGAAGTCTCCATTGGTTCAAGTATGTTATGTGATGGTTCTTTCATTGTGTGTAGAAGATCAAAAATGTTAGTACTTATAGAAGACAACAAATATAAAGCATCACAATCAATTGCAAGACCACTATAGTATTGATCATTCTCAATTTTTTTTTATTAATGTAGCCATGACATTATGTTTATCAACTTAGCAATCATATTTCATCCCCTAAATGTCATTTCTTCGAACAATCACCAGTTCAAGATCATGTAGGCAATGTGGTAACAAAGTTGCAATGGTCATGATGTCTTGAGGGAAGCTTATAGTATGTCCACTATATTTGTATTGGACTCCTCTAGCATGGGTCACTTGTAAAACTGGAGCAACTCTAGCTATAAGCATTTCCTCAACCCGAGTAAGATTTGGAAGGATAGGAGGTTTTGGTCTTGGATCCATCTTGTTAACTAAACTTAATCTATGGATTCCTTTTTCAAAATCACAACGCAAAACTACGATGTTCGAGTTTGATTCTCACACTTTCATGTTGGCATATATTTCCTTGCAAAGACTACAAAATTTCAAATCAGACAAAGCATCAACACGTTGATGGAAGGACTACATTAAAATATGAAAATGATCTCCAAATATGCTACTAAAGTGGTGGAAGTCTGATGACGTGGATGTCAAGACATTCCCAACAAGGATTTGTTGAGGTCTACAACCACCTACCATTGAGGTTCCTTCATTGGGAAGGTTGTGCAGAAGTTGGGAAGGGATGGGGGGTGTTTGACTATATAAGCGAGCATGTTCTTCCAATGAGCTTGGTAGCAATTTCATTATGCCTGCTTGATCAGGTGGGGCCAAGAAAGGATGGAATACAATGACTCTTTGTTGCAAGTATTTTCCTCGATGACTTGCACAAATCTGGTCTCTATGGTGCACATAATAGAGTTGGTTTCTTTGGCATTTTGTTGCCTTTTTTCGGTCGACAATTGATATAGGGATGGAGCTTGAACAATGCATGGGGAAATTATTCCAAAAGCAATATAAAATTCTTGGTAATGGCACTATTGATTAGAGCGATGGACAATGTATGTCCCCTATGTATAGATATGTATGTATATCATAGCAGATGCAAACAAAATTGATTCCATAAGGCATTGTTGATTGTTGTTCTCTAGCTTAGGGTATACTATTTCATTTTCAATAAGAGACTATTAAAAAGGCTATATTGTTTCATTTTCGATAAGCTGCGAATGAGAAAAGACTATATTTTTGGATAGGTTTGTTACTGTGATTTTTTGTTTGATGCCAAAATTGATCGCAGTGATGGAAAATGTATTTTCCCTGTGCAGATATGTATGTATGTCATAGTAGATGCAAACAACATTGATACATAGTGATCCCTATGTTTATTCTATTAGGACATTCTTGGACTGATAAACTATATTTTAAGTGTTATATGGAACATTCATGCCACCATTGATCTAACTTTAGGAACTCACATGTAGCAACAATATACTCTAGACTCATCCAACACAAGAAAATTAAAACTACAGACATCAAATGACAAAATTTTGGAAACCTCCAATTGTGTGGTTTTCCCCTATTGTGTGAGGGTAAGAGTACAAAGCTATGCCAAACTTTTATAGAACACTGATCCAACTTTTAAACTTGAATCACTGAAAAAATGATATATGTTTTGAATTTTGAAATGATGTAAACTAATGATAATATTTTTTAGTATATTTTATGTTTGTATTTTTTTGAAAAATAAAAATAAAAATTGAATATAGTTTTTTTTATAAATTAACACTATAATTTAGTTGCTAATTGCTAAAAAATGAAGTTACATGAGATGAAAACCTTTATATATTAAATTTGATTTATTTTTCTTCAATTTTTATGTGTTTATTTATAACTTGAATCTTTAGGGCATGGATATATTTTTTTCCAATTTTGATAAATATTTATTTTTAAATAAATATTAAAATGTGCATAGATTGAAACTTAGCCGTATTAAGTCGATGCCAAATTTTATATAAATTATTTATCGAAAATAGAAAATAAATTATACCATCTTGATACCAATTCTTATATCTAAGGCATCATATTTTTTTTCTATTTTTTCAAATAAGTTTTACTATTTTTGCTTGACATGGTAATCAACCTAATATTTTGTGTTGATAACCTTCATTTAGTAATAATGAAAAGGAATTTATAAATATTAATTAAAATTTTAATATATATATATATATATTTTAAAACTAAACTTATGGATCTACAAAAGGGTATTTTTATATTTTAAAAAAACTGGTTTTTACAAGAGTAGAAGTTGTTGAAACATCAAGTTTTTCGAATAATTTTTAGTTTTTGGTAAATTGAACTCAAAGTGGTGCTAAATATGTATTTAGCCAACAATTTTAGTTGGAAATTTTTTGGACATATATAACTTAGATAGAATGAATCTTATAAGATCATATGCTTGACCAAAATTATTTTCTAGTTAAAATTAATTAAATTCACCTATGTTGATAAGTTGGTTGAAAGTGTGACATAGTTTTTTGCTAATACTTGTGAACTTTGGCCAAAATTTTTGTTAGCCTTCCTGATTTTAAGCCTTCTAATGCCTGATTTCTGGTTGGGAAGAAGGTGGAGGTTTTTATTTTTATTTTAAATTAAAAGTGTTTGGCACATCGATAGAGAAGGCCGGAAAAATCAAATGCTGGTTGGTATCAACATTAATTGTTGTATGGTTCCTTTGTGGTGAGAATGTCTACAAAGTAATAAAATAGTCCATATTATCTTTGAAGGATAGTTGTTATTTGTCTAAACCTCATTAAATACTTGTTACAATGGGAGGCTATATATTAATTTTTAGATGAAACATTTATGAAATCCTTATTGAGGCCTAGACAAATAACAACTATCCTTGAAGCCATACAAAAACAACCAACAATTCCTTATCATGAAGAACATGAACTATTTTATCACTTTCCAACTATTCCCACTGGACAAAAATCATAGATCAAATAATTTATTCGAGGCCACAAAACAACAATCAACATAAAGAAATGTCTTTATGGAGAATAGCATAAATTGTTTTATTACTATGACAAACAAGAACAATTTCAATAAATGCACTATGTTGCTCTCAAATATGAGAACAAAAACTATGCATCAAAACATATGTACCCATTCTTTTTTCAATGGTTGCAACAATTTTGGATGAATGGACATAGGGCCAAGCCATGCCAAGCAACAATAATTTTTTGTGGAAAATTTTAAGTATAGGCCTAAAAAAAATCGTAATTATCTTATGAAAAGAATAAGCATAGGAAGTAGTATATGGATTTTGTTTGCATTTGATTTCACATACATACATATCTTCACATAGGGATGAATGTTTTCCATCTCCAATTTCACAAAAATACATATTTGTATATGAGGAAAGTAAAATGAATAACGACAAAAGAAGGTCTTCTCTCCACCCTTCCTTATTGGGTCATGGAGCCCCATAGTATCTCACCAAACCCCCAAGAAAGAGCATACATCATCCACCACTCTTATCAATAGTGAAATCAATGTTCCTTATTACACTTACTATACAACCTATCATTCTAACAACTCCCTTTTTGAGGCTGAAAGAAATAATAACTGAAAAGGTGCATTTAACTTCAGATTCCCTAAAAATATTATTTAAACATGGCAAGCATTATATATGAATGTTGTCTACATCTAATTTCACATACATACATATCTGCACAACAAAAGAAATACATACTTTTTATATTTGTAAATTTCCAACCAATAGATTCCTACATATGCATCCAATGCATGCAATACATATATATGAAGCTCCAAAACAAAAGCTACACCACTATATATGTATCTAAAGTTAGATGCACATATATACACATTATTGATTGTTGTTGCATAGATTTTAACATATTATTTTGTTTATGGTTTCCATGTAGTGGCGATAGTTGCAAAGCAATAAAATAGTCCACATATATAGATACAATAAATAATGAAATAGTCCACATATATAGCCACAATAATATATATGCATTGTTGATTGTTGTTGCATAGATTTGAACGTATTATTTCATTTATGGTTTCCATGTAGTGGAGATAGTTGTAAATTAATAAAATAGTCCACATATACAAAAACAATAAGCAATTAAACATTTTTTGTTATTTACAAAAATGCATTGTTGACTGTTGTTCTATAGCTTCAGGTTATAGCCAAAGATACAGAACAATAGTCAACAATGCCTTGTAGAAAACAACATAAATTGTATAGTGTTGCAACCATCACCACAAAACGAAATCCTAAAATGAAACAATGATGGTTTCAACAAAGATCTAGAAAATTATTTTTTCAGCAGAAACCTATCAATAGATGCAAGAACAAATATAGATAATTTTAAGTCTAGATACATATGTTTGTTGCCTAAGAAGAGGAAATAACATCACTTGGCACCACTTGTGATGAAAAAATTACTTCATGTATGGGTTGCATATATTGGTGATGGTTGCAATAACAGGTTGCATTAAAAACTTAGCACAGTAATTGAGTAGCTTATGCAATTTTCAATAAGGAATTATTTAGTGTAGAGCTATAGCTTGAGGTGCACAACATACATAGTTATCCACACCTATACTTTTCAATTCATATATATATCTATATATGTATTTATAAGTTTAAATGCAACTACATGTATCAACATATATAAATGTAGATATATATGTGTGTAGGTAAACTCAAGATAAATCACAAAAGTATTGTTCAGTAAGTAGACCACAATCATGATTGAATGTCACATAGGAAATATTATAACAAAAATGAAGTTATATGCAATTCTAATAAATGAAAGAAACATAAAAGCTACACATAGCAGGCTACTCCCAAATGGCTAGCAAACATAAAGGTGAAGAACACATAAATAGGTCAAATATAAATAAGTCACACTGTATATTACAAGCATCACTAATTCAAGAAAATAATTTTCCCAGCTAGTTGGATGCACATGACAAAGAGCCAATACAATTCTTAGCAACAAAAATGAAAAAAGGAACAAATTTATGGGATTGGCACCCAAGGGTTGTCCAATAGCCTAGGGAGAGCTAGAGTCCATTGACATTGTTGGGGATGCTCTTTAAAAAGGTGAGAGTTGCAACACTAATGGCTGGCTACAAGATCTATGCAAGAACAACACAAGGGCCGAAGGTTCAATTAAAGCAACAAAGTCTAACGAGCTCTCTTCCCAATTTTTTATTTTAAATTTTTAATCTTTCAAATTTTTTGTGGAGACATTAACAATATGAGCGAAAACAAATAATATTAAAAATGAACATCTGGAAAGCTCTTTGTAAATCATTTTGAAAATAGTCTATTTTCTTGAAAAACAACCAACCAAGAACATACATTGTCGATCACTACAATCAATGGGGGCATGAATATTCCATATAACAATTAAAATACAACTTATCATTCCAAGAATGTCCCAAAAAAATAAACATAGGGATGAGTATGTATCAATGTTGTTTGTATCTACTATGAAATACATACATATCTTCACATAGGGGAAATACATTGTCCATCACTACAATCAATGGTGGCATCAATGTTCCATATAACACTTAAAATATTAATTATCATTCCAAGAATGTCTTAGTATGTATCAATATTTTTTGCATCTAGTATGACATACATACATATCTACACATAGGAGAAATAAAGAAACACAACAAAACAAGGCATTGTTCATCACTGGGATTAATGGTGACATCAATGTTACATATATTATTTAAAATATAACCTATCATTTCCTACGTGCAGGTATGTATGTATGTGTTATTTTATGGTGATGGCTACAACATGATAAAATAGTTAATGTTATACAAATTTTATTGCTTTGCATAATGTTTTGTTGTTTATTGTTCTCTAGCTTTGGCTATTTTGTTTCATTATTGATAAGGTACTAGTAGGGAAAATAATTTTTCCATATGCATAGGTTAGTCACTATGAATTCTTCTCTTTTGTGCATTTTTTCCATCTGGGTCACTGTTGAAACCAATATTGTTTCATTTATGGTTCGTGTTTTGTGGCGAGTTATTGCAAATTATTTTGTTTCTTCCAATTTTTCCATCTGGGTCTCTGTTGAGACCAATATTGTCTGATTCATGGCTTTCGTTTTGTCTCTATGGTTGAAATACAATAAAATAATTAATGTTATACAATTTATGTTAATTTCCATAAGGCATTGTTGATTGCTGAGCTCTAGGTTAGGCTATATTGTTTCATTTTTGATCGAGTGTTGTTGAGAAGTCTATATTGTTTCAATTTTCGATAAGGTTCTAATGAGAAAAGACTATATTGTTTGTTAATATGAATATTGTTTGATTTATGGCTTCCATGCATTTCTTTTGCAACCATCACCCCATACCAAAAAAAACCCTCCAACCACCTTCAGAAAACCCTGACAACTGGTGATCGAACTTGCACCTTCACAGTAGCTCACCATTGTGGCATCAACATTAATTATTATATGGATTTTGTGTAGTGGGGATGGTTGTATAGGGGCTTTCCATTGTGGCATCAACATTAATTGTTGTATGGTTTACGTGTAGTGGTTATGGCTGTAATAACACCTCCCATTTTAAACCCCAAAAAATATAGCGAAACTCTATGCAATTTCCAATAAGGTATTATTGGGTGTTGTTCTATGGGTTTTCTTGCTATCAAGGCTATGAGCCAAAACAACCAGCTTTTCTAAAGGTACAAGTTCAATCACGCAATTCACATATATCATTATTTGCGGTTGTTCTTATATATACTTGTGGACATGTTTGTTTGCATGTATACATCTACATATGCATATACATAAACATATATGTATGCAATTGAAATTTTTGAGTGCATGCATGTTCATTCAAATGTGTGTAGATACATGTGTCTGTAATACATTTGTATGTGTACATGCATTGAGGAGTAGTATCGCTAAAGCCACAGGTCAACATATACAAATTCCTTATCGATAAGAATGTGAACTATTTTCATACTTTGCAACCATCGCCACTGCACAAAAACCATACAACAATTAATTTTCATGCCAACCGCCATTTTAATTTTGATGGCCTTCTCTATCAAATTTCCAAACTATATTAAGTGCAATAAGAAACATCAGTTTCAGCATTGGTGATAGTAGGCCAATGTATCTTGTTGATTGGTTTGCATTTTGTGGTGATGGTTTTGCATGGGTTTGTTACCATGAATTTTTTGTGTTTTCTAGGTTTTTCCATCTGGGCCACTGTTGTAATGAATTTTGTTTCATTTATGGTCTCCGTTTTGTGGTGATGGTTGCAACACAATAAATTAGTTAATGTTATACAATTTATGTTGTTTTTCCTTCTTTTGTTGTGTGCCATATAATTTTCCCTATGTGCAGATATCTATATTTATGGAATTAGATGCAACCAACATTCATATGTATGCAACCTGTATATTATGTGTAGTAAAAAACATTGATATCACCATTGAATACGCTGGTGGACAATGTATGCATGCCTACCACAAAATAGCATAAACTATTTTAATATTGTTTCATTTATGGCCTCTGTTTGGTGGTGATGGTTGCAACGCAATAAAATAGTTAATGTTATATAGTTTATGCTGTTTTTCCTTCTTTTGTTGTGTGCCAGTTAATTTTCCCTATGTGTAGATATCCATATTTTTGAAATTAGATGAAGAAAACATTCATATGTATGACAACTTAAAAAATTGATATCACCATTGAATACGTTGGTGGACAATGTATGCACGCCTTCCAAGAAATAGCATAAATTATTCTATGAATTAAACAAGTTTTAAATGCTAGGTCTAGAAAACTGGAATGAAATTTATCAATCAATAAGAGAAATAGGTATTGTACCTTTGATTCATTCTAATATACAATAATTGAATCATGAAAATATTATTATAAGTAAAACTAATAATATCTTTTTGATTGAACCTTATGGTCCTTATTCTCAAATTCCATGATTAAATCTTTGACCCTTAGCACCTTGTTATTCCAATTAAGTATCATATGAATCATGAAACATTATTTAGATAGCGAAACAAAACATTCACACTCAACAAGGTCTAGATTCTCTATATTTAATATTCTCACATCCCATGTATGAGTGTTTCTCCTTATAAAATGATGAATTTATGGCATATGGGATTATGTCCAACTTGTACATATTTATCAAAAACAAATAAAGAAGAACATTAGGCCATGTTGTCTTCAAAACTTAGAAATAATTTTTCTTGATGACCATGGAAATAAGATCGTTCTTCATATACCAATAAATAGTGAAGGTATTGATGAACATTTTAAAATTGTTACTATATTGGAGATAGACATGACATGGGATCACATTTATTATTGGCTACTTATTGATTGTGATAAATTTATCATGAATTTATTGTTGGTTTATTGGCGCATAACCATGCTATTATACCTTGAAGTTCATAGAGATGCCTTAGTCAATAAGACCATAGCACAAAAACATTTAAAATAGTGGATTAGATGGGAATAACCACAAAAAAAAAGAATTCATAACAAAAAACACATGCTTTTAACTGGTTATATATTAAGACAATGGATAGTAACTTATAATGTTTAACAAAAAAAGATACACTTCTTTTCTTTTGTATTGTTTATGTCACTTATAGTTTTGTTTCACTGTTACTATATCTTCATCATTTTATTTTATATTGTTTGGTTATATAGTTATGTCACCCTATTTAATGCATGTATTAGTATTTACAGTTGTTAAATTGCCTTGCAACCATCAACACCACATGAAAAACACAAATGAAACAATATTGGTTTCAACAGTGCCTTATCACAAGTGAAACAATGTAGCCAAAGACATAGAACAACAGTTGACAATGCCTTGCAGATAACAACATAAACTATATAACATGCACTATTTAATTGCGTTTAAAAAATGAAACAATATCTAGCCAAAGATAAAGAACAATGGTCAACAATGCCTTATGGAAAATAACATAAACTGTATAGCATTGCAACCATAACCACAAAATGGAAGCCTTAAATGAAACAATAATGGTTTCAACAACAACCTAGAAAATTATATATTGAACAACACCTTATCGGAAATGACCATATACACACATACAAACCCACACATACATACAAAAATTCTAAATAACAAACACCAATTGTGCAAATATAAGAGTATCTAGCAATCCAACCAGAGAAGAAGTAAATAACCATATTTATATAAAAAAACTTGACATATCTATATATAGATAAACACATTACCTCAAAGATACATGTAGAAAATGAATATTCATACACACACACTCACACCTTAAATGAAACAATAATGGTTTCAACAACAACCTAGGAAATTCTATTTTTCAACAGCACCTCATCAAAAAGGAAAGAATATAGCCAAAGCTATAGACCAACAGTCAACAATGCCTTATGGATAACACCATAAACTCTATAAAATTTACTATTGTATTGTGAATCGAATATGAAACACTATAGCCAAAACTAGAGAACAATATTCAACAATGACATATAAAAATTCAAGATAGCAAACACCAATTGTGCACATATAAGAGTATGTGGCAATCGATCTAGAAAGGAAGCAAATAACTACATTGATATTAAAAACTGGACATATTTGTATATAGATAATCACACGACCTCAAAGATACATTTCACAAAATGTATATATACAGCATACACACTCACACCCTAAATGAGACAATAATGATTTCAATAGCAACCTAGGAATTTTTTTTTTTCAACAGCACATTATTGGAAAGGAAACAATATAGCCAAAGCTATAGAATAGCAGCCAAAAATGCCTTATGGATAACAATATAAAATCTCTAACATTTACTATTGTATTGCAAATCAAATATAAAACAATATAGCCAAACCTACAGAATAACACTCAAAACTGCCCTATGGAAAACAACACAAACTCTATAACATTAACTATTTTACTACATTGAAAGCATTGACACAAAATGGAAGCCATAAATGAAACAATATAAACTATATATCACTGCAACCATGACCACAAAATAGAAGCCTTGAATGAAACAATAATGGTTTCAACAACCTAGAAAATTCTTTCTTGTATAGAAACTTATCAAAAATGACCATATACACACATACACACCCACACATACATATAAAGATTCAAAATAGTGAACAACAATTGTGGAGATATAAGAGTATGTGACAATTTAACTAGATAAGAAGCAAATAACTATATTGATATTAAAAACTAGACATATATATATATATAGATAAACACATGACCTCAATGATACATGTAGAAAATGAATATATAGACATACACACTCACACCTTACATGAAACAATAATGGTTTCAACAACAACCTAGGAATTTATTTATTTTAATAGGACCTTATTGAAAAGGAAACAATATAGCCAAAGCTATACACCAACAGTCAACAATACCTTATGGATAACAACGTAAACTCTATAACACTTATTATTGTAATGTGAATCGAAGACGAAAAAATATAGCCAAAGCTAGAGAACAACAATCAACAATGCCCTATAGAAAACAACAAAAACTCTTTAACATTAACTATTTTATTGCATTGCAACCATTAACATAAAATGAAAGCTATAAATGAAACACTATAGCCTAAGATAGAGAACAACAATCAACAATGGCTTATGCAAAAAAAATGAACTACATAACATTAACTATTTTATTGCATTGCAACCATCACCACAAAATGGAAGCCATAAACAAAACAAAATTGGTATCAATAATCACCCAGATGAGAAAACCTGCAAAACAAAAAAATTCATAGTAACAAACCCATGCAAAACTATCGCTACAAAAGCCGAACCATAAATAAATAAAAAATTGGTTTCAAAAAACTATATAGTCTTTTTTTCAATAGAACCTTATCAAAAAGGAAACAATATAGCCAGAGCTAGAGAATAATAATCAACACTGCCTTATGGAAAACAACATAAACTATATAATATTAACTATTTTATTTTGTTGAAACCATCGCCACAAAACGAAAACCATAAATGAAACAATGTAGCCTAAGCTAGAGAGCAATAATAAATAATGCCTTATAGAAAACAACATAAACTATATAGCATTAACTATTTTATAGTGTTACACCCATTAGTAGAAAACGAAAGCCATAAATGCAACAATATTGGTTTCAACAATGACCCAGATGGAAAAACACATAAAACACAAAAATTTCACAGTAACAAACCGATTCAAAACCTTCACCACAAAACACAAACCACAAATGAAACAATATTGTTTTTGAATAGTGACCCAGATGAGAGCACCCACGAAAAACACATGAGTTCATAGTAACAAACTAATGTAGAAACAAACAATATTGGTTTTCAATAGTGACCTAGGTCAAAAAAACCATAAAAATTACACAAAGTCACAGTAACAATCCAATGCAAAAACAAAGGATATTGCCTTCCACACATTGCATCTACATGGAAACCATCAATGAAACAATATAGCCTAAGCTACAAAATAACAATCAACAATGCCCTTTGGAAAAAAATAGAAACTATTTTTGAAATATTCTAGAAGGGATTTTTTCAATATGCACCTCTTCCCGCTTGCTTCAAATGCACCTCTTCTTGCTTGCTTTCTCCACCACCTGCAAAAAATGGACAAAGAATTATCACAACCAACACTTTTGTACTACTTTTGCAACCATTGCCCCATGTAAAAAACAGAAAATAACCTCCAACCACCTTCACATAAATTCCACAACGGATAATCGCACTTGCTCCTTCATAAAATATTTCCCTCCTCATTCACAAATCTAATAGTACCACCTTTATCTCGACTGATAGCCCGACACTGGAAAGATTAAAAACAGGGAAGGCTGATGAAAATTTCAACCAAAGTTCACACATATAACCTATCGGCTAATAAAATCATACACTAACCAGGTAGTGAGGAGTTTTTATATGGGATAATTATTTGATTGGAATTTGTGCTTCATGAAAACATGCCACATGATTGTTTAAATACATTTGAAAATAATGTTATTCTATATACATTAATCATACTACCATAAAATTAAAATTAAATACGGGAATACCACACTCATGGCACACACATTAACAAAATAAACTTATAGTCTAGTACCTAGTCAATGTATAAAATCCAATAACGCTAAGATTTATTGTGAATACAAGAAAATGCCTATTTGTTTGACACTCCTTGCTAATGGCTATTGAAAAGGGTTAGTGTGCTACAAAAGGAGGTATATCAGAGCGTGGACAACACACGCTATATTTTAACATTCTTAAAATTTCCCTCCATACTACACTTAATTAGACAACTTAGAGAAACTAAGTTAAAATGGATGTTAGAGCATCAAGCCCATTTTCTTTCTAGTTGGACTCCATAAAATTGAAGAGAATGATGAAAGAAGGAGAAGAAATTGTTGAGGCATCACCAGATCCAAATCCTCCAAAATCGAGTGTTCTCATTACCATGTCTTTTTGTCAAGAGGACGAAGATGAGAAAAATATGGATATTCAGAATAGAGCACAGTGGCTTTGGGAAGTGGTCCTTGGAGCAAATGACAGATTGGTCACTACTACATCACTGATGATGGGTGTGGGTGCGGTGGAAACAGATGCAAAGACAATGGTGATATATGGGTTGGCAACATTGGTGGTGGAAGTGTGTAACATGGCTATCAATGAATTCATTTCCGTGTTATCAGGCCTGGAATTTGATGGTCTATTTGATCGTTTTTTACATTTTAGACCGTATTAGGTCTAGAATTTCATGGTCTATTTGACTGTTCTTTACATTTTAGAGTGTATATTACAACTTCAAAATTTATTAGACAATTTGTTATATTTTTATATAGCTATATATATGACACTTTAAATTATTATTAAATCATAAATATTTATTATAGGCAATATCATATATAATGTTTATTAAAAAAATATAAACTAGTTTAAAATATTTTCAAATATGAAATTACTTATTTCTAATTTTATAAATATTTTTATCAATAAGTTTAAGATTTTCATTATTCTAATTCAAAAACTTTAAATTGAAAATCTTTTCAAAGTACAATATAATTGTTTTTTAACTTTTAACATATTTTAAACCAGATTTATTTCTTAAATGAATTTAGAAACTTCTTAATAAATTTATAATTTTTAGATTTATTATTGATTACTATTTTCTAATTTTACAGTATTTTACTAATATATTCATATTGATATGAGATTATTATATTTTTTATTGTTTATTGTTATTTTTGAGAATTATGATTCTTATAAAAAAATACTTAATTAATTTATATGACACATAATAATATATTTAAAAAAATCAAATTACTTACATTACATTAAAAATAGAAATTTATATTCTTGTAGACGTAATATTTTGGCAACTTATTATAAAAAATTACTATTACTAATAAATTTATTTTATTATTTGGGTATGTGCAGGATCACGATGGGCCAAAAAATGGCAATATGATGGGTATGTGGCTGACGACCTTTTTTTAACCCAAAATTGATGAAATGAAAAGGGTTTTTAAAGGAGATTCTCAGCTTTCCACCAATATAAATTATGCTTTACTTTGAATTTAATAAATAATTATTATTCATTTTCTATTGAATTACGAGTAAAGTCCTGATTTTTAGGTTGATTGAAAAACATCTATAGCTTTCAAATGATATCATATTTTTTGAATCCAAAACATGTGTCACATTCTATGCTTTGCATACTATAATATTTAAAAATAAAAAATTGAATTTCATGAAGTTTTGACCAAGTTAAGGTGGTCAGACATACGAGTCTTTATATTTTTTAAAAAATTTCATAAAAAAATTATAATTAATTATTTACTTGGAAAAAAATTACAAATAAAAATGCATCACATTGGGACATGAGTCCTCTACTTATGTCTAAAATATAATAAAAAAATATTATCATTTTAATGTGTTTAGGGTGGTCAGACAGACACCTACTTCTTCTTTTTCCCTAAAATTTAAGTACTACTGTATTGAAATTTCAACTTTTCACCAAATAGATTTTATTTTTTTGTAAATAAACCTAGTAATTTAGAAACTACATTCAATTTTATACAAATTATATTGTTACATATTTTTGAAATAATATAGATAACTTATTCAAATTTTTATGTCAAGTTGCCTAACTCTGATTTTTCTGAATTTTTTGCCACTTAAGGGCCTGTTTTTTCCATGATGATCCTGCACATACCCATTTTTTTCATATTTAATATCTATGATTCATAAAATAAATAATAATGTTTTAATATAGAAGATTGTTTATAAAAATCTATAAATTAAATATTTTTTGTAAAATGTGAAATGAAAGGTATTTAAATAATCAAACAGGCACAATTTTTTTTTTATGATAGGTAGAGGTGGTTGTCAAATTCCAGACCTGCATGCAAACACAACATGACACAGAACATTCCAACTTGAAGAGACAAAAGCAAGCAGAAAAAGTGATGAAGGGAACCAGACAAGGGGGTTGTTCAGGTTCTCCCTTTTCAAGTAGGGGGGGAATGAGCACAATACCTCCTACATCTCTATTCATGATTTAAAGAGAAGAAAAAGAGGGGCTTCCAAGCCCAATTCAAGCATCTTACGCATCGGCCCTTGTGTTTTTGGTGGGAACATTGTTACCTCTAATCTTTGTGGCCTTTATCATTGACTACATAACTTAGGCTAGGATGCTAGCTAGAGTTTTGTGCGTGATGTTCACCATCTTTGGTGTGATTGGAGCTTACTTTGCTCAACCTACTATTTTGAAAGGGAGTGTGAGAGTTTTTACTGGAGGATGGCTTGCCATGTTAGTTACCTATGGTTTCCTTAGGCCCTTTCATGCTATAGCTGGAGTTTAAGTACACTACCAAAAACTACATCTATCTTACTAAATATTAGTCACTTTATTTTAGTTATAGCAAGTCATAAAAATTGGGATGTGAAGTCCCATGAAATATCTATTATTGTATCGCTTGTAATAGTTCCAATGAAAACAAAATCAGTTCCATTGTAAACATAATTATGGTGATGGCCCATTATGCAAGCTTGGAAATATGTTGGAACAAGCTAAGAATACAGTTGCAAAGTTCATTATAAATTGGACTGCTTGTAATACAAAATGAGTTAGTGTTGTGATTAATAACAATAGAAGGATCCTACTTTCTTGTGGATGTAGGGAATTTTTCTAAACCATGTTAAATATTTTGTCTTGTTTTCATTGTTGTGTCTCTAATTTCTTATCTATGATAATATGTTTATGTTAGCTGTAAATTTAACAATTAGTATCAAAGCCTGATAGGGAGGCAGTAGAGAAGGGTGTGTTGGAGGAGATTTGGTAACTATTGATAGATCTCCTTTCAATTTGTGCCTACTAAGCTGGAATTCATTCTAGTATATCTCCCTTCAATAGTGGATTTTGCAGTGCTTTCTAAGAAGAACAAAGCCACTGGAGGAGGTTACTTTGGCATTATCAAAGTGTCAAATTTGTTGAATTTTGTTAAGGAAAGACCATGGAGGATGTCATTGGGAGTCTTGACTCTTGAATTTTCCAAAGAAGCATAAAGGTTGCACCTGGGTGAGTAGAACTTTATTGTTGCATGGTCAGATTTGTAGGAGAATTAAAGCAAGGATCTATAGATTTGTGTATTATAGATCTGAAATAAAATTGTAAGTATTTTATTGCAAATATTGTAATTTTTTAATTTGATCTGTCTATTGAAATCTGAGTAAGAAAATTAGTACAAAAGGTTGTAAGAAATGGAGAATTGAAAAATTCTTAGTCCAAAATTTTGGAAAGTGGAAATTACAACTCAAAGCTCTCCTCATTCAAAAGGACCTTTCGATTACATTGGAACGAAAAACTAAATAACCAACTAGTATGAAGGATAAAGATTGTGATAAACTAGATTAGAAGGATATGGCTACAATCATTCTTTCATTATCTAGTAATTTTTTGTTCAATGTATCAACATAAACGATAGCACCAGGACTTTGGGATCATCTATCAGAGTTGTATGAGAGACCTTTTGCTTCAAACAAGGTATTTTTAATGAAGAATTTTTTTAATTTAAAAAGCAAGAAGGTGGTTCAGTCATAAATCACCTATATGATTTTAATACTTTGGTTAGTCAATTGCCTTCAGTAAACATTACAGTAGAGGATGAGATAAAGGCTACCCTATTATTATGTTAATTGCCTAATGGTTGGGAAGGATTTGTTATGGCTGTTAGTAACTTAGCATCTAGCCCAAAGGGCATGCTAAAATTTGATGATGTTCTAGGAGTTCTTCTTAGTGAGCATATGAGAAGAAAAAATCAAAGTAATTCATCAGGTACTGCTTTAGTAGCTGGCAGCAAAGGGAGAACACAACAACAAGGCAAGGCTAACCAAAGGAAAAGATCAAAGTCTACTAAGAGATCCCAATCTAGAGGCATAAAAGGCATCTGTTAGAATTGCGACAAGGAGGGCAACATGAAGAAAAATTGTTGAACCTTCCAAAATAAAAAGAGGGCTGAAAATCAATCTAAAGATAATAAGGTAAATAAAAATTATGAAGAATATGTTGATGCTCTTATTTTATCTTCAAGTGATGTTGTTGTAGATTTTTGGATACTTGACTCAGGAGCATCATTTCATGCAATGTCTTCAAGAGATTGTTTTAGAAATTACCAAGCTATTAATTCTGGTAAGTTTTATCTCAGCGATGATGAACCTTGCAGTATCACTGGAAAAGGAGATGTTCTATTGAATATGAGGAATGGTAAAAATTGGTTGCTAAATGATGTGAGACATGTTCCTCAACTCAGAAGAAACTTGATTTCATCTAAGCAATCAGATGCTCTTGGATATAATGTTACATTTGGAGTAGGAGCGTGGAAGATAACAAAAAGAGCATTGGTCATAGTGAGAGGAATCAAATTTGGTACATTGTATGTACTAGAGGGTCTGGTTGAAGTGGGAGATACAGTGGTAGTAGCAGATAGCGCAATAGAGCTTTGGTATAGAAGGATCGAACACATAAGCCGGAAGGGACTTGAGATTTTGAAGAACCAACTTATAAGTTTGAAAGAAGTGGATATGGAATTATGTGAGCATTGCATCTACGACAAGCAGAAGAGGACAAGATTCTCTAAAAAGGAAACCAAGATGAAGACACGACCATTGAAGCTAGTGCATTTAGATGTCTTTGGCCCCATAGAGGTAGCATCTATTGGAGGATCCATTTATTTTGTTACTTTTTTGGATGATTGCACTAGGAAGGTTTGGGTTTATATGATGAAAAATAAGTTTGAAGTTTTTGGTATATCTAAAACCTTCAAAGCACTTATTGAAAACCAAAATTTTTATAAGGTTAAAGGTTTTAAAACTGACAATGCAGGTGAGTATTGTTCAAAATAATTTGACCAATACTATGCAAAGAATGGTATTCAGAGAATCAAGATTGTTCCTCTTACACCACAAGAGAACAGTGTTATATAAAGGTTAAATAGAACCATTATGGAATGAGCACGAAGAATGATCTCAAATGTAGGACTAGGAAAAGAGTTATGGGCAGAAGTAGTAAATACATCAATTTACCTGATTAACAGAGCACCATCCACTTGGCTTGAATTTGGAATTCCAGAAAAAAAATGTTTAGGTAAGAAAATTTCTTATGATCATTTGCGTGTGTTTGGATGTGAAGCTTTTGTTCATATTCCAAAAGAAAAACAAACTAATATTGACATGAAATATAAAAGGTGTATCTTCATTACATATGGAGAAGAAATATATGGTTATAGGTTGTGGGATCCAGTTACTAAGTGTGTCATATGAAGTAGAGATGTGAAATTTAATGAAAAGGTAATTATAGGTTTACAAGAAGAAGGAAAATCACCTATGGAGTATATTCCATTAGAAGGTATCACAAATGGTAGTGATATGTCTAAACAAAAGGTGATTATAAACCAGCCATAGCCACGAGTGAAAATTCAGACACATGACCAACCACAATATTTCCATGATAATGAAGAACATGATCATCCAACTAGTAATACACAAGAGTTGATTCCTCTAGTTTGGAGGTACACTAGAGAGTGTAGGCCTTCAACCAGGTATAAAGATTTTATTCAATATTTATTACTTTCTAATGACTTTGAACCTACTATGTTTAAAGAAGCATGCATAGATAAAGATGGCAATGAATGGGTGAAAGAAATGAGAGACGAGATGGAATCTCTTAAGGGAAATCACACATAAGATCTAGTAACCCTTCCACCCAATCATAGAGCATTATGAAACAAGTGGTTGTATAGGTTGAAGGAATAAGTAGGTGGAAAGAAGAGATTTAAAGCCAAATTAGTGGTCAAGCGATATGCTCAACAAAAGGGCATTGATTTTAAGGAGATATTTTCACCAGTTATGAAAATGACCTCTATTAGAATAGTGTTGGGTTTAGTAGATGTTCACAATCTAGAGTTGGAACAACTTGATGTCAAGATATCTTTTCTTCATGGTGACTTGGGAGAAGAGTTGTACATTGAGCAACCAAAAGGTTTTGAGAAAAAAGGAAAAGAAGCACTAGTTTGCAAACTAAATTGTAGTTTGTATGGGTTGAAACAAGCTCCTAGATAATGATATTTGAAATTTGATTCTTTCATGTCAGAGTAAATCTTTTCTAGATGTGAATCTGACCATTGTGTTTATTTTAAGTTCTTTGATAATGGATAATTTGTATTTCTATTGGTGTATGTTGATGATATGCTAGTTGCAAGATCTAGCATGGTTGTTGTTAACAAGTTGAAACAATAGTTATCTAAGAAATTTTTAATGAAGGATTTGGGTGTTGCAAAGAAAATCCTTGGAATGAGAATTACCAGAGATAGGAAGGAAAAGGAACTTTTATTGTCATAGGAGAAATCAATTGAAAAAGTACAGGAAAGGTTTAACATGAAGGATGCCAAAGCAGTCAACACACCCCTAGTAGAGCATTTAAAATAATCTTCTAAGATGTGTCCCAATACACTTGAAGAAAAAGAATACATGACAACAGTGCCATATTCATCTGTAGTTGGGAGTTTAATGTATGCTATGGTCTATACAAGACCAAATATTTAATAAGCATTGTGATTTCAAGCCTTGGAAAATAAATCTTGCAACATGCAGATCATAGGAACTTCCTATCACCTTTTATGCAGAAAATATTCCTATCATTTTCTTGATAGGAACTTCTTTGGTGGAATTTACTTTATTCAACTACATTTCATAGTTTTCCATTCTTATTTTTTGAGGGTGATATCATCCTTTTTGGTAGCATTGACTACCTCTTTGGTGTTGATTGTGTATCCAATAGTGGCCTTCCTTCAACCATTTTAGTCATGTACTCACACATGGATATCAAATCCGCCACATGCTTTTTGTTGTCACGTTGTTGGATAAATCTTATCATTGGTGTTTTTACCTACATTTTTCATTCACGTGGATTCATTCACAAAAAGAGACTTTATGATACCAACTATGTTTTCTAGTTGTACGAAGGAGATGTGTTTGCCAAAATTTGAGAAAACTAAATAAATTATACATTGCCAATTTATAGTTTTTTTTATCAAATAGATCTATGGTTACCAAACCATATTATTTATTTCTTTTAGCTTATTGGTCGCATGCCAAAACAAACAAATCTTCATAGATTGTTATAAGTTACACATATATAAGTAGTGCAAGGAAGAAACGAGAGGGGCTAATGTACCATTTTTATAAATAAATAAAATACTTTGCATGAACAAAACCGTGTAAGAGCAGCACTATTTTTGTTTCATCATTTGGTGGATTGAGGAGGTAGGGCCCACTGATCAGAACGCTAGTGATTTCTGTAATTTATTGTTTTAGTAATATGTGATTTAATTTTCTGCAATTATTTATTTCTCTATGGTTTAATATTTTGTAGCGTTTTATTTACAATCTAGTTTAACAATTGTTTTTCATTGGACAACGATTCCAGGTATTGGTATTCCGTCAATGTTGGTGTGTTTATTTGAGGCATGAAGTATGAGTTATATATTGGATTTATAAGAGAGCTTGCTACTGTCATTTTGTAGTCTATAATAGGTCTCCTCACTTCTATCATAGAATAGAGTAAAACATAAATATAAGTCTGAACTAGATTTTCATTATAGGTGTTGTTGACATCAAAATCTGCAAATGGTTAGCATGATTCTAACATTCTCATAGAATAATACAACATTCTTAAAAAAAATGATAAAACCAAATCAAGCATGTAAAGAAGACATGAAATATAACCTATTCTATGATGGATTGATGCTCTTTGAATATGTGTAAGAGCCCTTTCCCAATCCTTGCCAAGCTAATTAGATGATAGAAAATGAGATGCTCATGAACTCAAGTTGCCTATAATGAGGATGCTCTAAAATGTAGATGATAAATGAGATAAAATGCATTGAACTTATAGGAGAAGTTGAGAGAGGAGAGGCCAAGATTGAGCAATGTGGGATTAAAACCCAACAAATGAGAGAGAACCACTTGTCACAATGGGATTGGCCCATGCTTGTGCAAGTTTTGGCCAATGTGCCCATTTCAAATTTGAAAATGGCAATAAATGGATATGATTGAAGGTTTTGGGAGGAATTGTGTTTGGCCAAAAAATTCAAACAAAAGAGTTAATGAGGGAATATGCCCTTGTGAGGGAAATAGGTGTTTTAATAAATCAATTTAAATGATTTATTGTGCAAGTGGATGAATCTAAAGGATTTTAGGTGATTAGGATTAAATTAATCAGGTTTTGATTAATCTAACATGAGGTTAGGTGATATGATATTTGATTTGAATTTTTTTATTTGTTTTAAATCAAATGAGAGGAAAATGAATATGAGTGATTTAATTAGATATATGTGATTTAATTAAATCAGGAACTATAGGAGATAATTAAATAATTTGATTTATTTAATTAAAGAGATAAGTTAGTGAATTAATTAAATTGATTTATTTAATTAATAGATGAAATAATGTTGAATGAAGCATGATCAAATGCATGAGTAAATTTTGCATGTCTACATTTTCCCCCTCTTTGAAGCAATGTACTCGTTGCATTGGTTCAAAGAATGTTGCCACTGACATCGAAATTAAAAAAAACTTCTAATCTTTTTAGATGCCCCAACGAAAAGAAACATGTTATTACATTGCCCCCTCGAGAGATCGAGCGAAAAGATTCGATTTGAGGTCGATCTCGTGACAAAGAGGTTCAAAATGGATGTATGGACGGTTAGACTATATAATCTATATGATAATTATGATGAAAATGAGATGTTTGGAAGATGCTTTAGAATACAAAATTTATATTATCCTAAATAACTTGAATGATCATGCAATGCATGTGAGATAAATACGATGGATGATGTTGTCCTATGATGATATGACATGATTATGCAGGATGCAAGATGGATGCATTGTTAGCGTGAAAGAGGATAGAAGAATGAGAGGGATCAACCCTTAAATCCAAGAAGATGCAGAAGTCCAACAAGTCCACTGATCGTCGAGACTTTATTGGATATGATGATGAATGATGATGATGTATTGCTTATCCAAGGATGGGAGAGATAAAGAGCATACCCTTCTTTATGTTTGATAACACACATAGGTGAGATGCATCAAGGTATTAAGAACCAGGATGGTGTGGCACCTAGTGTGATAGACTTTGACTTGACAATCAAATAGGAGTACTCTTGTTCACACTTGACAAATGAAACCTTATTCGGAATGCAATTCAAATATTCTAAACATCTCGGGCCAAAACATAAAAAGGCAAGCCTTCTTATGTGGTCAACAAGACACCTAAAACATCCTCCCTACAAACAAAACAAAGCACACAAGACAAAGTTATTTTACAAGAATATCCAACAAGCACAATAGATAAAAAGATAATGATCATTGCCCCATTCCTTTCTCTCTAAACCTATTTTGTTTAGGAATCATCGAGAAGTCTTTGGAATGAGCACAAAATAAGATAAGTCAAAAAGACCAAGATAAAGTAAATAAACAAGCTAATGTTCTTCGTACCACCAACCAAGACTAAACTATGGGATTACTTGATGCTGATGTCCATCGCAGGAAGGTCGTATTCCTAGGACATGTAGTGATTAGGGTTTTGGTGAGACTGATTGGATGATAAGCTATTGATACTCCAAGTTGATCAACTTGCTTGCTTACTAACTTAGACTTTTGAGACTCTGACGATTAGGGCATTCACTTTGGAACCTACTAAACTTGCTTCTGACTGACTCACCAAAGGATGAAAGCGACGACTGATTTTATTATAAGTGATGACAATCACGGGTGAAAGTAAGATGGGACAAGTGCACCATTTTGGATTTTTCAGATATTTTGAGGCTGTTTAGGAATTTTTAAGATTTTTTACAAATTTTTTTGGTATTTTTGAGTTTTATGACAAAGAGACTACTTAAAGACCTATCCTAGGGGTCTCGAGAGCTGATCCATAGATTAGCCTTTCCTACGTTATACACGTAGAGACCACGTAGTTCAACTGATGACGTACTTGACTCAATGCTGAGATAGATGGGCAAACGGATTGCCATTGCGATGGATGCCTAAGGACTGACCTTAACTATGTCGGGGGATGATCAAAGATCAACCTTGCCTACGTTCAAGCTCAGAGACGATGTAGTTTGAACAAGGTGGAAGACTGACAAGACTCAATGATGAATTTTTTGAAGATTTTCTGAGATTTTAACATGTTTTTGGATTTTTGAATGATTTGGATGTTTTTGATTTTCAGATTGATTTTTTTTTAATATTTTTGGTTTTTTCTGATGAATTTTTTGAATGTTTTTGGTTTTTTCTGATGAATTTGGGAAGAGCACAAAAGATATACACAAATTTGATCCACTACTAGTTTCAAGGACATGCCCCCAATGTTTAAGCAATAGACTACTTCGATAAAGGTAGGACAAACTGACCTTAGGAATATGCCAAGTAGTACTATGGTGGAATATGGTATGGAAGCAAGCAGATGGGTGGATGGATGATTAATGGAATGTGATGGAATGGATGAGTGAGTCATGCAGATCCTAGCAGATGGGGAGTTCTTACACTTGGCACCTCTTTGCTAGGTTTTCACTAAGGTACTTGTCCAAAGCGCCACCGAAGTGGTTTTCACTAGAGGATGATTTTTTTCTTTACCGTTTTCAATCATTTTTCTGATTTTTTTTAATTTATTTTTTTGTTGTTGCCGAGATGCCTATTTGCCAGGTTTTCATCAAGGTAACCATTTTTTTAGGACTTTTTCTGATTTTTTTTTTTTTGGTATTTTTTGGTTCTATACCTTGCAAGTTCTTAGGCATAAAACTTTTTGAGATGAGAGTTGTTTAGAGGCCCTTGTAGAGGCTCGCCTTCTGATGTTGCTAATTGATATGTTCCTGATTTATAGCTGACTATGATGACAAAAGGTCCCAGCCAGTTGGGCACGAATTTTTCTGTGCTCTATGGATTTGGCACATTCTTTTGATTCTCTTTCATCACAAGTTCGCCGGCTTGGAAGGTGTGTTGCCTGATCTTCTTGTTTTAGGTTCATTTTAGGCGATTTTGGTAGACCTGTAGATGATTTAGGGCATCCATGCACCGTTCATCTAGTAATTCTAGCTCATTTAATCTTGTAACCCTATATTCCTCATTTGTGATGAGGTTTTGTAATGAAATCCTTAGTGATGGGAGCTCAATCTCAATAGGGAGGATGGCTTATGCTCCGTAGAGCAAGGAGAATGGGTTTGTGCCTGTTGGCATGCAGATGCTGGTGTGGTAGGCCCATAAGGCGAGATTTAATTGTAGATACTAGTCACGATCGGAGTCATTGACTATTTTCTTAAGGATCTTTAGAATGGTTTTGTTGGTAGCTTTTGCCTGGCCATTGCCTTGTCGGTAATATGGTGTGGAAAAGTGGTGTTGGATTTTGAAATTTTCACACAAGTCACAGACATCCTAATTATTGAAAGGTGTCACGTTATCAGAGATAATGGATTGGTGAACACCGTATGGGCAAATGAGGTAGTTCAGGATGAACTTGGATATTTGCTTTCCAGTGATGTAGGTCATGGGAATTGCTTCGACCCACTTTGTGAAATATTTGGTGGCAGTGATAATGAAATTGTGGCCGTTAGATGAGGTGGGTGAGATTTTACCTATGAGATCGATCCCCCATTGGGAAAAGGGTCAAGGTGTAACAATAGGATGTAATTCTTGAGCTAGTGAATGAATGATGTCTCCATGTTGTTGGCACTGTAGACACCTTCTGACAAAGTTGTGTGCCTCTCTCTCCATTTTCGACCAGTAGTATCTAGTTCTTAGTAACTTCTTGGCCAAGGTCATACCACTCGAGTGTGAACCGCAAGTGCCATTGTGTACCTCAGTCAAAGTAGTCAGGGCTTCCTCAGGTTTTAAGCAATGTTGTAGGGTTCCATCAATGCTCCTATGGAAAAGGGTTTCCCCTAGGATGACAAAATGTAAGGATCTATTGACAAAGGTTCACTTGAGGTTCAGGGTAATGTCAACTGGGAGGACTCCTAATCTTAGATAGGTGTAGATATCATAATACAAAAGATCACTAGGACCAACAAGTTCACGTGCATATTCTAACTTTGGTACCTCGAACGTGGGTATGAGAAGCTTCTCTACCAAGAATTCATGTTTTGAGAAAATGCAAGGGATATCTAGCAAGGATCCAATCGTTGCCACTGCGTCAGCTGCTCTATTGTTTTCCCTTGGTATCTGCTCAAAGGTGATATCAATAAATGATTTCTTGAGGATCTCTACCACCTTCTTGTATGGAGTGAGCTTATCATCTTTAGTTTGGTATTCACCATTGACCTAGTTAATGATAAGCTGTGATTCTCCATAGACCTTTAATGCCATGATTCACCACTGTGCTGCAATTTTGAGACCTATGGTTAAAGCCTCATACTCTATAATGTTGTTTTACAAGGGAATCCTAACTTGTAAGATCTTGGTATACAATCCCCTTAGGGGGTGATGAAGAATACAATAGCTCTCGATCCATGTTGTGTATGGGAACTGTCAAAATATAGTTTCCAGTGATCAACTACGCTGAGATTAAAGCTGGTCTCATCTGGAAATTTTGATATGAGCGAGTTCTCTGCATAGATGGGATCTTCTGCCAGCTGGTCCACAATAACTTGTCCTTTAATTGCCTTTCACTCCACATACTCAATGTCATACTCTGACAATATCATTACCCACTTATCCATCCTTCCCATGAGCATAGCTTTTGACATTAGATATTTTAAGGGATCTATTTTGGCAATGAGTTTGATTTTATGTGCCAACATGTAATGTCAAAATTTATGTGAAGCAAAAACTACTTCTAGGCAAGCTTTCTCAATGAATGTGTAGTTTAACTCGTGGCCAACCATTGTCTTATTGATGTAATAGATAGCCCTTTATGTTCCATTTTAATCATGTTGAGCTAGAAGAGCACCCAGAGCTACTGTTGTTGCCGAGATGTATAGGATCAATGCTTTTCTTGCAATGGGTGGCATCAACATAGGTGGCATAAGTAGATATTATTTGATTTTGTTGAATTCCTATTCGCACTTGTCATCCCACTTGAATGCTACCCCTTTGTGGAGTAGATGTTAATACACAATCTGTTTGTTTGCTAGTTGCACTATGAACCTTCAGATGGACTAGAGTCTGCCTTGTAGTCCTCTGAGTTGTTTCAGTGTTCTTGGCACTCCCATATCAAGGATTGCTTTTACCTTTGTAGGATCCACTTCTATCCCTCTTATTACCACTATGTATACCAACAGTTTTCTAGATTGTACCCCAAAGACACATTTCTTTGGGTTGAGCCTGGCCTTGTATTTTTCCAATTTGTCAAAGATGTCACCTAGGGTTGCTATGTGATTTTTCCTCATCTTTGATTCAGCCAATATGTCATCCACATAATATTTGACCATTTTGTGTATCATGTCGTGGAATATTAGTGTCATGGTCCTCCGATATGTAGCCCCTGCATTCTTTAGCCCAAATGGCATCACATTCCAGTAGTAGGTGCCCCAAGGACATGTGAATGTTGTCTTATGCTGGTCTTCTTTTGCAATAATTATTTGGTTATATCCCAAGAAGCCATCCATCAGGGATAGCATCTCATGTTCGGCTGTCATTTCCACTATCATATCAATGTTGGGTAGTGGAAAGTCATCCTTAGGACATGCTTCGTTAAGGTCTCTTAAGTCAGTGTAGATGTGAATGCCCCTATTTGGTTTTGAGACTGGTAAAAGGTTGGATACCCATTCTGGATTGTCAATCAAGTGTATGAAGAAAACATCTAGGAGATTTTATAACTCTACCTTGAATAGCAAGGCTATCTGTGGGTGCATCTTTCTTAACTTTTGTCTAACTGGCTTTGCTCTAGGGTAAACAACCAAATGATGAACCACCACTTCCGAATCAAGACCCACCATGTCCGCATAGGTCCATGCAAAGTTTTTCTTCCTTTCTCTTAATAATGCAGCCAACAATTCCTATTCTTCTGCCAAAAGAGACTCAGCGTAGAAAGTGATCTGTGGTGTTGCCTTTGTTCCCAAGTTAATAGGATTACACTGTTCTGCCAAGACTGTTGATTTTTCTTGATGTAGTGTAGTAGGGGGGAGATTGAATCCTTCATCCTCCAGTGCCTTAGAGAGGTTTTCACCATTGGATGCATCCTTTATTTTTACTGTTCTGTGGTGAGAGAGTTCCACAGTGTGGTTTTCACTCAATAACTCTGAGCTTATTCTCGATATTTTTCTTTTGCAACTGAAGGAATCAATCAACTCCCTATAATATGCCTGGTGTCTAAATTGATGTTAAAACCTGCCTTGTGATCCCTACATGGAACTATATCCCTCAGTCCCATGAATTTCGAGAGAGCCTCAACATTTTTGAATGAGTCTAGAATTGGTGATCCTCATTGGTCATGATCAATGAGTTGAGGGTATACTAAGGTGATTTCGTGGTTTTTTGGTTTGACTCAATGGGTGAGGCACTAATCATATGTAAGGGAAAATCCTCAAACAACATGGGTAGGCCTATTATGTAATCATCATCGTCACTACTAGCGCAGACATCAGTGACGTCAAAGGTGAATTTATCAAGCGGAATGCCTGTGCACATAGGTGGTCTAAGGGTAGTTGCCAACACTTGAGGGGAGGACCTAACTGCCCTACTAGGAGTACCTCTACCATGTATGGTTGTACTCGGGGGAGTACATCCAAGGCCAAGGTTCCACATTATTCTTTTTGCAATGATGGGCTCCAACCATCCATCGCTGTTCCTTCCAAGGCTTTGGTTTCTATTAAAGCCCATACCAAACCTGATTTGCAACCCTCTATTAGTTTCATCCATGGGTAGGGTGAGGGTGGGCCTTTCATCTTGGTATAATGTGTTTGAGATGTCTCCCTCATCCAGATTTTTCTGACTGAGATCCCCCCAATGACAGAATCCAGAAGGGTCTACCCTAACAGTGTGGACAGGTGTTTTAGCTGGCTGAGGTTGCCCATTGGACCTAGTAGATTGTGGTAACTCTCCTACAACAAATGAATTCTTCTTCATTATGTGGTCTCCACATCCATTGTCTTGGATCATGTTTTTTATGCTAGATATGTCTGGGAAGGCGGGTGTCTCTATTACAGAAGTGGAGGAAAGATTAGTTGGGTCGATGTATGTAGTGGATGGGCCTTCATCATTTTTCAGCACTTGTAGGATTTTATAAAACTTGGCTTCCATGTTTTTGCAATAGGCAAATGGTTTGGGATTGCTATGTATAGTGACCTCCTCATTTTGGTGCAAGAACTTGATGCATAGGTGATATGTCGAGGCCACTGCTTTCATCCCATGGATCCATGGACGTCCTAAGAGGATGTTATATGGTAAGTTGAGGTCGAGGACCTAACAGGTAATCTCCATGGTTGTTGGTCCCACTTGGATTGGGATTTTAATAGTGCCCTAAGACACTCTTTCTTGATCATCGTATGCCCTTATTGTGATACTCTTGTTCTTGTTAATGGAATCCTCGACGAATCCCAAGTTCTTTATAAGCTTGAGAGAGAAAATATTTAGGCCTGCACCTCCATCCACCAGGACTCTTTTAACTTTCTTTTTATGGACAAGCACTTGAAGGTGGAGTGCGCAGTTATGAGATGGCTATGGCGGAAGTCTTGATCAGAGAATGTTAGGAGATTCTGGGTGATGATATTTCCAACCATAGCCTGAAACTAATCTTTGTCAAGGGTGGTGGAGATGGTGGAGGCTACTAATGCTTCATCAAGAATTTTCCTATGGGCAGCAAAAATTTTTAACAGTTTAATGATGGTGATTTGTGCGGGAGTTCTCTTCAGCTGGTTAATAACATTGTAATCATAGGGAATAGATCTTGTATTTGAAATGGGGGTTTTATATGGCTATGATGCCCCTGTAATAGTAAGCTTTCCACTGTGTGTGGTGACTCCACAATTAGCGTCAGCTCCTCTGACATTAATGATAGTGACCATTTCATCTACACATGCGACAATGTCTTCATAAACAAGGTTTGCGCTAGCATACTTTTTCTTCCCTTTGTTATTTCCTTGATTATTCCCTTGATTATGATTTTTCATCGGATTGGTGTATATCTTGAGGTCTTGATTACTAGCCAGTTGTTTGACATTGATGATCTTGTCCTCAATGAGATCCTGGATGATATTTTTCAACTTCATACAGTTGGTAGTTGTGTGTCCCTTGACTTTGTGAAAGTCACAATGGAGTTTTTCATTATACCATGGTGGTTTCACCTAGGGTTAGCTATAATTATCATGGGTGGGGACCTTGATGATGTTCTCATTGACTAGCTTTTTCATGATGGACTTGATTGACTCCCCAAGGGCTGTGAATCTTTGTTTGGGGGGGAACTTGTTTCGTGGAGGTGGTCCTCCTTGATTATTGAGATTATTGATTTGGTTTTGGGGTGGTTGCTAGTTTACCACATTTGTTTGCATGTTATTTCAGTTGTTGTTCTGCGATTGGTGATGTTGCATTTGATTGTTTTGCTTCGGGATGCTGATGACAACTTTGGCATCCACTACGCCATCGTTGGTGAAATTTTGATTCTTCACCCATGTGCGAGGTTTGTCATTGAAACCAGTGGATGGGCGACTATCCTGATGTTCATGATAGGTGAGTGTGCCCCCTTGTGTAATGAGAGCTCATTCAATAGTGAGCACCTTGGGGATCAGTTGATCATACGTAGTGATGCATTGCATCTTCAAATATAATGCCAACATTTTTTATATATTGGAGATGATGGTACAAACTTGTTGCTCTTCTGGCATGGCCCACTTACTTTGATTAGCTTTTTCTCACCATCATTGGAGAAAGGTGATGAATGATTCTCCCTTACTATGTTTGAGCACCGAGAGTTCTTCTAAAATAACATCCACATAAATGTTGAGTGCATAATTTTGGGGGAAAGCATCTTTGATTTCTTGAAAGGTTTTGATTCCCATAGGAAGATGAAAAAACCATTCCATAGCATCACCAACCAAGCTTCGAGGAAATAGTCGCATTATATATGTTTCATTGTAGGTGACTTCCATGCAATGTACTTGGAATTCCCTGATGTGATCTTCAGGGTTTCCTATCCCATGATACTTATCAAATTTGGGGATTTCGAATCCCTTTGGGAATGGTACCATTGCCAAGCTTCTATCAAATGGATAAGGGAAAAATTCGGTCAGTGTCCTGACTGTCTTTATGGACTGAAGATCTAGCACTTGTTGTGAAAGCAGTTTGATTTGTGTCGTCACGTCACCTTGTGGATCGAGAGGTGGGGTGAATACATTCTAAGGTGTGGGATTGAAAGATGGGATGTTGATGTGGTTTTGTTGCAAGATTTGCTAAGAAAGTGATGCATTTGCTTGTTGTTGAGCCAACAACGCCTTTTGTTGGTCCTGCTGCTATTGTTGCACCAACAACGATTCTTGTTGGTCATGTTGTTGTTGCACCAAAAATTCTTGTTGTTGGTCGTATTTCTACTATAATTGGTAGTCTTGGAAGGCTTGCTGATACACTTCTTGTTGCACTTGCAATTACACTTGGTACTGTGCTTGCACTTGTGCTTGCTGAGCTTGGAATTGCGCTCGTGCTTGAGCGTGTGCTTGTTGGATTTCTTGTGCAATTTGAGCGACATGTGTGGCTTGCACAACTTGTGTGGATTGAGCGGCTTTAGCTTCTTGTGTAGCTTGTTTGGCTTGTTGTTGTTGCAACAAGGCTTGGGCTTGTGTGGCCTGTTGAGCAGCTAGTTGTGCCTGTGCTTGTTGAGCGGCTAATTGTGTAGCTCAAGTTGAGCAACTAATTGTGTAGCTTGTCGAGAATCTTGCAACATCATGGTGAATGAATTGGTTGTGTTGTTCCTTTGTGGTAATGGCAATGGATTTGGAAGAACGCCAACTATTATTGTGAGCGGAACAATCATGTTAATGATCAAAGTTTGAGCTATGGATGTGATCAAGGTGCTTGGTCCCTGCGAGACCATGCTTTGAGGAATGGTAGACGTGTTGATGACCGCAGTTTCTTGGATGGTTGCCATCTATTTTTGTGATATAGATGACACAGCTGGTGGATTTGATGAGGTGCTCTGATTTTAATGGTTGATGGTGGGAAGAGGAGGCTGACTCATCCCAAGTGATGATGCAGATGTGAGCAATAAGGGTGAAAATGGTGGAAAGATGGGTGGTGCAATCCCTAAAAGTGATGATGAGGGATCCAAGACTCCTCCTATTCCAAACAAGTTACCTTCTCCTTGTGAGATAGGGAGAGAAGTTTGCATGTCGAGGGAATAATCTGGTGTTGCATCAAATGAGGATGAAATGGTATGATCATGAAATGTGAGCGGGACGTAAGGGTGCAATGGATTTTCTGGGATGGATTGATCTGATGAAGTGCCCGCATTCAACCCTTGGTTGTTCACAAGATGATGTTTTTGAAGCTCGTGAAACATGGCACTTCCCTTGTTAACAACTGGCAGGCTTGAAGTGATAGATGATATGATTTGGGGGATGTCTCGAGTGATATTTTGAAGTGGAAGTGTCGATGTGGGTGAAGCCGTGATGCCAAGAGACCTCTCCATAAGGGTGCTTACATCAAAGTCAGAAGGGATTTTAGCCCCTTCTTTCGCTAACTCTAACATGTATTGGGATGGATACAACTTCAACATTGTACTCACAACTCAATGACTCTTGGGATTTTGCACTATTTCTAGAATTTCTGATTGTGTCATTCCATTGTCAGTGATGTCCTCAATATGACCTCTTCTCTTGAGAAATTTGAGGCATTTGAGGTGGATTGATTGGGAGTTCAATTGCTATCATCGGATTCAACATTGTTTTAGTTTGTCTTAAATCACTTGAAATGGATGTTTCTTTGTTTTGCTCCATGTTCTTCTTGTGTTGAGATCGAGTTTAAACCATAAAATGAAGATCAATTTTCAAGAATGTAAGAGATGAACCTCTAATTCTTTAGATCGGTCTAAACCTTAGGTTCAAAGAAGTGAAGAACTAGGATACTTGAAGCATCAAAGCGATGACGAGGATGAGATAAATGAAAGATGAGTGATACAGATGAATGGAACTCTTAAAGAACCTTTGAAGGAAATTCTAAACTTTCTAGGGATTAATTTGATTGATTGTGATGGATTTATAGTTTGACTAAATGTGTTAAGTCAAACAAAATGTGATAAATGTACTTGTAAACCCAAGGAAGTTGTGTTATCCTAGAGTGGCCTTGTACATAAGAGGACGGTTTGACTAAGTGTGTTAAGTCAAACGAGGTGATGATTTGATAATTTGGCTAAGTGTGTCAAGCCAAACAAGGTGAACTCGTAAACCCTAGGAAGTTGTGTTATCCTAGAGAAAACTCATGTATAAGATGATGGTTTGCCTAGGTGTGTTAAGTCAAACAAAGTGGTTTTTATTTTGCCTAAAATTTTAGCATAAAAGATGTTTACAAAGTTTCCAAGAGTTGTTGATGGGGTGATTTTTGACTAATTTTGATGGTTGAGATGGATGAAAGTGATTGAATTTTATCCTAGACTTGACCTAGATAATACTTTTTCTTACAAGACCTTGATTTTGAAGAACACACTTGACTTCCTAAGTGAGAAAAGCAAACCTCTCAAAAAGCTCAGGATTTTGTTGATAATAGAATGCATACAACTCAGGGTTGTTTCTTGAAACTTTCTTGTAAAAGTTGTAAACCAATCTTTCTTTAAACTCAAAAAGTCTCTCAAGACACTCCTCACAAGCTTTCAGACAAAGCTTCTTGAACTTTGGTTTTGGGATTTTTGACCTTTTGGGAAATCATTGAGACAACACATGTCAGGTTCAATTTGTCTTTTATCTTTTCTTAGTGAGTTCTTTTTACCAAAAGCACCTGCTTGATTATGTTTTCAAACTGTATGTCTAATGTCCCACTTTCGTTTTCATCCCACAAGATCCATTATGTGAAAATCAAGGAAATTAGGGAAAAAGTCTCCTAAGTTTAACCTTAGTGAAGACAAATGATGATGAAATCCAAGCACTTAGAAACCTCTAAGGATATGATCCCTAGGGAAAGCAAGAGTACTTAAATTCGTCAAAGGTATTTGTTTCTTCCAAGGGGTTTGAAATTTGGAGTTATTTGTGAATGTTTTTTTTTCAATTTTTTTGAGGACCAAGCAATGTATTTTTCATTTCCAAGCACATGTACAACCCTAGGATGATGAGACAATATTTTGTTGGGTTCCCACTTGGATGAATCTAGCTATGCATATTCTGTGCGGATGACTAGATGCTTGACCACATTGGCTCCCCTCCATGACACACACTTCTCGGGTCAACCAAGCATCAGTACCCATGGATCTCCCATGGCATAATTTTTATCTCTGCAACAAAACCACATGTATAACATGGGGTGGCTTCAAAGGACATGACCTTTTGCACCAACAAAATAGACAAGGATTTGGCCTTCTAAATAAGGGGTTTTAGTTCGGACTTTCCATTCATGGATTCTAACCCATGCGGTGAGAGGCCATTGCTTCCCATCTCGTTGGAGCCAACCATGTGATATTGGCTTTTGTTCCAATACCCACTTTTATATCTCGGCTGGAAATACACCTGGCTTTTGTGTGTTACCGGTTGGGTTGTTCCCTTGGCAAGTACTTTTTCCCACAAGGCATTCCCTCTAAGATAAACAAAAGCGAGTAAAGATATTCGTAGTTTGATCAACCTTCATTTAGAAAAAAAGGGAGAACACATGCAATAGGTTTACACACACTCGCAAGATATTTTGTTCAATTTTATGTTCCCAAATCGAAATGTGAAGGCAATCTTTTTGACATTATAATATCACAAAAGACTTTTGATTCTCAAGATCATCGTGAGGCACAAGAGAAGCGCATATGCCTTTTAAATGATAAATTAATTTGTGAAAAATATTGCAAACATGAAAAACACTTGGTCATTTTTATACCTCAAAACCAGTGATTCTAATTCATTCTTAAAACACCAAAATGATATGTGAAGTTGTCTTTGTTCAATTTTAGCCCAAATCGAAATCTAGTAAATGTCTAAGGTTCTTTTTAACCAAATTTGAAAAGATCAAGTCAATGATTGATTTTAAGCCTAAATTGAAAAGTGAGTTGGTGTAAAACAAAAAACGAGAGTAGAAAATGGAAGCTCTAAGCATTTAAAAATGCTTTATGAATTTCAAGTGAATTTCAAGTCTTCATCCTCAAGTTTTTCAACTTCGCTTAGTTTTCCTTTTGTTTAACTTTGGTGCTTTGATTTCGATTCCCTCCTTGATGTCAACGTTGATGTCAACCTTGTTCCTATTAGAGGGTAAAATTTTAGCAATGGAATTTACTTTAAATAATTAATGAAGTAACAAAAAAATCACCCCACCATCCCTCATAAAGCAAAATTTCTAAAAGAAACAATGATTAAGGTTAAAAATCAGATTCAAAGAGCTCAAAAGATAAGACAAAATTCAATACCAATTAATAAAATGGAATTGTAAAATTAAAATATTTTATGCTCTAGATCTAGCATTGTTTGTTTTATTCAGGCCATGTTATATGCTTAAAGTCAAACATATTATTCTTGCATTTTCTTACTCATCATTCTCACCTATCACCGTGAATATTTCAAAAGTAAAAAATATTAGCATTATCCACTTTAGATTAAATATTATCTAGTTTGAAAATCATTCGCACTACCTGTAAATAATAAGTTTTCCTCAAAGACACAAATCAACTTATATCAATACCAAGTTATAAAGAAATTCTACTTGACATCATCATCCCAAGATTATGCCACTTCATGGGCGGGTGCATGGAAATGGGTAGCAATTCTGTGGACACCCTAAAAAAAAAAAGTTGAAAACCATAGCGTGAGCGCGTTATATGTCTTTTGTTAAAACTAGGCAAGGTCCCGGTGGCTACAACTACAAAGCCATAACATGAGCATGTTATAACGTGCTTGCGTTATCGACTGTTAAAAGAAAAAAAACAAATGCAAATCTCTCATTTGCATTTTGACTAGTTTTTTTGTGCACCCGAAGCCAAAAACCCCAAAATATCGTGCTTGTGTTCTAGGAGAAGAATTTCTTCACCAAGAATCTGAATTTCTTCGCAACAATGGTGCCACGACGAGGAGGAGCTGTAAGAGGTAAGGATTATATGCTTTTTGTTTTGAATTTTTTAGTTTTAGGTTGAATTTGTTAGTTTTAGGTTGAATTTGATATCTATTTGTTTGAATTTTTAGGAGATGCAAATCAACTTGCAAATCCTCAAAATCCTCAATAGGAGGACTAACCAAATCCTCAAGATCAAAATCAACCACAACATCAACCTCCTCCACCAATCACTCAACCCCCTCCTGGCACTCAACAAAATTTAATGAGTGAAATTGAGAACAACAAAAAAAAAATTGAGGATTTGATCAATAGGTTGAGTGATCCAAATGGTTCAACCACAAAAAGAATGACCCTAGCAAATTCCTTGAAAGATATATTAACAAATGTAGATTCAATTAGCAAACAAATAATTGGATGGGAAGATAGGAGGTAGGCAGCTAGGGACTATTATGCAAATAAACTATCATATAAGGATGTGAAAGATTTAAAAATAACAAAAGGTGATTTGTGCTCATTATTCACTGACCCATGCATAAATCAAAATCTTACCCTCAATTCAAAGAGGTTTCCTATCCATTGGTGCCACCACCAACAAATGAAGGAGTGGTTTTATGATAGGTGGTACATGGTCTTCGATTACCCATCGTGCAACAATTGCGAGGTCCCGCAATATTTCCTTAGGAAACTATAAAGTGAGTTCATATTGAACAAAATCCCAAATTATTTTGATATGAGGGATTTCTAGGGGAGAGGTGGGGGGTCAGCTCAAGATAGACCTGGTGCATAGCCGGATCCTACGCGGAAAGATAGACGAGCTCTCGCTAGGCCACCTCAGGAGCACATTGTTATGCCTTCTATCATGAAGGAAAGTGTTGATGTAGAGGCATTGTAGGAAATCAATACTTTGACCCAGAGTGTCATCCATAATACTAGCCCTATTCTACAGCGCCATCTAGGGGAGTCTTCTAGTGGTGGTCTTCAAACACATGTGTGTCAATCTTGCAGGGCTACTTGTTCACATGACCCCACCGACCCTCAGGAGATTGGTACGTAGGATCCGTCTATAGCTATGGAGATGGAGAGGGTAGCTGGAATTTTGCATGAGGCATATGGCATTGATAGTCAGGTAAAAGTTAGTGCATATGTTCATTGAATTTAATTTATTAAATTTTGATTTTGAAATGCAAGATTAACTAAAAATATTTTATGATTTTAATAAAATTGTAGGGTCATAGTGTTGAGACTGGATACACCAGCCCCCCACCAACCTATTTTTCTAGTACACCTATCGCTAGGGTATGTAACTAGTAAACAATTATAAGTTTATTGCATATTAATGACATTTTTTTATGAATGGTAATTTAATATGCAATTTTGGATGTTGAACAAACTAATATTGGAGGTTTTGATGGAAGACTTCCTAGTGGCGGTGGATTTTCTCAAACCTTCATGCGGGTAATAGAATAAATATTTTAACTAATGAATCAAGTACTTAATAGATTTGTGTAGTTTATACATGCACATTGTTGATTACATTGAATAATTTGTTATTTTATTTGCAGTTGTTGTGAGACGATACGCCTCCGAATGTGTCGAGGGCAATGGATATTGGTGTGACATCTACTATACAATCCTCAATGGCTCTGACAGAAGAGGTATGAGGCAAATTAGTAAATTTTAATTTACATTTGTTGTTATATATGTTAGTTAGTGAGAAATCAAACCATTATTGATTCACGTAGTTTTTGTCTATTTGTATGGTTTATACAGGGCTTGAGCATGCTTGAGCATGGGCGTGAGGATATTTCCCTCATGGAGAGAGATTGTGAGATGGTTGTAAGTGATTATTTTGTCAAATATATCATTTTTTATAATGTAATTTCTATATATTCATGTCTTTACTTCTTATTGTAACAGTTAAAACTTCACCATGAACTAAACCCTAGGAGGAGTAGCAGGAGCACTCCACGAGCACAACAAAAATGAGTGATAGAACTATCACCATTCGAGTGAAAAGGAAAGGGAGAGATTTTATTTCCTAGGCATGGAGAGCAATTACTTTTGATTCCAGAGTCCTTTATTGTATGCCTACATGGCATTTTTGTACATATTTTTTATTGAACATATTTGACATTGTATGCCTAGATGGCATTCTCGTAAGCCTATATGGCTATTTTGTACATATATTTCATACTTATATCGACATATATTTATGTATGCCTACATGGCTATTTGGTCAATACAAATATCTTTTTTCGATGCCTGTCTATATTTGCATTCTAAATTGATGGTTCAATAGATATGAGTTACGTATATTCAAGTGTATACTTTACAACTTACATGTATACTTTGTGACTTACATGCATTCGAGTGTATACTTTGTGGCTTACATGTTTTCATGCATATACCTTGTATTCATGCATATAATTTGTTTTAATTTGTGTATACTATGTATTCGTGTGTATACTTTTTGAGGCTTACGTGTTTATGAGTACTTGTAGTTCCCTTATTGACATGTACATGTTTGACTTATTCACGTGTATAATTATTAATTGGTTAGCCCTAACATTGATCTATGTCATCCTCAATGCATGATCCTTGAGATGGAGTAAGTACACCCTCAATGTCAAAAGGATTTTCACATGCATTCTTCGTAGGCTCATTTTGGTAGTGAAACCAAAAACCTCTTGCATCATTGAAACAAAAAAAAAATTCCTTTATAGCAAGTCTGAAGCCATTATCATTCTCCATCGGTTCTTCATGTATCAACTCCCCATTAATGGTTGTCTCATGACCTTCATGAAACCAAGCACTTATCTCATTTGTGATAGAAGAAATGTACGAAGATTTATTTTTCTCCTTATGAACCATTCATTATCATGAGAGATGGGTTCTTGTGAACCACTATTGATGAATCATGGGTCAATGAGTTTGACTTGTAAAACTACATGATTGAATCCTGATAGCAATATCACAATATTTATATATCTAAATGTGTTATTTCCTTCAGCTAAAATTTGTGCTTATACTTATGTGATTGATGTATGTTTGTGTATGGGATCATAGTATTTTCTATTTTATGATGCTATTGTATCTTTAAGGTTTATTTATTAAAGGGTGCATGAAACAAGTTTTAAATCCTTACAAATCTTTGAATTTCTTAGGTTTTTCTATTTATCGAGTATGGAGCCCGAGTCCAAGTCAAAAAATGGCTTGTCAAGTCCAAGGCAAGTCCTAGTCTTGTAACATTGGTGTGAACACATCAAGGAATAATGTATATGCCGATGAAGAGAGCACCCATCCTTGTTTCCAAATAAACCATGGTATAGATATGGTTGGCCGAGATAAAACATCACTCTCCTAGATAGTTCGAACCATAATATTTTATTGCTACAAACACACCTTCATTATGTGTGTTCTTGATCCTACTGAAGAAATGGTGGAACGTGTTGTAGATCAAATATTGCAACCCTAAGTCCACAAGAAGGTTACTTGTCCTGATTTTTGCAAATGTCTTTAAGATGTTCATCCTTCTTGAGTAATGTGAACTATTGATGTTATCTAGATCTTTGAAACTATCTACAATCATGTGCAATACTGTAGAATTTAGAGCTATATCTAATACTACAAATGATTTCTCAATGGAATCTTGATAGCAATATCACAATTTGACACATTGTAGAAAATACCTCCTACTTATCAATTGTTGAGCTAAAGTGATGGGGAGTCCTATCACTCAAGATAAATCTTGCTCTTCCCAAGACCTACTCTCTAGTCTTCCTAGGGTATTCCTCTCTACCCTACTTAGGGATCACTCCTAAACCCCTCTCACCATGTAAGACTCTCCACCAATCTCAAATTCTTCTCCATCACTCCCAATGCACCACAAAGCTTCCTTGGGCTCCACACTGACCCAAAGTGTCCTAACCAGTCCAAGGCTAGGGAAGGGTATCCTAGTTGTCCCTTTCTCTATTTTTCTCCTCACTGATCCATCTTATTGGATTCTTTCACCTTTTACCCATCGCTTTCTTGAAAAACTCAATTTTAGGCCTTGTAGCCTTCTGCCCCAATTTGGCCTCCTAGAACCCATTTTCTTGACTTTTCTCACAATCAATATTAACAACCCCCAGATTTTTTTGTATATTATTTATTTTGACAATCAAGGCTCCAATATTTTCTGGGCCTTAGGTCCTACAAGTTTCTGTACATATGATTGTCCTCAAACCCCCTATTTTCAAGGGTTCCTAGGGTTTTTGGCTCTTTTTCCTTCGTTGAGGGCTTCAACGACCTCCTCACCTCTCCTCCTAGCACACACATGACTGAGATACATGTTCCTACAGTCCCATACACTTTATTGGCACAAACCAATCCATTTAGAAACTCTCCTTGCTGCTGTCCTCTCCAAGCTACTAGCCAAAATGCACTTGTGCTCGCCAAGTGCTTGATGATTTCATCACCTTCCCTGCAAAAAAAGACCCCAAAACCTATATGTACACTATTTACACATTCCCTAACTTGATTCCAAGTGTCCATGAGAGGAAATCCATGGGAAGTCATGTGGGACTCATTATTCACAAAACTGGCCTGAACCGGCAATGAGACCAAGAACACCAAAAACTTGTAAAAAGATAACTAGTCGGTCTAGATGACTAATATAATGCTACACAAGGTAAGTAAGTTACACAAATGTAAGACTCAAAGCATCAAATAAGTCCTTTCAATCCATTCTTGAATGGATGAAGGCTCAAACACAAAAATTCAATGAAAACTTGCTCTCTTCCAATCACAAAAATGTACTCTCCAAGTCTCAATTCATGAAAACAATCCTCCAACCAAGGTATTAGGGTTTTTATGACCTTATATACCTTTATCCCACATTCTAGGACCCTTGGGTTGGGCTTAGAGCATCATTAATGACATTTTCCAACTTTTAGGATAAATAGCCAAGGCAACATTACTCAAAATACTCACAATGTCCAAGACTTACCCAAACTGCAAGCCCCTAAAAAAACTATTTCCAATTCACTCATCAAAAACACTCTTGGGACTTTACATCACAGTCCTTATTCCCTTGGTGGTTGGCTAGAACCACCTACAAGCCAAAATTGCAAAGATCTCTCCAAAAGACCTTAAGGTGCTCCTGCACCATTCTCCCCCTACAACAAAGAAGTTAAGGAACTTGTGGTGTCAAGAGATCCTCACTAATTCCATGCTTCTTAAAGTCACTTTCTACTATCCAAGTAGCCTCTGACTCATGTTGATGTCTCCACTTCACTAGGTGCTCCATGTATGTCTTGTGCCTAGTCTTCTTCTTCACCCTTGAGTCTAGAATCTTGTCCACTTGTGGTATGATCTGATCAGGTACCTTGAGTTCATCCACATCCTTACTCACCTCAGCACTATACTATTCTTCATCCATTTCTGGTCCTTTATACTTCACCAAGTCCTTCACATTGAAGATAGGAAATGGACATCTTCTTGGGTAACTCCACCTTGTATGCATTGGATCCATACTTAGCCAACACTTTACATGGCCCTATCCTTTTCATTTGCAACTTACTTGGTATGCCTTTTTGGTGTCTTGCCTTGTTCAAGTATATCGTCACCAAATCACCTATTTCAAATTATAGATCTCTCTTCCCTTCAACTTCTGGTTAGCCTCCATTAATGTCTTCTTTACCTACTCATGAACCTCTCTCATTGACTGAGCAAAATCATCAGCATGTCCACTAATTCCTTCATAACCTGTTAGGTCTCTTAGCTCAAGTGCACCCCCTTGGATGTAACCCATATACAATTTCAAATGGGCTCTTACCAGTAGACCTGTTTGTGTTATCATTGTAGGAAAATTTTTCCTATGAAATGACTTGTTCCCATCCTTGTCCATGCTCCTTAGTTAGACACCTCAACAAGTTACCAAGTACCCTATTTATCAATATTTATGGTGAGCTTCTCCTCTTGAAGTTTCTTCAACACAAGTTCTAGGTGCTTCATATGTTCTTCTTTTGTTTTGCTAAAGATGAGGATATCATCTAAGTAGACTACGATAAAGACTCCTATAAATTCCTTCAAGACCTCATTCATCACCCTCATAAAAGTGCTAGGTGCATTTGTAAGCCCGAATGGCATTACTAACCACTCATATAACCCCTCTATGGTTTTAAAAGATGACTTCCATTCATCTCCCTCTTTCATCCTAATCTGATAGTAGCCACTTTTCAAATCAATCTTGGAGTAGTACTTAGCACCCCCTAAACAGTCCATTAAATCTTCTATCCTAGGAATAGGAAACCTATATCTAATGGTTATCTTATTTATGGCCCTACAATCAATACAAATTCTCCACTTATCTCCCTTCTTAGGTGCCAACACCATTGGAACAACACATGGGCTTATGATTTTCCTGATCAACCCTTGGTCCAAAAGTTCTTGAACTTGCCTTGCTATCTCCTTATTTTGCTATGGTGTCATTTCGTATGCAGCCTTGTTAGACAATGTTGCTCCTGGTAGAAAGTCAATTTGATGACTGATTGCTCTCTTAGGTGGTAGTGTAGCTGGTGTGCCTTCACAAATGATATTCCTAAACTGATCCAATAGTTGCTTCACCTCTGCTGTCCTTAGTAGCCGACTAGGTGACTCCTCCTCCTTTGGCTTCAACATGATTGCATAGACAACTCCTTCTTCCTCCTTCATGTCTCTTAGGAATTCCTTTCCACTCATTAAAAGTACACTGGATTCTGCCTTTTCCACTGTCCCTTTTTGGGGAAAAAAATTTGTGGTTAAGCACTTGAGCTGGAGTATACTGGAATGGGTGACCTCCCAGGAAGGCCTAGTGTAATGAGTGCTAAGTGGGCCATTCAATATCATTTCAAATTTGTTGCTTTGAGCAGCTTACAAATTTGCAACTTAAGACTCCTCCAACCTAAGGGATCGATCCGGTGGAACATAGCTTAGAGCGATTCCACGTGTTTTAGTGCAAAATAGGACCATGGCTAACGTAAAAATACCTATTTGGATGTGTTGGAATAGTCCGCTTGGTCACACAAGTTGTAGAACGAAAGTTGCACCACTCTACAACTTTGCACTGCTTGCATTTGATGCTTTTTCCATCAAGTGAAAATCTGCCACCACTGGAAAACCACTCTAAGATAGCAAAAATCGAGAGAGGTTTTTGTAGACAGGTTCAATTTGATCCTATAGGATTAGATGAGAAGTTTCCAAGCATTACGACATCTAAGTAATAGCATGCTAAAGTTTGCAGCCATTTTGCACTTTGGACCCTTAAGGGGTCGATCTAGTGGAACATAGCTTAAAGTGATTCCACGTGTTTCAGTGTGAAAGAGGACCATGCCTAGTGTAAAAATACCTATTCAAATGTGTTGGAATAGTCCGCTTGGTCAAACGAGTTGCAAAGCAAAAGTTGCACCACTTTGCAACTTTGCACAGCTTGAATTTGACACGTTTTCCATCAAGTGAAAATCCACCGGCACGATAAAACCACTCTAAGATAGCCAAAATCGAGAGAGGTTTTTCTAGAGGGTTCCAATGCCTTTCTGTAGGATCAGATGAGAAGTTTCTAAGTGTCATGGTATCCAAGTAATAGCATGCTAAAGTTTGTAGCTATTTTGCACTTTGGACCCTTAAGGGATTGATCCAATGGAACATAGGTCGATGCGATTCTACGTGTTTCTGTGCAAAGGAGGACCATGCCTAGCATAAAAATACCTATTCAAATGTGTTGGAATAGTCCACTTGGTCACACAAGTTGTAGAGCGAAAGTTGCACCACTTTGCAACTTTGCACAACTTGAATTTGACACCTTTTCCATCAAGTGAAAATCCTCTGCCACGAGAAAACCACTCCAAGATAGCCAAAATCGAGAGAGGTTTTTCTAGAGGGGTCCAACGCCTTTTTGTAGGATTAGATGAGAAGTTTCTAAGTGTTGTGGTATCCATGTAATAGCATGTTGAAGTTTGCAGCTATTTCGCACTTTGGACCCTTAAGGGATTGATCCGGTGGAACATAGCTCAGAGCGATTCCATGTGTTTCAGTGTGAAAGAGGACCATGCCTAGCATAAACATACCTATTTGAACATGTTGGAATAGTCTACTTGGTCACATGAGTTGTAGAGCGAAAGTTGAACCACTTTGCAACTTTGCACAACTTGAATTTGACACCTTTTCCATCAAGTGAAAATCCACCGCCACGAGAAAACCACTCCAAGATAGCCCAAACCAAGAGGAGGTTTTCTAGAGGGGCCCAGTGCATTTCTATAGGATCAGATGATAATTTTCTAAGTGTCACGGTATTCAAGTAATAGCATGCTGAACTTTGCAGCTATTTTGCACTTTGGACCCTTAAGGGATCGATCCGGTGGAACAAAGCTCAAAGTGATTCTACGTGTTTTGATGCGAAAGAGGACCATGCCCAGTGTAAAAATACCTATTCGGACATGTCAGAACATTCTGCTTGGTCACACGAGTTGCAAAAAAATGTGTACAAATTGTTTACATGACCTTTATATGACCTTTTTCACATTGTTTACATTTCAAAATTCAAAGTCTGCAAATTTTCCTACTCAAGGAATTTATAGAACAAGGTGCTATTACACCAAACATGAACTTCAACCTTACAATATTTTAGTATATGTCATTATGTAATTAAATCTTATTACAATTCCTCTGGCACTTTGTTCTCTCAGATCTTTTACAATGTCACTCATACATTCAAGATTCTCTTTAAATGTCTACATCATAGGTGCTCATCATGAGGTTAACTTCAAATGAGTAACTTGAGATTCCCTCGCTAAGATTCACATGCTCTCTTATAATGGCTTGAAATCAAAATTGAGATTTATCAAAATCATCAAAATAAGTATGTTGCATTGCTTTTTGGGCTTTCTGTAACGAAAGATCAATCAACCCTTAGTAGTTTACTTAGAAATATGCAAAGTAAAGGAGAAAAAGAAAGAGCATCCAAAATGGAAATGAAATAAAAATAGATGGAAGGCCCTTACAGATGTTGCATTGCTTTTCTAGTTGACATTCTCTTGGATGGCTCATATATCTGCATTTTTTGCAAGGGGACACCAATCACTATAAAAGAAGATGATAGCATTGGCATCAAACAAATTAATGTGCATACAAGTATAAATTAATAAGAACCAATGTGTATATACTTACAAATTAATCCAACAAATCATTTGGGTCTGCTCTACTCTGTATTGTGTCAAGTATTGCCTCATGGTCAGACTCATGGACCTTCCATAACATCTTGTTCAAAGGTCTACCCCCATATTTGGTCAAATGAACATTGGATGCCATGAAAAAGTTCGAGTAATGAAGAATCTTACAATGCATGTCAAAGTTCTTGAAGTAGCCAATGTTTAACACTTGAATGTGGGTACCTTCTAAGCCATGTTCCAGTAACCACAACTGAGCCTATATGGTATTCGATGTTTTCTCCATCTATAACTAGGGCCTCCAATTTATTTTTCATCTCAACACAATGACACAACTAATAGTCTACTCCCTCTTCATTGTCTTCATCTACAATAACTACATAAACATGCCCTACATTGATATGTGCAAAAAATCTCTTGAAATTTGTCAACATTAAGAATACAGTACAAAGTAAGATCTAATGATATGGAATTTCAACAACTAAGAAAGTAGATATATCACCTCATTGAACTAGATCTGATATGTGGTCAAAGTCAACCGATGATTCTATCTGTGTCAGTTCCAATGCCGTCGGAGGGTGATACATGTGAAGTGGGCTATGATAACTTGTGAACCATTTGTCAACCCACTCCCTTGACTCACAATCATTGAAGTCTTGCATTCTACATGAAGAACAAAAGCATGCCATCTTTCTCTATCGATACTCCATGAACCTATATTTGCACTAAGGAAAGAGTGTACCTCACTCAATCCTATTAGTGTACAATAGTCTTCATATGGTTCAATGTTAGTATCATCCATCAACCAAAAAAATCTACAAACTAAAGACGTACCTTCATTACCTGGACCCATCAAAGCATTACACCACTCGACGAATGATTTTGCATCTGTCAACTTAGCACTATCTTTATACTTTAACTCTTCTCGTGCTAATGCTCTTTTCACGCATGCTCCTGCACCATCATGCTCCCCCTTTCCATGCCCATCCTCACAAAAGTTCCACATATGTTTAACACGTGTAATGACATGCATCCTGCACAACCAATAGAACATGCACGAGTTTTTGAATTGTGCTACATAGTTATCGGACCATATTATATATTGATCGTATTATATGCCCCTCTAAGCCAAACCACTGTAGAACATTTGGAAGAAACCTTGCACGAACTCTGGAGAATGTGTGTGATCATCACTAATGTAAAAGTGGTACTCCCTCAATACCTTCCTTTGCTCATCTGTACTATCAGATGCATGAATGAATGTTATGTGCACAAATATCAAAACTTGTGTAGAGTTGTAATATTGTGAGTGCACCTCATGTTGTGGTTGTAGAGTGTAGTTCTCTGCAAATACAACCACGGATACTATGCTTCCAACTGGAAAGGTGTCCTTGCATAGCTTGAACTGCATGTCCAACCATCAGGCTCTATGGGTATGCATTGCATACTCAGATAGTATATTGTCACGAAATGTGGTCATAAATTTGTACACTAGAATCTTCTCAATAACCAAATCACACCTTTTTTCTTGAGACCCATCTTTTGTAGCATATGCCATTGTTTTATACTTCCTGAACTCTACTAGTTTTTGTCCCACCTCATCTATGCTTTCCATATGTTGACATATTGGCATACACTGGAAGCCACCGCAATGCTCACATGAACCATCCAAGCATGTTGTCCTATAGAATATCTGGCCATCCTCTATTTCACATGATTTTTTTGATAAGAACTCTCTTGAAGATTTTGGTGGGGCTTCTATGCCACAATCCTGCAAAACATCGTTAGTATGCAAATCTAAACATATAGAATGATACACATCATAATGGTTAGAAAATTCAATATGTAGTCTACAACAACAAGTAGTGCATGTGTGATTTATCTTGACATAAAAAGGTTTAAGCAGTTCAAAAAATCTTTGAGAAATACTAATTTGAGGATAATCATTTTCAAATTTCCAAAAAAATTGGGTTTGAGTCATATCCAAAAAATGCTTCGGATGTGGCTCACGATTTCGACTACCTATTCTCCTTCTTACCACATCCCTTTGATTCGGAGATGGCCTTGTGTTATTCTTCCAATACTCTTAAATTAGTGTTCTCAAGGCTTTGACAACTTCTTTATCTTTTCGTGATAGTCTCCCCAAGAATTCCCATAATTCATTTGTATCATTGCCCTCAATTCTTTGCCGCCTTTGAATGGCTCTTGATAAAGTTTTTTTACTAATTCTCATTTTTTCAATAGTCTTTTTAATTAGGCGAGCTCTTTTTTTTTTTGAAAACTTACCAAAGTTGACGTAATAACATGTTGAGTGACATTACTATCCTTTGAGTGTGAGGGCTTACCCACACACTCATAAGCATCCATTAGATTCTTCATAATAGTGTCTTCACTCGATGCATTCGATGTTCTCAACCCAAGAGTCTTCATGATGTTCCCATACTTTACACCCTGCATCATTTCAACAAATAGTTGACATCTTGCAGTCTCATTTAGCCTTTCAAAGAATCATTCCCAAATCTTATCAACATATCTTCTACAAGTGCGTGTTGAAATCTTACCTTCCATGTGCCGCAAAATCTCATCATTAATAGTAATCAAATACTTTGGCTTTCTACTCAAAATTCTTGGTGGTGTTCTCCTAGGTACATACATCTCAACATTAGGAATTTCATCAATATTTAATTGAGGTGGGCTAGATTGCATACCTTCGATTGAGGGTGGAGAAGAATACATACCTTGAGGTTCATATGGGAATGATGACATACCTTCTTCGTCAATTTCGAGTGATGATGTACTCTCAACTTGAGATGTGTTGGATGGTGTCCAACAATATTCACTTGTGGTAAATGGTGTCCCTCCATATTCACTTGCAGTAGATGGTGTCCATCCATATTCACTTGTGCTAGATGGTGTCCCTCCATATTCGCTTGTGCTTAATGGTGTCCCTTCATATTCACTTGTCTTAGAGGGTGTGTCTCCAACTATGGTATTTGAATCTGTCTTACGATGATGCTTTCGCATTTGTGCTCATTGTGCTGCCAATTCCCGTTCTCTTTTTGAAGGTTGAGGTTCCTCTACAATTGGGTTGTTTTTATCAATCGTTTCCAATTTCTTTTTTTCATGATATGCCGCCACCCGAACTCTCTCCTTTTCTTTCAAGGTTTTTTTCTCTTTTTCTATTAGTTTCCTCTTTGTCTTTTTCTTCGGCATGGCAGATAATTTTATCTTTACCATGGTAATGAGATGAATATTAGTTCCTAAAAAATGTTTCCATTCAAGATAATTGAAAAATATATGTCATTGAAGGCTTCATTTAAATAATACTTACAATCATCGTGTACAAAAGTAGGGTCTTTTATTGTTGAACATGCCTTGGAATGAAACTGATGACAATAGGATATGTGGTTCTTAGCTCAAACAAGCACTTTTCCATGAGAATTTGAGGAACCAAGGAGTGATTTTGAAAAATTATTGGTGCAGGAGCACCTTAAAGGTCTTTTGGAAGATCTTTGCAATTTTGGCTTGTAGGTGGTTCTAGCCAACAACCAAGGGAATAAGGATTATGATGTAAAGTCCCAATAGTGTTTTTGATGTGTGAGTTAAGGCAAACTTAGGGTAGTCTAGAGCCTTGAAGTTTGGAGAAGCCTGAATGGTGAAATTAGGCAAATTAGTCCATGTAGACTTGGTAATTTGTTCTAAAAGTGGGAAAAGGGCATTAATGATGCTCTAAGCCTGACCCAAGGGTCCTAGAATGTGGGATAAAGGTATATAAGGTCAGAAAATCCCTAATTAAGCATGTGGGAAAGCTATTATATGATTTGGAGTTTTGGAAGGGGAATTTGTGAGTTGGAATAGTGCAAATTTCATTGAATTTCTGTTTTTGTGCCTTCATCCAGTCAAGAATGGATTGAAAGGACCTGTATAATGCTTTGAGTCTTTCAATTATGTCACTTAATTACTATTTGAAGCATTATATTAGACATTTAGTTCAATTTCTTTCTATTTTGCAAGTTTATAGAGTTTTTGGTCTCATAGCCGGTTTAGGCCAATTTTTGGAAATAATGATCCCCACTTGGAATCAATTAGGGGACTATTTTGATAGTGTACATATGGTGTGTGGTGTCCTGATTTGCAGGGGAGATGGTGAATTCATCAAGAACTAGGTGAGTGCAAGTGCATTCTAGCTAGTGGCTTGGAGAGGACAATAGTAAAGAAAGTTGCTAAATGGATTGTTTTGTGCCAATAAAGAGAAAGAGAGTGTGGGAACATGTATTCCAGACATGTGCATGCAAGGAGGAGAGTTGAGGAGGTCATTGAAGCCCTCAAAGTTGGAAAAAGGAGCCAGAACCTTACAAACCCTTGAAAATAGGGGTATGAGGACAGTCCTATGTACGGATGCCAAAGGGACTAAAAACATGGTAAATATTGAAGCCTAGGGTACCACTAGAAAGAATCTATAAAAATATTTGGGGGTTGTTAAGACCATATTTTAGAAAAGCCAAGAAAATGGGTTCTAGGAGGCTTAATTGGGCAAAAGGCTACAAGGCCTAAAATTGGGTTTTTCAATAAAGAGATGGGTACAAGGTGAAAGAATCCTATGAGATAGATTAGTGAGGAGTCAAATAAAAAAGGGGATAGTGTGAATACCCTTTCCTAGCCCTTGGAGTGGTTAGGACACTTTGGGTCAGTGTGGAGCCCAGGGAAGCTTAGTGGTGAATTGAGAGCAATGGTGAAGAATTTGAAATTGGGGGAGAGTCTTATGAGGTGAGAGGGGTTTATGAGGGATCCCTTAGTAGGGTAGAGAGGAATACCCTAGGAAGACCAGAGAATAGGTCCTGGGAAGAGCAAGATTGCTCTTGAAAGATAAGACTCCCAATCAATTGTTGAAGGAGTGGTCTATGTAATGAACTTTTGACCTTGTGCAGGGTATTTTGAAGATGTTTGATGCTCTGGAATGGTCTTGGAAGGCCCAAGTATAGGAGTTTCTATAAACCCTCCCTCTTTGCATTGAAAAATGGGGTTTTTTGTATTGGAAGCCTAGTTGAGCAGGTAAGGTCCTAAGACCTAGAAAATATCTTGTTTTTAGACCTAATTAAAGACTATTTTTGGGTTTGGAAGTCTGGTGTGAAGATCTAAGGGTAGTTCCTTTGTAAAATTGGCCTACTTGGAGGCCTAAAATAGTGAAAAAGGTTAGTTTTCTTAATGTTTTCCCAAAGGAGTCATGTGATGGGTTAAGGTATGTCTTGCAACTCTGAAATTGGTGCTACAATCATTCTTTTATTTTCTTAGTGTTTTCAAAAGTTTTGGAGTTAAGGGCCCAAAACTGGTTTTGCACAATAACTAGATTCCAAGGATGAAATTTGGGAAATAATGTTTTTGTTTGTTGTCCAGCTTGGAGGAGTGTTGGGATTGGTCCATTACACCTTTTTAATCTTCTTAGATGGCTCTTGAATGCAAGTTCACATCTTCAATGGTTATGGGTCCTCTAACTCTGCATAAAATATGAGTATCATAGTTTGAAGTGTGTGCATGGTTTGGAACATACATGTGACAGTTTGTAGATGCTTGGCTACTAGTAATGTGGATAGTGAACAAAGGAACTAAGTTTGTGTGTAAGGGCAGACTTCTGAAATGTTTCATTTTTGTTGTACTAACTCAAACAAAGATTTATTAAGCAAATAATGGTTTGGTCATGCCTTAAGAATTATAGTTTGTGTTTGTAAACAATGGTGCCATTATGGAAGATTTAAGACAACTTGTGAATGACATAATCATTGGTTGATGTTTTGAGGAAGCTAGTTGATTGTAATAAGTTATTTTCAAGATTTTCAAGGTGTTTTGAAGGTCCTTAAGGAATCGGGAACTCTTAATGCTAATTTGAGTATACGAATCAAATGTTTTGTCAAGGGAAATATAGTTGAATAAGTGTGTCAAGAATGGTGTTGATTTCTTCCTTTGTACTGCATCAGTTTGTGTAGAGGTATTGGAAGGTGTTTGGACCCTTTAGAGGAATGGGAGAGGCTTGGAGTTGTCTTAAAGGATGAATTTTGGTGAATGACTCTAAATTTCTATAATTGGCAAGTGTAAAATGGTAATTGGCAAGTGTAAATAATTGTGTATATAATTTGGTAATTTAAAATATGCATTGACAACCTAAGGTTATAATGACAAACAAAAATGAAAGCAAGCCATAATAGATTGAACGAAAATTTGTGAAGACTTCACATACCTTAAAAACCAAACTTTCAAATGGAGGAGTTCAACACAATTATGTAGCCTTCGCTTCTTCTTTCTTCAAACTCCACAACAATTTGACTTGATCAAAAGCTTGTTCCCTTCCACACTTCAATTGTATATCAGTTTTCAATGGAATTCAAACTTCAATTGATATTATATGTCTTTCAATGTGGAAACTTTGCTATTTCATGCAAAGGTGGTAAAAAGATCATGGAAAAGGTGATGGAATATGAAAAAGATGTTTGCACACTTCACAACATCATCAAAAAGATATTTTTTGTCGAAGCACGCGTAGAACTAGGGGAATATGCAAACTGTGGGCCTTCAAATCATGGGTATATATATTTTTTTAGCATTTTAGTGGAGTACAAAACGCGCTCATGTTATGTGAAATTTGGTTTTCTTAGTGTATTTTTGAGAGTATAGGAGTTTTTGAGAGAGTGGGAGGGAGAGAGGGGGAGAGTGGAAGATAGAGAGGGAGGGAGAAGGGAAGAGTGGGAGAAAGAGAGAGGGAGAGAGTGGGAGATATAGTGGGAGGGAGAGAGGGGAGAGTGGGAGATAGAGAGGGAGGGAGAGAGGGGTAGAGCAGGAGAGAGTGGGAGAATGGGGAGTGGGAGATAGAGACCTAAACCCTAAACCCTAAACCCTTAACCCTTAAACCCTAATCCCTCAACCCCTATACCCTCTTAATCCCTCAACCCTAAACCCTAATCCCTCAACCCCTATACCCTCTTAATCCCTCAACCCTTAAACCCTAATCCCTCAACCCCTATACCCTCTTAATCCCTCAACCCTTAACCCCTAATCCCTCAACCCTATGCCCTCTTAATCCCTCAACCTTCAACCCTTAAACCCTAATCCCTCAACCCCTTAAGCC
>CM021105.1:589499359-589520945 GCA_007115665.2 Sequoiadendron giganteum
ACCCCTATACCCTCTTAATCCCTCAACCCTCAACACTTAAACACTAATCCCTCAACCCTTAAACCCTAATCCATCAACCCCTATACCCTCTTAATCCCTCAACCCTTAAACTCTAATCCCTCAACCCTTAAACCCTAATCCCTCAACCCTTAAACCCTCTTAATCCCTCAATCCCTATACCCTCTTAATCCATCAACCCTTAAACCCTAATCCCTTAACCCTTAACTCCTATACCCTCTTAATCCTTCAACCCTTAAACCCTAATCCCTCAACCCCTATATGCTCTTAATCCCTCAACCCTCAATCCTCAACCCTTAAACCCTAATCCCTCAATCCCTATACCCCCATAATCCCTCAACCCTCAACCCTCAACCCTTAAACCCTAATCCCTCAACCCCTATACCCTCTTAATCCCTCAACCCTAAACTATCACCCCTTAAACCCTAATCCCTCAACCCCTATACCATCTTAATCCTTTAACCCTCAACCCTCAACCCTTAAATCCTAATCCCTCAACCTCTATACCCTCCTAATCCCTCACCCCTCAACCCTTAAACCCTAATCCCTCAACTACTATACCCTCTTAATCCCTCAACCCTTAAACCCTAATTCCTCAACCCCTATATATTCTTAATCCGTCAACCCTTAACCCTCAACCCTTAAACCCTAATCCCTCAACCCCTATACCCTCTTAATCCATCAACCCTTAAACCGTAATCCCTCAACCCTTAAACCCTAATCCGTCAACCCCTATACCCTCTTAATCCCTCAACCTTAAAACTCCTAATCCTCATAATCCCTATAATTCTTAACTTCAACCCTAAACCCTAATCCTCAACCTTAAAACCATAATCCCTCAACCCCTATACCCTCTTAATCCCTCAATCCTCAATCCTCAACCTTTAAACCCTAATCGCTCAATCCCTATACCCTCTTAATCCCTCAACCCTCAACCCTCAACCCTCAACCCTTAAAACCTAATCGCTCAACCCCTATACCCTCTTAATCCCTCAACCCTTAAACCCTAATCCCTCAACCCTTAAACCTTAATCCCTCAACCCCTATACCATCTTAAAGCCTCAACCCGTATCCTCAACCCTTAAACCCTAATCCCTCAACCCCTATACCCTCTTAATCCTTTAATCCTCAACCCTCAACCCTTAAATCCTAATCCCTCAACCCCTATACCGTCTTAATCCCTCAACTCTCAACGCTTAAACCCTAATCCCTCAACTCCTATACCCTCTTAATCCTTCAATCCTTAAACCCTAATCCCTCAACACCTATAACTTCTTAATCCATGAACCCTCAACCCTCAACCCTTAAACCCTAATCCCTCAACCCCTATACCCTCTTAATCCGTGAACCCTCAACCCTTAAACCCTAAACCCTCAACCCTTAAACCATAATCCCTCAACCCCTATACCCTCTTAATCCCTCAACCCTCCATTCTCAACCCTTAAATCCTAATCCCTCAACCCTCAACCCTTAAATAGTAATCCCTCAACCCCTATAGCCTCTTAATCCCTCAACTCTTAAACCCTAATCCATCAACCTTTAAACATTAATCCCTCAACCCCTATACCCTCATAATCTGCAATCCTCAACCCTCAACCCTTAAACCCTAATCCCTCAACCCCTATACCCTCTTAATCCCTCAACCCTCAAACCCTAATCCCTCAACCCTCAACCCTTAAACCCTAATCCCTCAATCCCTATACCCTCTTAATCCTTGAACCCTCAACTCTCAACCCTTAAACCCTACCCTCAACCACTATACCCTCTTAATCCTCAACCCTCAACCCCCTGTAAACTCCTAACTTCAACCCTATACCTCTTAACTCTCAACCCCTATAATTCTCTAATCCTCAACTTCCTCAACCCCGAACTTTAAACCCTTAACTTCAACTCCTATACCTTCTTAATCCCTCAACCCTCAACCCTCAACCCTTAAACCCTAATCCCTCAACCCCTATACCCTCTTAATCCTTGAACCCTCAACCCTCAGCCATTAAAGCCTAATCCCTCAACCCCTATACGCTATTAATCCCTCAACCCTCAACCCTTAAACTTTAATCCCTCAACCCCTATACCCTCTGAATGCCTCAATCCTCAACCCTTAAACCCTAATCCCTCAAATCCTATAACCTCTACTCTATAACCTATTAATCCCTCATCCCTAAACCCTGAACCCTTAAACCCTAACCCAGAAACCCTCTACCCTCTACCGCCAATCCTATACCCTCTACCCTCAACCCTAATCCCCCAACCCTTATACCCACTTAGTAAACTCTCTACCCTAATCCCTCAACTCTCTTGACCCTTAAACCCTCAACTCTTAAACCCTTAAAAACTCAATACTAAACCCTTGACCCTCAACCCTAACCCCTTAAACCCTAAACTATTAAACCCTTTACCCTCTACCCTCTAACCTCTACCATCAACCCAATACTCTCTACCCTAAACCTTAATCCCTAAACCCTAATCCCTCAACCCTTAATCTCTCAACCCCTATAACCTCTACCCTATATATTGGACCCTCAACCCTATACCTTAAACCCTCAATCTTCAATCCTCAACCCTTAAACCCTCTACCCTTTACCCTATACATTAAACACTCAACCCTCAATTCTCAACCCTCAACTCTTAATCCCTAAACCCTTAATCCTTAAACCCTAAACCCTATACCCCTTATATTTGACCTTGAACCTAATCCTTCTACGATATACCCTCAAAACTATACCCTAAACCCTCTACCCTCAACCAAGTAAACCCTTAACCCTAAACCCTTAACCCCAAACCCTTCAACCCTAAACACTTAAACCTTAAACCTTCTACCCTATACCCTCAACCAAATACCCTCTACCATCAAACCTATTCCATCAACCCTCAATCCTTAAACCCTAATACCCTAGAAACCATCAACCCTATAGGTCCTCCATCCTAATCCCTCAACCCCTATCACTTTCTCTGTATCTATACATCTCACCTATCCCTCCTTCCCTTCCTCCCACCCTCTCTAATTGTCTCTATCTACTGTCTCCCTCTTTCTACATACCTCTCGTTCAATCAATCCCTACCACCCTCTCTCACTACCTCTCTCTCACACTCCCTCTCACTACCTATCTCTTAAGTCTCTTCTTCTCACCCCCCTCAAATTCTCAAGTCTCTCCCTCTCACACTCTCAAGTCTCTCCCTTTCACACCCTACCTACATAACCCTCTCTTTCTCTTTGTCTCTCTCTCTCCCTCTCCCTCAATTCTCTCTCTCCCACCCCCCTCTCTCTCTCTCCCTCTCCATCAATTCTCTCTCTCCGACCCCCCCTCTATCCCTCCCACCCTACCTAGCTAAGTCCCCCTCAATCCAACCCCTTCTCTCCCACTCCCTCTCTCTTAAACTCTCACTTCGACCCCCTCTCCATCTCTTTAGACTCTCTCTAAATTCTCCCTTCATCTAAAGACATACATAAATGCATACACACAAGCATAATACATTTGCACATATAATCTTACATCCATACAAGCATACATACATACATGTACATAAAAATATATCAGCATACATTAATATATTAGCATTTTACATAAAGTAAGACATAACACGAGCGTGTTATAACGCGCTTGCATTATGTGCTAGTAGACATGTTCCCCGTAGAAGAAAAAACCATGTCAAAAGCAAGATATAACATGAGCACGTTATAACGCGCTCGCGTTATATCTTGCTTTGAGAATTATCAAACTTTAAGCTTGGTATTGCCTTGGAATTCCAACCCAAAGGCTTGGAGGGCATTCCCAACAACCAGAGACGTGTTTTTAAAAATCCACCATATTTCTCATAATCGAGTTCATGCTCACTATCAGGATTGCACGTGGTTCAATATCAAAAAAATCGAGCATATGGGTAATGTTGGGTTATCTCTTAGCTATCCAACGATGTAATTTTTTTCACTTTCTGAAAATGTTAAGTTTTTCATCCATAATTTATTTTATCTATATGTCTTTTTTTTGCCAAAAAATAGTGTTTGGTATTTTTTTTGTTATAAATTAACCGTTCATCAATTTTTCAAATAAATTACATTTTTAGAAACTAGACTCCATTCTACAAAACAAAAAATAAAATAAAAAATAAATCAATTAGTTTCCATAATTTGTAGGGGTAGCACAGCCAAAATTCTATTTTTTAGGATATGTCCACTTCACAAATTAGTAAAAAATCAAATATTCATTAAAAAATTATAAGAAAAATCATGCATCAACTACATACTGTTAGCTAACTTTTGACTATTGCGATTTTAAAAATGCTAAAAAAAAGTTCACCATACGAGGGTCGTACAAGAGTTGCTATGTTATGTTTTTTTGATAAAAACAACACCAATTTGTGTACGTCCCTCATTTGAACCCCTTAATCTCAATCATTTTCAAAATAAATTAGTAGTTTAGAATGTAGACTCGGAGCACTTGAATCCTTCTTTTTGTTCCATCTCAAAATTTTGAGTCTAAGTATCCTCAATTTCACATCCAAGGTCAGTATTTCCTGATTTCAGAAAAAAGTTGTCCACTTAAGTCCCCTTTTTGGGAACCATCTTGGTGCACTTACCCTCATGTTAGGTTGATTCATTAAATTCCAAATAGTAATATGACCAAAAATATGTTTTCAAAGTAAATCTTCCTTACAAAGTGAATCTTTAGTGCTACTGGTGGATACTTTTCAGGTAAAATAAATAATAATAAAAATTGAACTTGAAACCACCCCTACTGGATTAGAAAAAGTTAGCTTTAAGATTTGACCAAGATCTCAAATATGATTTGGAATGCCACATAATTTGATGGTCATTTGTGTTTTTGCAAGTATTGTTATTTTAAATGTGCACCTTGGAATTAATGGGAAGAAAGCCAGAGCTTTATCTCTTAAAAGAGTGAAAGAGAGTTATTTCGTAGTGGAGTAGACAACTACCAACCAACACGCCATGCATTAAATCAGTTTTAAGCAGAAATGAAGACTAAATGTGGCGTCGACCCTACTTGACAAATATTTGATGATTTATTGCACAAGATCTTGATATTACTCCAGAAAGATTTCATATTACTCTAGAAGGATTTCATTGCAGCTGACAAAGATTATTAGCACCAATAAAGTGCCACTTTTTTCACTTCAATCAGTCTCCAATCCGCCTCTCTTTCCTCCATTTGGTTTCAAGTCCGAAGCTATAGGTGTTTGAAGCTAAAAAAAAAAAATATATTAAAGGACATAGATAATTGCCTTGGCCATTGACTGTAATGAAGTAAATTTTGTGACGTATAATTTGATTCTTCTTGAGTGAAATCCGAACCTACCACCAATGGCATGCCTCCATTAACTCCATTAACTCCATTACCAGGTAAGATTTGGTATTACCTGAGCTATAATTCCATTAAGGGATGTGGCGACAAATCTTAAAGAGTTAAATAAACTCTTAAAAGTTCATATCTCTGTAAACATTAATTCTTCCCATGATTGGATCAAATCACGTTAAGTCAAGAAAAGGGTAATTTAAATGCTCAAACAACAAATTTACCAAAAAAATTTTGCTTTAGAGAGTGCGCATTGAGTCAAAGTTATCAGAGAGTAAAAAAATAAAATAAAAAAGGAGTGAATAGTTTTAGCGCAGTTCTTAGTCCCTTTTTTTTTTCACAGAATGCATTTTAGAAAGAAATAAACTATATCAGCAAAGGCAAACATAGACAATAGATGGTCTTCAAATTCAAAGAAATCTACTTCAAATATATTGGCCTCCAGAATTGTAAGAAATAGCATGGAGAATAAAGCTATAGCAAGGAATGCTCAAATTATGATCTGATCTCTTTAGATTACATTTTCCCAAAAAGGAAAAGCTGATAAAGGAACTACAAATGCATTCAGAGAGAATTAAACTGTATCTTAGCAAAGGAAAATATCAGCAATGCATAGTCTTCAAACCCAAAGAAATCTACTTCAACCATACTGATCTCAGCATATTGGCACTATAGCAATGAATAGAACAAGTGAATGGCCACAACTTATGCAGATTGGTGAATGGTCATACCGTTATTGCTACAAGAAGACTATGGATCACTCTTCTGCAGTATATTGGCATGGATATTTGAGAAGCATAACTAAAATGATAAAAGTAATAACATAAAGAAATGATGACAGTATAAAAATAGTAACACTCCCAGTTAGAAGTTATCACTCACTCCTAACAGACAAAATATGAGAAGCTACGTATTAATCATTAGTCATGGCTTGCTAATAAAAAAAATTCCCTCTTTCTAGTGCCATTTTGTGGACATCAAAATTTGCAAATGGTTAGCATGATTCTAACATCCTTATAGAATAATACATTCTTCAAAATAAATGATAAAACCAAATCAAGCATGTAAAGAAGACATGAAATATAACTTATTCTATGATGGATTGGTGCTCTTTGAATATGTGAAAGAGCCCTTTCCCAATCCTTGCCAAGCTAATTAGATGATAGACAATGAGATGCTCATGAACTCAAGTTGCCTATAATCAGGATGCTCTAAAATGTAGATGATAAATGAGAGAAAATGCATTGAACTTATAGGAGAAGTTGAGAGAGGAGAGGCCAAGATTGAACAATGTGGGTTTAAAACCCAACAAATGAGAGAGAGCCACTTGTCATACTGGGATTGGCCCATGCTTGTTCAAGTTTTTGCCAATGTGCCCATTTCAAATTTGAAAATGGCAATAAATGAATATGGTTGAAGGTTTTGGGGGGAATTGTGTTTGGCCAAAAAAGTCAAACAAAAGAGTTAATGAGGGAATATGCCCTTGTGAGGGAAATAGGTGTTTTAATAAATCAATTTAAATGATTTATTGTGCAAGTGGATGAATCTAGAGGATTTTAGGTGATTAGGGCTAAATTAATCAGGATTTGATTAATCTAACATGAGGTTAGGTGATATGACATTTGATTTGAATTTTTGTATTTGTTTTAAATCAAATGAGAGGAAAATGCATATGAGTGATTTAATTAGATATATGTGATTTAATTAAATCAAGAACTATAGGAGATAATTAAATAATTTGATTTATTTAATTAAAGAGATAAGCTTAGTGAATTAATTAAATTGGTTTATTTAATTAATAGATGAAATAATGTTGAATGAAGCATGATCAGATGCATGAGTAAATTTTGCATGTCTACAGGTGCTGTTTTTTTTGTTTTAGCTGGACTCATCCCCAATCCATTCACTACTTTCCTCCCTTAGGTATACTTCTGCAACACCTCTCACAAGCTTATAATCCCTAGATTAACATTAAGACCAAACTGAAATCTTTCTTATTCTTTACCCCAGTTTTGACCTATCACTTATTCATGACATAACCAGTTAAATCAATATAAATCTATTAGCTTTTTTCATGACATAATTAGTTAAATGGTAAAATAAATAATCACAACTTTTGGCTTTTAAATTGATTATGAAATTTATATTGAAAAGTTTAATAATATTTTTTTATTATGCCACTTAATTTTTATGAAAGTTCATAATTATAAACATAAAGATAGACTTAAAAAATCTAATCATAGTTGTAATTGAAAGGTAGGCTATTGGAGGTTAAAAGTATATTATATTGTTGGTTTAAAGGTTTTAAGAATTTGAAATCAATTAATATAATATTAAAAATAAATTTGAATTCTAAAATTCTTCTTACACTATCATTAAAAAAATTATATCGTAAACAATTTTAAATTTAATCTATTTAATAAAATTTCTTTGATAAAATTTAGACTCATAGTATATTTTATAATTTAATGAGAGTTTGATATATTTAATATTTATTGTGATTAAAAGGGTTTTTAGGCAACAATGTTTCTTTATAACCAGTTTAGTGTTATAAAAGGTAAATAAAAATAAATTCTCACTATGTTTGATTTAAGTTAATTAAATTTATGTGTATAAAATTAAATATGAATTGATATAGATTGAATTAATGATATTTAGGTATGATAAATTAAAATAATTATAATTATTGAGAAAAAAAAATATCTAAAAAAGATTCACTTACATATATTTATATATCATTCATGTACTAGAAAAAATGTCAATATTAAATTATCTCACAATACAAAAGACTCTCTTATTGTACAAGTGGTTTCCAACATGAATTCATCATCAAAATATTCATAACGTGCACATGTAAGACAAATGGGATTAACAATTTTAGTTAATATACCACAAAAAAGAATTGAAACTCAACCAGGTGTAAAGATTGAACATTTAACACAAGGGAAAGGAATAATACACAAGAGTGCCAATGATATAGTTCAATAAAGGAATAGGTTACATCCAATCTAAAGTGTCTTTAATCAGCTATAAAGATAAAAGGAACTAAACTAGTAAAAAAATATACAAGAAGCTTGCTACAAGAATGAGCACATTAGTATATCTCATTTTTCACTCTATCCTCACAACTAGCATTTAAAGGTGGGAACTTTTTTCTGATCATCCTTACTTACCAAGAAAAATTATAGTTTTAAGGAGAAAATATATATTACTACTTGCACAACACTTTACTAAATTTCCTTCATACTTATATTCTATAAAGATAAAAAAGCTTATTTTTTTATGTATTAAACATGATATTTTAAGTTTTACATTATATTAAAATTATGGTATTATTATTTTTTAAGATTAATAGATCTATATAATTATTTTGGATTAAATATTGATGAAACATATAGATTTGATTAATATATGAATGTTGGAATAATATATTTTCAATTTTATGTATCACTTATAAATCTATTATTAAAAAATAAAAAAATGAGAGATCTTTAAATTATATAAACTCTTGAAAAAGTAAATTTATGAAGTTGTACTAAGTTTTATACTTTGATATTGAAAGAAAAAAAGATAATCATTTCATATATATATATTATGTATTAGAATTTTACCTCTGGATATTGTTAGAGACTTAGAAATGGAAAGTGAAAGTAAAAGGAGAATAAATACACATTTTAATGCCTTATAAAATGCACTCGATTGATTGAAATATCATACATTAATCATATCGTGTTTATTTTATGAAAATGAAACAAAGTTTCAAAAGGAATAAGAGATAAAAAAGAATATTTTTTAATTTAAGAATTCAATCTACAAAAGCATAACGTCCCATGAGATCACATTTCTTGAAACACTTTCAAATTGTTCAAAAGCTTCCTTTTTTTTTTCTTCGTAAGAGAAACTATATTGATATGAAGAAATTTACAAACGTCTACAAGCGAGGAAACAAATTTGAACCCTGAGCCAAAAGAGTAGTAACTAGAACACCAGTCCAAACCACACCCCAGGGGAACAAACGAAAATGGTTGTCAGCTAGACCGAATCACAACTTCCACCATCTCCAAAATATTAACAAACTGAGATTAACCTAGCAAAATACCCGTCTTCAGCTTATCAACAGAAAGTGTAGAAGTCAAAAGCTTAAAGAAACCCTATTATGGACCACACCCAACCAGCCAAAGACCACCCACAAGAGCTAAAAGAGAGGAAACACCAAAAACCACCAGACCCAACGCCATAGCACATAGAACCCAACATTTACAGAAAGCCATTTTCTTTCGCAAAAGAATCAAACTCTTTTACCCATTCAAAATCATTGACCTCAACCAGACGGAATATTTTCTTGAGGAAATTCATGGTGACCGCAACAATTATCCTGTGACGCACAAGGGCCATCCGCTTTAAATCGAGGAGGAAGGGAAAAATATGGATTACCTCCCCCAGTTTCTTTACTAGTTCCAAGTCACATGGATGCAAAGCACCCTTGCCAGAGATGGAAACTTTTAAAGCCTCCTCCAAACTACCCAGCAACTCCGTCTTGAACAGTTTTCCCATCAGAATTTTAGCTTCAGCCTTAGGGACCTGGTTATCCAAGATGGAAGCCAGGAACCACGACACCACCTGCAAGTTCGCTCTAAAATACTCCTTATGCTCTAGGTACCCCTTTCCAAGCACCATTTTCACTACCACAACTGTTAGCAAGTCAATGTTGAGCAGAATGCGCTTTAAGCATTGGTTTGTAACCTCCCAAAAGGCATTTTGATGGCATTTGCACTCGAGGGATAAAGGGGTGTCTGCCCAAAAATAAAAGATTGACTCCACCAATATTTCCACCATGAATTTTATGCACTTAGCCATTGTCACCTAGACACCCCAAAAGTCGAGCGAGAAAATCATTTCACACAAAAAGGAGAAGTTGTTTCGCTCGCCACCTTCAGCTGAGAATGAACACACACCCCATGATCACTGCCTTTATTACTCTGTACACTACCACCATGCCAGCCACGTGATCAGTTGTAGATGTTGATGCCACCATCACTCAAGTGAATGAGTACGCATATAAGCGTGATGAGCAGTCATATCAACCGTTTTGGAGATCGAACAAATCCTCCCAAGCAGCCATAGGTACCTCAAAATGATGGAATCATAAAGACACAGTAGCTCCCCAACGAGCATGTCGTAAAGAGACCTCATCCCTTCTAGACCCGTCTACCTCAGATCTCCCATCCAAACGACATACTATGTGTTGGGTCGCCCTTTAATAAACTCTGTCAATCACCAACTCAAACCCAAGAGAGTTGGTTATCCAAAATGACCAAGCGAATTCAATGCTTACTTGTCATCCATGAGCAATGCGTTGATAGTTGCAGTCTCTCCACATCCTTGTTGTGGAGAGACGCCCACCCAGTCGCCAACTTGTTCAAAAGCTTTTTTATTGTTAGACATTTTATGTACATATTTATGTAAAACTATTCAAATAGTTCATGCAACCTGTCTAAGTTCTATGTCTTCACATATATATTTTATGTGAAATTATAACTAGTAAATCTAATGAGAAAAGATTACTAGGTCCCTTAATGCTTGTGGGAAGCTTTGTCCTATTTGAAACCTTTCTTTGTAAGACATGTAAGAAGGATGTTAGTTAGAGTTGTAAAGATATTGTTACACCTATAATTTTCTTTATCCATTTAAAAAAAAATATAAAATAAAATAATAATTTAATAAATTTAGAAAAATAATAAATAAAACAACAAATATGCATATAGATTTAGAAGGTCAAATAAGCCCTTTGTTATGAACCCGCATGTAGGTGCAACTGTTATGTGACATGACTCCCATAAGACATAATCCTAAGAAAAAGCACTTATGAGTGCCACAAATAATGTTATAGTGTTTTCATGGAATTCACACACTATGTAGGTTGTTTCGGCTTTCTTCCATCCTCCCTTTACTTTTACCAAAATATGCATACCTTTAAAATCCCATAATATAAAATAAAAATGTCATATTCTAGTTCATAAAGGGAATTAGATATTTAGGTCAATTTGATGTTGGACATGATGAAAGGTAAATTATTAACTTTTTATTTGAAGAATAAATAAATTTATATATGAGAGATATAGTTGATAACTATAACTATATAACTGGTGACTATAAATATATAGTGGGCATTACCATTAAACATAAACTAAGCGGTATTAAAAAGTAAAATGCTACGATAACATTCTCCCCCTTATTACATTATTCTTGGAAATGTACCTCCAAAACCTCAAATTTCACCTTGCCAAGAGAACCCTAGTTAAGGTTTACGTAACACAAATAGAACATATCATTTAAAGCATGTTGACTACACAAAAATACACATTCTTTAGAAGATTTTTGTTTTAAGAAAAAAATCTTGAATTAGGTGGAACTTCATCAAGTTTCCTCATAACCTTTAGAAGGGTGTAGCTCATGAGTTGAATTCTTGAGTTCTCGAATTACTACCTCCCTTAAATCTAGAATCACAAATCCCCCAAATTATTTGATAACAATTTATTAATCCATCAATTTGTCTCACGACCCTTAAAAGGGTATAATTACCTAGATCACAACCCATGAACTATTTTTACAACAATCCATATTAGTTCACCAAATCCCTTATCTATCTTTAGAAAAAACTTCACAATATATTCATTTTTAATTCTATCAACATATAAAAGAAAGAAAAAACATATGATTCTCATTCAAAGAACCATCTTAAAGTGTGAATCTAGCTTGAGATGATAGAGATCCTCCATCCTTCGTCCTTCCTCCAATCTCTAATTTGATAGTACTTAGTCCTTAAACTTGATAAACTCTTCAATATAAAAATCATTCACAAGACATTTACGGACAAATTATTCTATGAAGTCACTATAAACAATATTAAATATATCTTAGTTCTTACATCTTTTGTCTTTCTATTCTTAGCTTGTTGTGTCTTGGCTACTCTTGGTCTTGTTGATCTGTTCTATGTTGTTGTGTCGTGGTTGGACTTTTTGGTTTTATGACTTGAATATTGATGTTTTGTTTAGGATCAAGGCCCTAACCCCTACTTTTATAATCAAAAACGATATTAAATATATAGGAAAATTAATAATTTGAATGAATATGTATATATAATGATACTCAAATTTTATATTTTTAATTATGTTGTTTAATATGATTTAGTTTTAATCTATTTTTTGAAAATAATTAACAAATCTATATTTATATACATTTTAATAAATTAAAATATTTTATAATTAACTATAATAGGAGACATAAATTATTGAAGAAATAAAATATATTTATATATAATATGGACTTATAATGAAATACTAGCGCTAGCAAAAATAATGATGTATCTCAATATATATTGTTAGTAAATATTAGAAATATAATTTTATATTCTAAATAGTTATGAATATATTTAATTTTAATTCACATAATATAATTATGGTTTTCCAATAAATTATTGGGTTCTTTTAAATATAGAATAACTCGATAGCATTTGGATTTAAATAGTACATGATATATGTTGGAAATGAATTTTTATTTTTCCTTATATAGTTAAAATGTTAGACTTACTTTAAATTGATATGGTCATAAAAGATTTTTTTTAATATTCTATGGATTCTTATAAATCAATTATTAGTGAATTTTTATGTATTATAAGGATATTTTAGATCATATGATTAGAATTGAAATTTCACCTATACGATATTTTTGTCTAACCTTCATATATATAACATCTTATGGCTAGATTTGATGTTAATGGCACTCCCATTATCTATTCCTTTAATATTTTTTCATCAACTATAGTGAGGTATTCTAGAATTGCATGTCACCACATCATATTATTCGGTTCCAAACTCTTGTTGTGTGATGAATGCATAAAATTAGGATGTGATATTTACACCTCACATAGTAATTTTCTCATTAATGCTTTCTAGAACAATAAATCCTCTATTTTATTGTACCATTAGATTTTGTTTTGAATTTATTTTTAGTGTTCAACGATGTGAGATTATGATCATGATAATATTGTTCAATTTTTAATTTACAACGTGCTTAGTTTTTGTAGCACTAGTAATAAAAATCAAGTCCCATTTAATGATTATTTTTAAAATTTGATGTCATCTAATGTCAAGATTGAAGCCTTACTTTTATAGCTACTCTTCTATTTTTTTTCTAAGTTACAAAAAAATTAAGCCATCTGAGCCTTTTAATATATTTCTCATATTGAAGGAAGTGAAATGTAGGTGATTCACCTTTGATGGAATACCTTATCACATGCATACATATTAAAAAAATTTAAATAAGTAAAATGTGATCCAATATATCACTTCAATATTAGGTTGTAAGGAAATAATTTAATTAATTTATATTAGCACCTATTATGGATTGGAATCATATATAAAAGGTAGTTAGGTTTTTATAATTAGTATTCAAATAAAATACCATTCACTATGCTAGTCCTACCAGGGTTATGAATTTGACTTTAAATTGCATCACATAATCTTATATTAAGTCAAAGCCTCCTAATCCTAGACATGATTATTTAATAAAAAATATTACTTGCACTTAATAAAGGAAGCATGGATCACATCAAGGTCATGTAGGTTTAGTATAATTCTATCAGCATTTCCTAAAACTATTTATTGAACACCTTTTGATATTTCCCTAACTGTACTAAAAATAGTTAGTTGATATCATTAACAATAGTTATAGGATGAGGAAATCATCACTAGTGTGTCCAACTCCTTTGGCAACTTCATTTTGCTGGATTATGTCACCAAGGAGTGTTCCAAGCTATTGTTTTCTCTCTTTTGTGTTAGTATTAAGCTGAATAAGGTCCTCTCGATCTTGATTATTCTGGAATCTAGGTTTGGTAAGTGGTTCCAAACCATTGAATATGAAAACTCTACTCCTTTCTATCAAAATTGTTCTTCTTTTGGTCACCTTTACAATGCTTGATCCAAGGGTTTGCTCAAGCCCCCTATGGGTAAAAATAAGGTTGTGACCTCCCTTCCTCTCGTTGCAAGTTCTATAGGTCCCTCTAAGGTGAAGTTATCTTCCCCACGATCCACGTCCACCAAGGCTTCCCCCCTTCCCCCTAGTGTGGATTATTTGTCTAGCATGTTGGCCCCTCCTTGTCGCATGGCTCTTGCTCTAGCTAAGCTAGTTTCCTTTGTCTTGTGCTTGGTCTCGCCACTCCCCTCACTTGTGGGTGACTTGTGTCTGTCCTTGGAGCCCTCTTCTTTCTACTAGATGGAAACCACTTTGAACCTATCCCCTTACTGCACAAAGTTGACCTACAGTTGGTGGAAGATGATATTCTACCTTCCTTAATTGATGAAGCTTGGACCCTTTCTCAGTCCTCATAAGACAATAGATGTTGAGATGACTGCTAATGATGGTATAAAACCTAGGAAATTTTCCAAACATAAAAAAATGTCTAAGGATATTTTGAATGCTAATCAAGCAACCTTGGAACAGGTCAGCTCCAAACATAAAAAAAATGTTGATCCTCTTGTGGAAAAAATTAGAGGGTTTAATAGGCTTCATAAGAAGTATATTTTTAGGGATTTCATCAAAGAGTTTAAGCCTAATGTTCTCCTCTTACAAGAAACCAAAATGATGGTTGTGGATTTTGATAAGTCTTGTAAGTTTATCTTTCCTAACACTTAGTTCTTAGTGCTGGATGTTGTTGGGGCTTCCAACCATTTGGTTACTATGTGGAAACCCTTTCTAAATGGTGCTCTTGTATCTAAAGAATATTTTTTTCTCAATGTTGGTTTTTCCCAAAATGGTGATCTTCCTTATTGGGTGCAATCTAATGTGTATGCACCCAACAATGTGGTTCTTAGGAGGTCCATCTGGCTTGACCTGCTTAGTTTTAGGAATAAATTCCTCCAGTGCAACTGGATGGTGATGGGTGATTTCAACTCCCCTTTCTTCCCTTTTAAAAGCAGGGGGTGTTTAGGATTTTTTGGATAGCATGTTGGACCTCAAATCCTTTTGACATGATGGTGGGTTGAATGATTTTGATCTAGAATATTTTTTGTTCACTTGGTCTAATAAATGATCTAGGGACAACCTTATTCAGGTCTAGCTTCACTAATGTTTGGTCTCCTCCTACTGGGACACTTCTCCACTGTCCTTTTCCTCTCTCAATAGAGTGGGTTTAGATCATTTCCCGTTGCTTCTTCATTGGTGTACTCCTCCCTCTTTGGTTAAAATTCATTTTCATTTTAAACTTATGTGGACTTATCATCCCTAGTTCAGGGATCTCTTGGCCTCTTGTTGGTTGGGCCATGGGTGTGGTTCTACTATGTTTTATCTTGCCCCCAATCTCAAGAATCTCAAAGGAAATCTCAAAGTCTGGAGTAAGAGTAGCTTTGGTAATATTTTTTAAAAAAATAAGTCAATTAAAGATCAGTTTTGTCAGGTTCAAAAAACCCTATATTTAGGCTTCCAGGAGGATATTGTTGATAAGGAAAAGACCTTTCGTTTTTAACTTCATAACATTATCCTCAAAGGGTAGGTCTATTGGAAGCAGCGGTCCAAGAATCAATGGCTCCGGAAAGGGGACAAAAAATCCAGATTCTTTCACATGTCAACAACATGGCATAGGAAACGTAATACCATATTGGAATTGATCCTCAATGATGGTTTTGTTGTGTCTAGTGAGGATTATATGGCTCATGTAGGTGTGCCTATTTTCCATAATTTTCTTAACCCTAACTTGATGAATTTTTTAGCAGGTGATATCCTTGATGTTATTCTGGCAGTCCTTTCCAAGAAGGATGTTTCAACCATGGAAGACATGGCTTAGGAAAAGGAGATTCTTAAGGTGGTGTTCTCCCTCGGGCCTTTCAAATCTTTGGGATTGGATGGCTTTCCACCTTTCTTCCTTTAAATGTTTTGTGATATAGTTGGTCAGGATGTCACTACTGCTATGGCTGAATTCCTTTCTACTAGAAAAATTCTCAAGGAATTCAACAACACTTTCATTTTTCTTATTCCCAAGCATCAAGGGGCCAACAAATCAATTGAATTTAGACCCATTAGTTTGTACAACACATTCTACAAGATTTGTTCCAAATTATTGGTCAATCGAATTAAACCTCATTTGAACAAGATGATACACTCTGGTCAGAAAGGCTTTGTCCTTGAGAGGTAGATAACAAATGTTATCATGTTGGTGCATGGAACCATTCACTCCATGGATAGAAGAAGAAAGGAAAATATGGTGCTCAAGTTGGACATCTCCAAGGCCTATGATAAGGTGTCTTGGAACTTCCTTTTTGAAGTCCTAAGACATTTCAACTTTTCTAGTAAGTTATTGAATCTCATCTAGAGCTTTGTGACTTCTCCTAAATACTCAGTGATTATTAATGGTACTCCACAAGTCTTTTACTTAGCTTTTGGTTCCATTCGCTAAGGTGATCCACTATTCCCCTATCTACTTATTCTTATGGCTAAAGTCCTTGGTCATAATTTTGAATGAAAATTTTGGAATGGTTCTTTGGAGGGGTTTGCCACTTCATTTGTTTCTGGCCTGATCTCTCATCAAAAATTCATGGATGATATTATCTTAATGGGGTGGCCACCTAGGTGGAGGCTAAGGGTTGGATGGACAACCTATATAAGTTTTGTTTAGCCTCTAGGAAATGTATTAACTCTAAAAAAACTACAATTTTTTTCTTGAATGTTGATCCTGCTCTCCAAGCTAGGATTTCTAGAATTCTTTAATGTCAGATTATTTCTCTCCCTCTGACCTATTTGGGCATGATCCTTATGGTGGGTAAATTTGACAACTTGTTTTGGTCCTATACCAGAATCAGTTCAAAGAAATATTATTGCATGGAAAGGGGACCTTCTCACTAATGTTGGTAAGCTCCTCCTCCTTAAAACCACCCTTCAAAGTCTGACTATGTACCTTATGTCTATTTTTTATGCCTGTGGCATGGTTAGAGGAACTTGAACAAATTCAACGTAGATTCCTGTGGTTGAGTACTAAGGAAAAGAACAAGTTCTCCTTGGTCAATTAGGACACTCTGTGCTCTAGGAAATGTTATGGGGGTTGGATTTGAGGAAAACCAGATTGATGAACATGCCTCTTATCACCAAAATCTCTTGGAAGCTCCTTAACAATCATTCTGAATAGATTACTATCCTTCAAGACAAGTATCTGGAGGGTCATATTTTTCTTTCCTTGTTGAGAAATGAGGTTTTCCCTTCTAGTTTGATGATCTAGAATAACCTCTTAAAAACCCATAAAATTATTTCTTCTAGGGCCTCTTGGCTAGTCAGATCGAGCAACTTGGTTTCCTTTATGGATGATAAATGGCTATCTTCTCATAGTCTTGGCATCAACCTAGTGTTATCTTCTATTCATCAAGACATTTATATTTGGCTTGGTGATAAAGTGTCAGACTAGGTGGACTTATCTCTTGACCCCCCCTAAATGGAAGATTTACCCTAATTGGTTTTACCCCCCTTGGTTAGTTGTTGAAGAGATTCGTAGAACTATCAAGAATCAAAAGTTTTTCCCCTCTAATCTACCTAACTCACTAGTCTGGAATAATTCTAAGGATGCAATTTATTTTATTAAGATTGACTACAACCTTTTATCGAGTTCTTGGAACCCTTTGTTTAATTGGCGACATATTTGGTGGGGCATTACCTTACCTAAAATCAAATTCTTTCGGTGGACTATTTGTCACATTGTATTCTCACTCTAGATAATTTGAAGAAAAAAGTGATTCAACTTGGGAATCGTTGCTTCTTGTTAAAAAATAATGTTGAATCCATTCCTCGGTTTTTTTTCCACTACCCCTTCTCTTGGTAGGTTAGGTAGAGAATTTTGTCCCTTTTCAAAGTCTATTGGATCTAGCAAAAGGATGTGCATTAGAATTTGGGTTGCTGGTCCCCTCCGATGTCTCACCCTCTACTTGTTGAGTTGTCATGGCAATCATTGTTTGTCACTGGTTGGATGCTTTGGAAGGAGCATAATAATAAAGTAATAGAGTTTTTAGGAACAAACAATCCTCGTGGCAGGTGGTGGAAAAAAAAATTATCAGTCACGTTGTGGAATTGATTTCTACTATCGGGTTGCAAGCCCAAACAAAATCCTAATGACTTGGATATTTTGATTACCTCTGCCTGGAATCTCTTTGGGACCCTCAACACTCTCATTTTGATTATTGCTCTAGATAGAAGTAGTATGCCCTGGTCCCCCCTCGATCATGGCTAGATTAAGCTCAATTTTGATAGCTCAACCAAACCTAATCCAGGTCAAGTGGGTCGGGGTGGGCTATTTCATGACCACATGGGTAGATTTGTGATGGCATATGTTGTTAATTGGGGAACCAAATCCTCTAGTTTTGCTAAGGTGGTGATGGACTTCCATGGCATTGAAATATCCATGTAAGTTGGGTTTTATAACTTAATTATTGAAGGGGACTCAAGGAATATGATTCTTATGCTGATAGAGCTTGCTTCTCCCTACTAAACTCTTCAGGACCCCATCTCCTCAACTCACAATCTAATGATTTCCCTTGGGAATTACAAAGTGTATCACAAGTTCAAGAGTGAAAATAAAGTCACCGATGCCTTAGCAAATCTAGGAGCCTTTACACCTAATTTGGTTAAATGGGATAATATATTCCATATCCCTAGTTAGGTTCTTCATTTAATTTGTAACATAATGATGTCAAAGGATGACCAATTTGAGATTGGGCTAGATTTGTTGTCAGATCATTTTGATAGTGACCACACTTATCATTTATGGCAACTTAAGCTTCTTAATCATGCTTTGATGGGTCATTTTTACTTACTTCGGCTTTGGTTTTTAAAAACCCATCTCCATTTCTAGTTTTTTGTGCAATGGTTTTTGTGAGTGGCATAATGGGTGGTAATTTAGTCTATGAGGAACCTACTACTTGTGATGGTTGGAAGCAGGATAAAGAGGTCTAGGCAATTCTTGAAAGGGGAAATTTGGTCTCGTACATGGAAGGGATGTAGGGTGTTAACCCCAAATTATCCATGGAGTTCACCAATTCATAGGCGGACGAGGGTTGTGATTGTGGGAAAAATTTCTTTTGTGGTGACTCCTGTGCTTATTGCACATGTTATAGGGCTTTATTTGGAGGGCATTTATCTTCCCCGTAAGTCCAAGAGCCATTAGCAAGAGGACATGAAATGGTTCCTGAAAGATGGTGAGAAGTTTAACATATTGCAAAAAAATTTCAACTTCATGAACCTTCCTATTGTTTGGAGCACCATCACTGAGATTCTCATGAGGTATGTCACTCTAGAAGGGCAATTTTTTTGCTTCCATGCCCACCTTTTCCCCATACTAAATCACCTCAGGTACAATATTAAGATAAATTTTCCCTTCTAGATTATGTCTTCGCTTGAGAAGTTCATTAGGAATGTCCAAGCCAAAATTTAAAAAAAATCCCTACATCAGGGCCTAATCCTCTATTTATATAAGTATCATGAGGTCTTGCTTCCCTTCCCTACCACTGTGCACAAAAATACTTTAATTATCCTAGACCCCACTATTCCCTTGGGGGACCCCAACCCATCTATCACTATTGATGAAATTCCTCCTACCATCTACCATAATACTCAAGTCTAAGGTAAAGGCCCTGCTATTGATAATACCCCTCCCATCGCTATCAATTACAAATCATTGTCTAATTCTATGCCCATGACCATATCTTTTGGGTCGAGGGAGTTTGATAATACCAATGATGAGGGTATGTGTAGGATCATCATGGAAAAAACAGGTCCTTAAGTGGCAATGAAAATTCAAAAAATCAGAGTTGGGGAACTTGACATAAAAATTTGAATAAGTTATCTATATTATTTCAAAATAATGTAAGAATAGAATGTGTGGCAAATTGAATGTAGTTTCTAAACTACTAGGTTAATTTTTGTAAAAAAAAAATCTATTTGGTGAAAATTTGAAATTTCAATGCAGTAGTACTAAAATTTTAGGGAAAAAATAAAAAGTAGGTGTCTGTCTGACCACCCTAACCATAATAATATCATAATATTTTTTTATAAAATTTTAGATATAAGTAGAGGACTCATATCCAGATGTGATGCATATTTTTTTGTAATTTTTTTTCAGATAAATAATTAATTATGAATTTGTTATTACAACTTTTTAAAAATATTAAAACTTGTATGTCTGACCACCTTAACTTGGTCAAAACTTAATGGAATTCATTTTTATTTTTTTTAATCCTATAGTATGCGAAGCATAGAATGTGACGCATGTTTTGGATTCAAAAAATGTGATACCGTTTGAAAGCTATAGATGTTTGTCTATCAGACTATCAATCAGGACTTTAGTTGTAATTCTAATAAAAACTAAATAATTATTATTTATTAGATTCTAAAGAAAATATAATTTATACTGGTAGAAAGCTGAGAAGCTCCTTTACAAACCCTTTTCGTTTTATCAATTTTAGGTAAAATAAAAGTCGTCAGCCACATGGGTGAAGTCTGGAAAAACAAGGTAAGTTGTTAAACACGTTTTACGTGTTGACTTTTAGGATTGGTAGGTCTGAACCAAATCCCGAGCCTAATACCAAGGCATTAAATTTTGTGTCAAAATATCGAATATTTGATTGAAATCGGATATCCAATTTGAATCCTATATCAGATTTGAATTCGATATATGATATATGTTAGATCAGTTTTAAAACAATTTATACAATCTTTAATATATTATTTAAAAATGCAATTAAGTTTATAATTTAATATATATAATATCTAATAAAGTTTATAATGTAATATATTTAATATACAATTTATGGTAATCTCTTACCGAATTATGTATTTAATATATAATATATTATTAAATGTATAATATTTAAATATTATTTAAATATTTTAGTTAATCTATAAATATTTAAATATTATTTCAATATTTTAGTTAATCCATAAATAATTAAATATATATATTACCAATTTATAAAATATTTAAATATTATCTCTTTCCCTCTCGCTCTCTCCACCTCTATCTCTCTCAAGTCTCTCACTCAATCACTCTCTCTCTCTCTATCTCTCTCTCTCACTCCCCTCTCCTTCTCACTCTCTCTCCTTCTATCTTTCCCTCTCTCCCTCAACTCTAAACCCTCTCTCCCTCTCCCACTCTCCCTCTCCCTCCCCCCCACTCTCCCTCTCACTCTCTCACTCTTCCCTCTCATTCTCACTCCCTCTCCTTCTAT
>CM021105.1:589521045-589549005 GCA_007115665.2 Sequoiadendron giganteum
CTACAACAAGAGATTAAGGAAATTGGTTGAAAGTGAAAATGTTAAGGTTGATGAAGAAATTTCTAGACCATCTAGAACACATGGATACAATTATGATGATCAGAATGACAGTACAAAAAAAGGTCAGAATTCAAATCAAGTTCATATCATTCTAGTGAATCAAGAAGATCAAGTGGAAGGAGAAACTAGTGAAAGTGTAGAAGAGAGATCACAAGAGCCTGAAATTCAAGAACACTCTAAGACTCCAAGGTATGTAAGATTAAATCATTTAGAAGATTAGATTATAGGTGATACAAACAAAGGTGTCCAAACTAGGAGAACACTTGTAGAAGAATATTGTTTTATTTCAAAGACTGAGCCTAACAATGTCAATGAAGCATGCAAAAATGAACATTGGATTGAAGCAATGAAAGAAGTACTACAAAAAATTGAGAAGAATAATACATGAATTCTTCTTCCTAGACCTAAGGACAAAAATGTAATTGGAACTAAATGGGTCTTTAGAAACAAGTTGAATGAGCAAGGTGAAGTTATTAGAACCAAAGCAAGGTTGGTGTGTAAAGGATACTCTCAGATGGAGGGAATTGACTTTGACGAAACGTTTTCTCTTGTTGCTAGAATTGAAGCTGTGAGACTGTTTCTTGCTTATGCTACTTACAAAAACTACAAGGTTTATCAGATGGATGTCAAGCCAACATTTCTAAATGGTGAATTGAGAGAAGAGGTGTATGTTGAGAAACCTAATGGATTTCAATTAACTGATCAGGGAGATATGGTTTGTTAGTTGAAGAAAGCATTGTAAGGACTCAAGAAATCCCCTAGAGCTTGGTATGCAAGATTGGACAAGTATTTGTTGACGCTTGGATTTAAAAAAGGTACTGTTGATAGTAATATGTATTTCAAGATTGATGATGATAAATATTTTATTGTTGAAGTCTTTGTTGATGATATCATTTTTGGAGGAGATGATGGTTTGTGCATGAATTTTTTTGATGGGATGTAGAATGAGTTTGAGATGTCAATGATTGGAGAGATGAAATTCTTTTTGGGATTATAAATTACTCAGTTACATAAAGGGATATTTATATCTCAATCCAAGTATGTGAAAGAATTGCTAAAGAAGTTTGGTATGGAAGATTCAAAGCCAGATGGTACACCCATGGTGGCTGGATGTAAGTTGACAACAAATGATGATTATCCAAAGGAAAATAAGACTAGATATAAATCAATGATTGGTGGATTACTTTATTTGAATCAAACTAGATCTTATATCATGCATGTTGTATGTATTTTTGTAATATCTCAAGCCGATCCTAAGGAATCTCATGTGACTTCTATGAAGAGAATTTTTAGATACTTGAAGGGAATAATTGATTTTGGCCTGTGGTATCCTAAAGATAATGATCTTACTTTGAGTTCTTTTACTAAATCTGATTGGGCAAGAGATGTGAATGATAGGAGAAGTACTAGTGGTGACACATTTTTCTTGGGAAAGAAGTTGATTTTATGGTTAAGTAAAAAGAAGAATGCCATTTCTTTGTCTACTACAGAGGCAAAATACATTGTTGCTGCTAACAATTGTACTCAATTATTGTGGATGAAGGAGATGTTGAAAGATATTAGAGTTGTGTATGATGAACCTATGTCTATATTATATGATAATTCAAGTGCTATAATTTTTTTGAAGAATTTGGTGCTACATTCAAAACCCAAGCATATATCTATCAAGTTTACTTTTTGAGAGACAAGGTGAGTGATAAGGAAGTCAGATTGGAGTATGTGCCTACTAAGGAGCATATTGCATACATCTTTACAAAGTCATTTCCTAAGGATACTTTTTATTATCATAGAGGGAAGTTAGGGGTGACTACCCCTCCTACTCAGAACTAAGATGCATTATCTTGCATTAGTCCATGCATTTCACAGTCATATCCTGAATGAGATTGATGTTTTGGTGGATGCTACTCAGGGGAGTAGTCAAATGATTCATATATGTGTTTCAGATCTTGTGTGTAACTTTTTCATTGATTTCAAAGGGGGAGAAGATAAATGTGAAAACTAGGAATAATCTGAGGAGAAGAAGTCATGAGAAAAGAGTCAAAACCTAAGGGGGGGTAAGTGTTGAAGTTAGTTGCGTTGATGGTGTTTTTCACATCATGTGTTGCCATAAATACGAAAGGGGGAGATTTTTGGATTTTTTGGTTGTCTTTTTTATATATAGTTGTCATTGATGTCAACACTATTAGCATTTAGACTGTATATGTCAAGGATATTGAGAAAATTGTAGTAAAATATGTTGCAAGTTGTCTGTGAAGTAGTGAAGTTCAGTATGATTGAAATTTTAGTATATTGATGGTCAAAAGTTGTGGATTGAAGGGTTTTTTCACAAGCCTATCTAGTTTTTCCACCAAAATTTTTAGAGGTTCAATGAAGATATGATCAAGTTATGAGTTTCTATGTTCTGATAGTTATTATGTTACTATAGCTGGTGTTGCTGGAAGAAGATAATGTAATTATAGTAATTTGAGTTGATGTAAATTATTCTATGGTGATTCATGATGCTTGTGGCTATTTCTAGATAATTCTCTATCTATGTTGCATGTCTGCATTGATCGATGTGCCCTTGATTGAAGATTTTCTCTTGTGTGTTCATGTTTTTCATGTTCATGGCTGAAAGGGTGATTGTAGCATGTTGTGGATGTTCGAGGAATAATTTTTGAAGTTTTTTTGTGTTTGAGGATATTATTTTGGGTCTTCACTATGTTGTGGTTGACCTTGGTGGATTCACATTAATAATCTTTATTATTTTGTTGAAGCCGACATGTAGCGATGTAATTCCTTGTTGTAGATGTATATAAGTGATTGTTTCTTCATTTGAATGTGAGTGAGAAAGTGTGTGTGCACAAATAATGTTCTAAATCTTTCAAAGGTAGATCAAAGTGTGAAGAAGAGTGAAGAAGAGTGAAGAAGTGTTCACGTGCTTAACTGGAACTATAATCAAGCATTAGTAGATGCTAATTTCTTAGTTCAAAATCCGGATGGTTGTAATCTAAATTTTTCTATAGGAAAATGAGTCTCCCTTTGTATTTGAGTAGTGAGCTCTAGGTAGTGTGCCTGAATGCATGTGCAATCCTCATTTATTCTTCTTATACTTTTAACAGGGTATAAACTTGTGGACTGACCTCCACCGTGGTTTTTCCCCTAACAGGTTTTCCATGTAAAAATATTGGAGCTATGTGTGTTGTTGATGTGTTGCTGATTTATGCTTTCATGGTTATTAATCAGATCTAAGAATAGGGGTTAGTAAGTTTAATAAGTTTGAAATTTTCTGACAACTGATTCATCCCCCCTCTCAGTTGTCTTCCCTTATGTGTCAAGTTTTCATCATCTCTAGGTGGTGGGAGTACTCCATAGGCTACAATTATGGACAACATCAAAATGTAGCAGAAAGTAGATGGGGACAGTTGGTAGGAAGTATAGAGTAAGAAAAACAAATCCTCAAGTCAGAATTGAATTAGATTAAATGGCAATTGTGTTCTCACATCAATTTCAGTGTCCATAATACAACTTAGAATAAGGGGATGTGTTTGTACCTTTTTGATACAAATTTTATATGTCGGTCATGATTGGCCATTTATGTACGCTTCAAATTTAATCAATAAAACTTTTTCTTACATATAAAAAAAATAGAATAAAAAAATGTAAAGTCAAAATATATCAAAATCCAAATATTAATAAACATTATAATTGTAAAAAATTAATAATGAATAATAAAAAATTTAAGTTAGTAAATGATTAAATTAAAAAAACCAAAATTTTAATTTAATAAAATTGAAATATTAATCAAATATGTATCTAATAAAGATAATTAATATATTACACACAATATTAACATTAATTGAAAGATAAAATCAATTAACAAATAAAAATTTATTCTAATATAATCAAATTAACCATAAATATAGTTAAAATATTAAATATAGTTAAATTATTATATATTACTTTTATGAGATTTGAATTTATAAATTTTTATTCAAATATATTTTAACAAAAATATTAAATCATACAATGAAGAAACACTTGTTTATAGAAAATATAGTTTGAAGTTTTTATATTACATAATAAAATTACTTTAGTACCATTAAATATTGAAAATTTACAATTTAAAATTGGATTTATAAATTATGATTTCTCAAAGAAAAAAATTGAGAAACTTGAGAGTAAAAGAAACAAAAATGGCTATTGTAGACAACTACAAAATCTTTCACCATGTCAATTTTTTTTCATAATTTTTTTCCTAATTTTTAAGTTATCTTGAAAAATAACAAAAATATTTGTATTCTAGTGAAGCTACATTTCATGCAGTTTTCATTAACTAAAGAGATTATGCCAAATAATAAGTATTAAACTATTTCTAAAAATTATACAATATCTTTTAATCATTCAAAAATTTAAAATATTTTTTAACAACCATTAGAAAATAATATTAAAAATAAATTCTCTTATTCATCAGGTGTAGGGTGTTCATTCTCACTCAATGGATAGGTCAACTTTTATGGTGCCTCCTAGAGAAATATAAGTCGTTTGAGGATTCACTCAATAAATCTATCACATAACACCCATATTCATAGAATACTAATAAAAACACCTATTTTCTTATACCCCTCAAACTTATATTTTCACATCCCTTTTATACACTAGAATATTTACAATTTCTCCTTATTTTCACTAGCTATCATATATACCTTTTCAATTATCTTTCTACATGTCCTTGTATTATTTCTAAACTCTCAAATATGGGCACTACCTAGACTTACGTTTGACTCTTTTGATTTCCATACCACATATTAATGTGTTGGCATAGAAATATTGGACGAATTATGAAAAATATATCATACATAAAGCTTTGATTTAAAATTACTTGTACATCCTAATTCCCAAAACCATTATCACACCAATTCTAACAATGAATCCCCCTAGTAATATGGGAAGTGCACAAAGTTGAGTTCATGAAACGTGGAAGTTTTTTCCTTAGCCAAAAAAAAAAAAATTGACATTGCAAAAAGAGGATCTTGATTTTTATAAATGGGATACTGATTTTTAAAATCCCGAGCCTAAATGTCGAATGAGATCCTACTTTTTAAAAATTGGGATCCCATTTGTTAAAGAGCCCTGAACCGACAGACATGGAACATGATCCCGATTACTACGAAACAAGATCTCGATTTTTATAAATTGGGATCCCATTTTGTAATAATCAGGATCTCATTATGTAATTGTATTTAATTTTTATAAACAAACAAACCTTCATTTTACCAATGCACATGATCTCGAGTTGTGAGCAACAATGACCACTATTAATAGCCTTTAGGTACCCGTCCACCCCTATTTTTTTGCATCTTTTCATTTTTTATTGAAATTGTTAATAGAAGAATTGATTATAGCATTTTTTTTTTAAATTATTTGAAGTTTTAAGCATATTATTTCTTGTTATAGAAGAAATGAGGAATTGTAGAAATAGATGAAAAAATGCAATGAAACCTAAAGACATTGAATAGAAACAAAAAAATGAACGTTGACTTGTATTTTAGAAACAAAATTTAGCTTTTGAAACCTAAATTATTCGATCAAACAAAAAAAAAATGTATTCGAAAACCCTAATTGAAATGAAACAAAAAAAATTGCATTTCAAAACCCTAGAAATTGAAATGAAATAAAATTGCATTTAGAAACCCTATTCAAGCTTTTTGAAATCCTGAATTCAAAACAAACAAACAAAAAATTGATTTGAAAACCCTAGTTTGAAATGAAATGAAAAAATTGCATTAAAAACCCTAATTTCTTAGAAATTGAAACCCTAAATTGTATTGAATTTTTTTTTTTGATAAAACCCTAAATTGAAATCGAACAAATCATTTTGATTTTGAAAACCCTAATTTAGAGCTCAAGAAAATTCATTTGCATTGTATGGAGAAAATGATATGTTAAAATTTAGTTTCAATGTTAAATTATAATTATATTATAAAATAATATGTTAAAGAATAGTTAGAATTCATAAATTTTATCAATGTTTGTTTGCAAATTTAATTAGCAAATTCGTAAATCCAAGTGTACAATCGATTTCCAATTGTCACTTAATTAGATAGTAAATTCAACATTAATTTCTATTTTATGTTTTGATATCTCTTAGTCATGCCTTGTTTCCATTTCTTGTTTGCATGTGTTTTCTATTGTCTTTTGACAATATTAACCCTCATTCTAGTCAATTACTTGTTAATTAGGCTTCTAGTTTAGTCTAAATTTTCAATTTTTGCACTAGTTACCTAGACACTAAAGAATCTAAATATTTTTATTTTCTAAGTTATTTTAGGTTCTTTCAATTCCAAAAAATCTAAAATAAAATACTCTATTCAACATTAACTAATTTTACATTATACATTTTATATCATAAAATTCATTTAAGTGGGAAATATTAATGAAAAAAATGTTAAATAATATAATCTTATATTCAATTAAAACAATATCCAGTTAAAATATACATCAAACTCAATCTTAATAATACATAATTATGTGTTTCTATTACGAAAAATAGTCAATCTATTCATGAAATCTAAAAATTCATAAAATAGGCACTAACTTGCAAGTCCATTATTCCAAGGGCCACCCAAACTTCACCCTAAGTTCGCTAAACCGTAAACCTTGAACTCTAAAATCTAAACCCTTAACATTGAAGTATTCATTTTGTCTTAGGACCTTAAAATGAAATTTGGTTGCCTTAGGAAACTCCAAATTTGATTCACTTAAGCCATGTCATTTTTTCATAGGACCTTACTACAAAGATCCCCTTAAGCCATTATATTACCCTAAACCTTAAACTCTAAACTCTAAACCCTAAACCCTCAATACATCATTTTTTCCTAGGCTCTTAATGAAATTTGGTTTCCTTGGGAAATGCCATCAAATTTTATTCACTTCAGCCATGTCATTTTGTCCTAGGACCTCACTAGACATAGATCCGCTTAAGCCATCCTATCACCCTAAATCGATGTCTTAAGGGGTCCTAATATGACATTTCTTAAGGGGATCAAATAAGTTCATAAAATTTGGTGAAGTTGCCCAAGGCAACCAAATTTAACAATAATAAGATAGTTCAAGATTATAATATGAATGATATTTCATGATCTAGGTTGGTCAGTTGAAATAAGAGCTATCTCAACCAACTGTTCCACAAGAAAATTTTCTTCACTAACTTGAAAGTTCATTATATTCCAAGGGACACTAAAACTTCACCCTAAGTTCTATAAACCCTAAACCCTGAACTCTAAAATCTAAACCCTAAACACTAAAGCATTCATTTTGTCCTAGGACCTTAAAATGAAATTTGGTTGCCTTTAGGAAACTCTGCCAAATTTTATTCCCTTAAGCCATGTAAATTTTTTTTAGGATCTTACTACATAGACCCCCTTAAGCTATAATATTACCCTAAACCCTAAACTCTAAACTCTAAACCCTAAACCCTAAACCCTAAAGCCATAATTTTTTATTATGCTCTTAATGAAATTTGGTTGCCTTAGACAATTTCACCAAATTTTATTCACTTGAGCCATGTCATTTTGTTCTAGGACCTCACTAGACATAGATCCCCTTAAGCCATCTTATCACCCTAAACTATAAATCAATTTCTTAAGGGGTCCTAACATGACATTTCTTAAGGGGATCAAATAAGTTCTCTAAATTTGGTGAAGTTGCGCAAGGCAACCAAATTTAACAATAATAAGATCGTGGAAGATTATAATATGAATGAGATAAATCATGATCTAGATTTCTTAAGGGGATCAAATAAGTTCACAAAATTTGGTGAAGTTGCCCAAGGCAACCAAATTTAACAATAATAAGATCGTGAAAGATTATAATATGAATGAGATAAATAATGATCTAGGTTGATTAATTTATAGTTTAGGGTGATAGGATGGCTTAAGGGGATCTATGTCTAGTAAGTTCCTAGGACAAAATTACATGGCTCAAGTGAATAAAATTTGGTTGCCTTGAGAATATTCACCAAATTTTATTCACTTATAATCCATGCCATTTTGTACTAGGACCTTACTACATAGAACCCCTTAAGCCATCGTATTACACTAAAACCTAAATCTTAAAGTTCAAACCGTAAAACCTATAGCATTCATAAATTATACTATATTAATTGTTAATTGTATTTGCATTCAAGTAACATGCCTTAGACATAAATGAGGCTTAAAATTTTTATCATTTGTATTCAATTAGGCCATTTATATTGAATGGTTTAAGGGTATTTCCTAAACATGTATCTTACATTTTGAAATTATAAATCTAATACAGGTTCACTCATATCTTAGAGATCACATGGATCGATTCAATAATATTTTAAATCCACCTCTATTCCATCCATCTCCACCACCTTCACCTCCACCACCACCCACTCCACCTCATAACCCCCCACCTCCACCACCTGAAATCGATGGTGCTCGATTGCAAGCATGAATCAATTCTAATGTTAGAACCATCCAAGATCAAATCAACATTATTCAAAATGAAGAATGTGTCACACCACCTGTGAGGATGATTGCATCTAGGATGAAAACCATTGTTGATGCTATCAGGGATATGGATGGGATCTTAGATGAGCATCAACAATGGCTAGAGGAGAGGAGAAATTTTGATTATGAAAAGGAAAACACAAATAAATGAAGAGATGCAGTAGAGAGCCACAATAGTTTCTAAATTAAGACAATGATCTTAAATAGTTATGGATTTATGAATTTGGTGAATGATGGATATTTTGTGTGATGAATTTATAAATTTGGTTGGATGGATATTTTTAGTGACGTGAATTAATGATTTTCATTCTAGATGGATATTTTTAGTCACATGAATTTATGATTTTGGTTCTAGATGGATAATTTTAGTGAAAAGTTTATGAATTTGGTGGAATTTATGAACTTAAAATGATTAATTTATAATACTATATATATTTTATGACTATCTACTAGATCATGATTTCTCTTGATGGAAAATTGTAATATATATATATATATATATATATATATGTGTGTTAGACATAAAATGAGATTTTTGTGAATGTTTCAAGTTTATTGTTTAGTATGTACACATGTATTAAAATTGCATATAGTTCTTAAATTTTGAAATTTGTATGTATGTACATAGTTTAGTTTAATGATGTATGCATGCAAATTATGCATTGTATTTTTTATTTTAAATGTATGCACATGTTAAATTTTGAATTTTGTATGCAGTTGCTCAATTTCAATAAATGTATATGTGTGTTTCAATTTTATATGATCTTAATATATGTATGGACAACAAAATTTCATGTGGGTTTCAAATTTAACTATTTTTTGTAAATTTTTAAGTTTGTATGTTAATTTTGTATAATTTAATGCAGGTGCATACTTATATCTCATATCATGGATGATTTTAACATTGATGATATCATCAATCCACCACCTTAGCCACCTCCCCCTCCACCTAATATGCCACCTCCAACACCTATTGCATCTGATGAGGCTCACTTGTGAGCATGCATAAATGATTAGGTTGCATTCATAAAAAATCAAATCAGTTCTATGCAAAGTCAAGAATTTATTCCACCACATGTGAGACGTTTTGCATCTGTGATGCAAAAAATTGTGGATTCCATCAGGACTATTGATTTTGATCTAGATAGGCATCGACAAGACAGAGAACATATGAGACAATTTTATGCTGACAGTCTCTCTTATAAATAAATTTTAGACCTTAAAATAACGAAAGCCCACCTAACACCCTACTTTCTCGATCCCGTTACTCGACATCCCATTCCTCCCAACAAATCTAAAATTTCCATGAGGTGGTGCATACATCCACAAATGAGTGCACATTTTTGGGATCGATGGTATATGGTTTTTGATAATAGTCCTCCACACACTAATTGGGAGTGCCCATTGTATTTTTTGAGGAAACTATATGTAGATTTTGTTATGGGGAAAAAGCCCAATTATTTTAATTTTAATCATTTCAAGGTGTTGGTGGCGGCATGCTACAAAAGAGGTTAGGGGTAAGGTTTGATCCACATTGCCCCATGCATGTGAAACCCCTAATTTTTTCTCCCAATCCTCCCATTCTTGTACCTGTGCATCATCGATTGGTGGTCTCGACCTTAGGTTCCCTTAGTACACTCGCAGGAGACCTTGATCAAAATTCTTTTGTGATAGCTGGTGGGGATAATAGAGATGATAATGATGGAGGAGTGTTTTATGGAGTTGGTCTGATTACCACTCTAGCAATGTCGAGGCCCGTCCCACATGTATGTACTAGTTTCCATCAAGTATGTTATGGACTTGATTAGGCCACACCTAGTGAAGGTGGACGTGGAGATTCTAGTGGTTCATCTAGTTGCATCAGTTCATTTGTAGAGTTTCTTACATCAGACCATCACCCTGAGGACACTACAACATAGGTATAAATATGCATATAAATGTTCATTTTATAAGAGTTTTGATGAATGTATATATCAAATAAAAGTTTGCAATACATTTTAACAATCAAAATTTATGGTGTACAAATGACAATAACGATGGGGCAATCATCCATTCCATGAGTACATACATCGACACTAGTCCTACTCGGCAACCCTCATGGGGTATTTTTATTTCAAAATTTTAAATTATATATGAAATCATTTTTAACTTGAGTTTTAAATTTTAAAATTGAATCACATATATGTTTGAAATATTTATGTTGGTTTAGGTGAGCCAATCAACTTCCACATCGATTCCACCCAAGGGGTTGTCAAGCACTCCTCCAATATTGGGCATCGTAGATCAGGGGTAGGTACATTTATATTGTAAATTGTTTAACTTACATTAGTATAGTTACAATTATGAATTTTCAATTCACTATATATGAAATGTGCATTTACACTTGTAAATATTATAAGCATTAAATGTCTACATGTATGTCTAGGTTGATACCACAATGAGAATGGGCATTAGGAAAACACTAGATGTTGCGGCTACTCATGAGGCCTCTAATTTTCAGGTTGTTTAAAAACATTTCTACACAAAATGTGAAAACTTGCTATATATATATATATATATATATATATATATATATATATATATATATTAACCTAATTCAAGTATACATGCTTTAATTTTGATCTTGTAGGACTTTGTTAGTGACTTTCAGCCCTGACCCAGACATAGTTACACCTCCAGGAGGACATGCAAGCAGGCTCCAGATCAAATGGTAATTTAATTTTTTATTATATTTAAAGTCAATTATAAATTATATATTGTGAATATAACTTTAATTTTAAATTTCAAATTGAATATATATATATATATATATATATATATATATATATATATATATATATATATATATATATATATATATATATATATATATATATATATATATATATATATATATATATATATATATATATGATATGAGCTAATACATGTTTTAAATTGTTTTTCTTTCATAGCATGAGACACATCCTGTAGTTGAGCATGTACAAACAAGTCTTGGAGAAGAGGGTGCACAACCTCATAATACATTAGAATTAAAATATGCTAAATTATAAATTAATTTCAATTAAATCATTTTTAATTGTAGACCTACACATCTAATTTCAACTTTATTTGTCTTGTTTATGTAGATTGATTCAAATTATTTAGGGGTTACTTCAGGTGCTCTAGAGCATCCAGACCCACATATGATGGAAACTTATTTTTATGATGAATTATAAATTAAATTGTCTTTGAATATTTTTTGATTGTCTTGCATCTGATTTCATCTTTCTTTTGTATAGACTGTTTTAGGTCATCCACATAGTCTCCATGACATGCAAAGGTCTCTTAATCATAGAGACAGTAGATGACTTAGAAACATGATTTTATGGGTTATATTTTTTTAATTCATGGACTATATTTCTGGTTTGTCATGTACTATTTTGGACTTTATATTTCATGGCTCAAGTACTTAGTTGGAATCTAGTTCATGGGTTGTACTTTGATGGAATTTATTTCATGCACTTAATATATTTACATAAATTATGGACTTTATTATTATTTGAAGTTTTAATTTACACATATACATTTATGCATTTTATGTTCATAGTCAAGACATTAATATAGGACATTAATGTGAAATTAAATATAAATATGAAATTAAAGTTGAAATTAATAAGATATTTTAATATTTATACTTTACAAATTTAGTGATCTCATACATGATATACATGATATGTGCATTCAATAATTATAAATAATTAGTCAATGAACTTATTCAATTCACACCAATCAATAATTAGTCAATAAATCATAATTTACAAACAAAAGCAATCTGTTTATATACCAGAAAGGATAAAAATATAAGAAATAAACAATACCATACAAGATTAGAGAACAAAAGAATTAATAGGTTCTATAAATAATAGCATCCAACCCTAATTTATAAGCTATCAAAATAAATAATGGCATCCAATACTATTTTATAAGCTGTCAAAACAAATAATGGCATCCAATACTAATTTATAAGCTATCAAAACAAATAATGGCATTCAATACTGATTTATAAGTTGTCAAAACAAATAAAAGCATCCAACACTAGATCGAATACTAATCGAATACTAATTTATAAGTTGTCGAATACTTGATCCTTTTTGTGATTATGGCTTAAGGATCTATAAAAGGACAATTTAAATAAATTTCAACTAATAACACACTTGACCAATGTCGAAACATGTATTTAATCTATTTAAAAGGAAAATATAAAACTAAAACTATATTTACCTATATTTACTTATTCCATTGTACCATCTGCATCCTCTCTTTTTTGTAATGCATCTATAATTGTCTCATGCTCTTCCATAGAAATTGTTAATAACTTGCTTTATTTGTAGGTCTTTCTCGATACTTGATGCATTTCATAATTTTTGAATGTAGGTAGACCATTCTTCCTTGCTAGGTATTTTCATAGCCAAGTGCCAACAACCACAACCAATCCAATTAGAAAAAATGAAAACCATCATCAAATAAGTTTTCAAAATTTTCTTAATGGGATCAAAGAATTGTTCTAAAAAATTACTTAAGGGGATCAAAAAATTGTTATCAAAATTTTCTTAAGGCGATGTCTTAAGGGGATCATCGTACCTATTGGATAATAATAGCCATCACCATCTTCTTGAGGTGATATTAACTTATGTTTACTCTCCACACAATGAGCCAACCAATGTTTTCTTTGCTCTTCATTCCCCTCAGGTGCAACAACAACATACAAATATACTGCAAACAAAAATTGATTTAATAACTTGTGCATAGCCATATAAATAGTTTAGAATTACAAAATAACTTAATAAAGTGAAATAAATTGAATTAAATTACCTTCTTGTACAAGGTCTAAAACACGATCATAGTCTTTAGATGCAAACACTTGATCATTTTCTTCAATAGTTCTTTCATATTGACGATGTGCTTGTGCAGGTGTCAACAATCTTTTCTCCCACTGTTCAACCCATTCTGTATTTTCACATGCTTCTTAATCTCCGGAGATACAACACTGGAAAAAAAATGCAAGCTCCCTTGTCCAGATAGTCCATGTTCTTACTGTCGAACTCCTAAATGAATGCCATTTACTAGGTCCACTAATTGTCTCATAGTCAACTCTAGGTACAATGTTCTCTTCTTCAACCAACCAAAAGAATCGATGAACTATAGAGTACTCACTCAAACTAGATTTCGATAATCTTGTATTACACCAATCCACAATTCCATGTGCATCTTTAAATTTTACTACATCTTTGAATTTTAATTTTTCTCTAGAAAGAATTCTTTTGACACATGCACCAGGTCCATCATGTTCTCCTTTACCATGCCCAACTTAAAAAAAAACTCCATATATGTTGGACATTAAGTTCCTTGTGAACACTACTTAACCAATAGAACATTCGAGCATTCTTGAACTTCCCTATACAATTATCTTACCATATGAGGTGTTCGTTCATATGGATTCTTCTTTCTCTTAAATTTATGTTAAATATACTGAAACAATATTGAACAAACTCTAACGAGTGTAATCGACTGTCACTCAAATAAAAATGATACTCCCTCAAAAAAATTCTCTCATCCTCAGTGCTATCATTTGAATGTCTATAAACAATATGGACAAACATAGCTACTTGCACTAAATTATAATACTGTGATTGAATTTCCTCTTATGGAGCTAGAGTATAATGTTTTGCAAAATCAACCACTGAAAGTATAGTACCAATTGGAAATGTGTTTCTACATTCATGAAATTGTCCATCAAGCCATCAAGCATGTTGAGAGTGCATGACATATTTTAGTACAATATTATTCTTAAATTAACTCATGAATGCATGCACACTAGCTTTTTCTGTAACTAAATCACAATGCTTTTCTATTTTTCCATATTTTAAAGAACAGTGAACATTCTTAAATATTTTAACATCTGCTAATTGTTGTCCAAAATCATTTTCAACACTTTCATGCATACAAATTCTTAAGAATGAAATATTTCCACAGTCAATGCATTGTCCAGAAATACAAGAACTTAAATAAAATAATTTACCATTAGATCTTTCAGAAAATAAACCTGAAATAAACTCCCTTATTGCTTCAGGTGACATATTAATACCACATTCCTGTATAATCATGTAAGTATGAAAGGTACAATGTATATATCAAAAAACATAATAAAAATAACAAAATTGAACATGAATTTTACAACAACGAGATATTCATTGCTTATTAGTTTTTACATAGCATGGTTTACATTTTTCAAAAGACCTTTGAATTATTTTAATACTACTAGGTAACACTGAATCACCACAAAATTTTCTAGAAAATTTAGTTTCTGTTGTATCTAATAGGTGTTTTGGGTGAGGATCGCGAACTTTTGACCCCACCCTTAATTTTAAAACATCTCTAGCATTAGAATAAACCCTAGTATTGTCATGCCAATATTTTTTGATCAAAGATTTAATTTCAGCATTCAATTTCATATCAAACCTCGAGAGTAGACTACTGAAACTCCAATATTAGTTGATAGCATCATTTTCTATACTTTCTCTTCTTTTTGCCACTCTTAGCAATGTTTTAGGATGTATTTTTAAAACTTCACTAATATTTCTTACCATTATTTTATTCAAAGTTGATTTATTAACTATAATAGTTGTTATAGCTCTTCTTGCTGCATTTTTATCTTTAGATCAACTGCTTTTCCCAATAGATTGAATGGAACTAGCAATAGTAGAAATAAAATATTTTAATGATTGATATTTTCTTTTTGGTTTAACAAAAAAGCCTAACCTTTTCATTGTTTTCCTCATTTTTTGCATTCTCGTCAATTACATGATTAGTTGACATTGAATTTCAATTTTTTTAAGATAAAAGAATTTGTTGTATATTTTATTCTCATGTGTTCTTATTTGTTTCCAAGAAATTTGACTAGGAAGATTATTGAAAACACCACTTTCAATTTTTTTAAAAAAGTATTTTCATTAAATTCAACATCACAATCTAGATTTTCATCTTCATCTTCATTTTCATTTTCATTTTCAACTTCAAAATGATTTACATTTTCATCAAAAAAATGGTTTTCATTTTCATTTACATTAACAAAACGGTTTTTGTTTTCGTTTTCAACAAAAGGATCATTCTCATTTTCATTTTCAACAAATTCTATAAAAGTTTCATCTCTCTGAATATTATCAATGTCAACATCATTAAGTCCAACATCTTGTAAAACTTCTACATATGAATTTACGATTTCACTAACATGTGGATTTGAAGATGTACCTGGATTTGTGCATATTGAAACATTCTCCATAGCATTGAAAGAGGGATTTCAAGACATAGTAGGACTTGCTTGTATAATCATATTCTTCTCCAAATTGACTTCTTAAAAATTAGCTTCATCTACAACCATGGTCTCCTCAATGTTTTCATCTTCAATATTTATGGAATTGGATGCTCTCCCATCATTCATTGATTTAATTCTCATTCTTTTTTCTCTTTGTCTTTGTCTCTCCTCCTTTTTTGCTTCAATTTCTTCAGGAGCCAATCTCTTCATCCTCTTATTATGAGCTTTATCTCCCACAATTATAAAATTCTCAAGAACAAATGAATGCCAATAGTTAAATTATTAAAAAAATTCACTCCAAATTAGAAGTTGAAGACCTATAAGGACAAAATTCTTCCTCTTGTGTTCCTGAAAAAAAGTAGAAAACTAGCACAATTCCACTTTAAAAACTATTTTCTTCATGCCTCTGAAAAAATCAATCCATATTGCAAGTTGAAGACCTTTTATTCCTCCAAACAAGTACAGAACTAACACAATTCCACTTCAAAAATGGTTTACATAATGCCTCCTTTGAAAAAATTAATCAAAAATGCAAGTCACCACTTGTAAAGACAATACTTGATGAAAAATAGCCCAATTTTACTGCTCTCGGTCATACATGTGAAGTTGAAGACTTCACGGTAAATTTTGACAGTAAATTTAAATAAAAGAGTTAAAAACAAATGGGATCTCGTTTATAGAACGGGATCTTGTTTATTAACAAACGAGATCTTGTTTTATAATCGGGATCTCATTCCCAATATTAAATGTGGGGACCATTGACAAAGGAATGGGATCCCATTTATAAAGCGAGATCCCATTTACCTGTCAATGGTCACAACATTTAATATTGGGAAACGAGATCCCGCTTTACAAAATGGGATCCCGTTTTGTAAAGCATGATCCCATTTCCTAAACTTTGAAATTGGATTTGCTTTGTGGTTGGGTTTCTGCCTTGTATTTTGGTTTGTTAAAAGCATTGGGAATCTGAACCTAGGCCTTCAACCTAGTTTGACCTACAAGGTCAAGGTCCTAACAATGTCAGAGAAAAATACCAAGTTTGGACATATGGCTGATGACTTTAATTGCATAATTTTTTGATGAAATTAAAATCCATTTTAGATGAGACAATGTAGATTCCAAATATGTATTTTGTTTTACAATTGGATTATTTCTTCTATTTTTCAATTAATTTATGATGAAACTAGTCCATAAACTTTAAATATTAGGGGTTTTTACTATTTTAATAACTTTTAATCAACATAAAATTTTGAGGAACGGATTGCACGAGAACAAAATTCAGACAATTCTTTTCAAAATAAATAAATAAATTATAAGTTTAGGTCATCTTATGCGTGTCCTACATGATGATTTTTCAAACGACAAATATTCCTAATAAAAAATTAACAAAAAAATATTCAATAAAAAATTAAAAAATAATATTGAAAACAAGCTTCAATGAGTCACAAATCTTTTCCCAAAAGGATTTAGAAAAATACAATAGTTTAGGTCAAAATATGGATGTCGTACATGTACATGGTATGGTAAAAAAACGTGACTTTTAAAGAGCGGTTTTTAGAAACGCCTATTGAAACTGAATTTGTACAATCAGGGTATTGAAATAAATTACATAGTTGGAAACTACACTCTGAGTACTGCATTTTATGATTAGTGACTTTTCCGAAGATCGCATCTCTAAGTGCTTCAAATTTTAAGGTCAACTGTGTCAAATTCTGAAAATCAAAGAAAACACTTCCACTTTTTGGCCAAAAAGTGGACTCAACTTCTTGCCAGCACCCATATATATCTCAATTATATTATAAATATTATTTTAAATGATAATGGAATGTTACATTGTGATTATATTAAAACTAGAAGGGCCAATATCCATTATAAACCAGCCATAGAGGCGATACAACAACTCACAAGTAGTGATAAGAGCAAAAAGTAAACAAAAACCTAGATATTAAACAGTTGGACCAACAAGAAAAAAACAAAAAGAAACTATAGGACCAGGACCAACACAAAAAAATAGACACCTATAGGTCTCTAAAATATTGAGACCAGTAATCACATTCCACTCCTAGGATAGTAACTCGAGCTTCTTTTCAAAAGTCACAGACCCCTAAAGACTAGCTTGGGTATCCTTGGTACCATCATGAGTTGAGGTTTCACCTTGTTATCCTTCTTTTTCTTTTGTGCATTACCATCATCCTCCCCATTCAGAAGACATTTCTCTTTTCTCTTTCTTGTCTCATACTAGAACACCTGAAGAGCGAGAGCCATATTTTTTATAGTTTCTTTACTATAGTCAATGATGAACTTCAAACACTACATGATCTTCTCTTGGGTCTGATGAATGGCGTCAACTTCAGCCATTAAGATCTTTTTCTCTTCTTCCAACCCAATAATGGCCTAGAGATCATCCACCTCTTTCTCCCACCTTTCCCATCTTTCAAAGGACTTGGCCAAGGATGTAATCATATCCTAATGAGCTTTTTTCTCCTCCACCCTAGGCCATGTAATCTACTGATCTAGCACATTTCCTTCCAATATTTGAATCCTATCCTTAGTAGTAACTAGCTACTTGAGAATTTGTTTCATAATATCTTTCTAAACATTGATAGCATCAAAAAATTTGTTCAACTTTTTACTTATGGGGTCGACAGGAAAACAAATAGACCTAGGAACATTCCCAAGTTCATCCAATTTGATGCTTAGGCTAGGGGTATTGTGAGGGCTAGGGTTAGCACTGGGTGAGGTATGGTGGACTTTTGAGTCATGGACCTGAGCCAAGGATTGAATAGGGGAATTAGTAGGGGTGGGGTTCCATGAATCATCATCATGGGTATGTGTGGGATCATGATGGACCAAAAAGTGGCAATGAGAAAAAATCACGTTTTGAATCGGTTCAAAAACGTGGAAATGGCCTAGTTGACTTTTCTAGGTTTGGGTGACAGTACTTCTACCTGAACCAAAAAGCAAAGGTAGTTTCCAGAAATCGGATATCCAATTTTTGGAAACTGTATATAAAAAAACAGCCAACTCTTTAATTTCATTTCTCACAGTTTGATGCAGGCGCAAGAGGAGAAACCCAAATCCGATATCCGATTTGAAAGGTATGTATTTGGTTTTTTCGATCTTGTAATCGATTTTTCAATAGATTTTGTTAAGTTTAAGTAGGTTTTATGAAAAAAAAACTCAAAAATACAATTTTGTATTGATTCTTTTAAAAAACTAGAGTTTACATTGATTTTTTATTAAAACTTAATGTTCTGAAATGGATCTTGATTAAAAATTAGTGTTGTTGATGTATTTCTATGAAAAATAAGAGTTTGTTATTGATTTTTGTGAAAAAGTATGGTTTTTTTGGGATTTTTATTAAAAACTAGGGGTTTTTTACAATAATTTCATTTATATTGTGTAATTTCTATTAGTTTAATTAGTTTTTAACTTTAATCAGGTATTATGGCTGCGAATGTAAATCCACAAATGCCAAATGCTCCACCACCTCCGCAGCCACCAATTGAAGACTTAATTGGTGAAAAATTGGGGCAATTGAAGGGCATTTGTGAAATTTATCAGACAATGCCTCAATTGAGAGATATGACAAACATATTGAAAGAAATAATTAAAAATATAGAAACCCTCTCCACCCAACATAATTCATTTTATTCGTGGTGAGAAGACATGAGGGAGTATTATTGATGTGGATTGTCTTACGATGATGTGAAAGATCTCCAAATAACCAAAGCCCAAATAGCCTCTTTATTCATTGACCCCCGCACTAGTTTGCCAGTGAATGTTAATAGAACAAAACTTTCCATAAAATGGTGCATACATAGGGACATTGTAGCTAACTTTTGGGATTGTTGGTGTATGGTTTTTGATAAACCACTGAACAATAATTCCAACATACCATTTTACTTTATTAAAAAATTATATGTTGAGTTTGTGTTAGGGCATCATGTCAATTACTTTGATATTAAACCCTTCCAGGGCATCAGTGGAGGTATGCCCCAGGATAGACCAGGGGCAGTTAGAGTAGTCCCATGCCCAAATTTTCCCCTTCCTCCCCTTCCTCCCCTTCCTCCCCCACCTCCAATATATCACCCAGAGATTATCGAGGATGCATCCAGAAAGACTATTTAGGCTATTCACTCTTTGAGTTGTCATTTGGTTTCGCATGCTTCTATAGTAGCTCAGCCACATTTTGGTTATGTTGGCGAAAGCTCGAGTGCTACTGCATCATCCTCCTCAGGTCCACATATTTGTGTACCACATGCTTGCACTATGTGCCACTAGATATGCTTGGGTCCTCCTATACAGCCCGCTAAGCATCCCTTGGACACTTCTGATTATGACCTCCATGATGTAGACATTATAGATCAGTCGCAAGGGAGTGGAGCGCACCCTACAGAGTCCTCTCCTGCTAGAGAGGGAGATGCTGGAATAGTGACGCAGGTAAGATTTAAGTTGTAATTTCATAACTTGCATTTGTTTTTAAATGAATATTAATAAGAGATAGTATCAAGTACTAATATTTATTTACATGGTCTATTTAATAGTTGATGTCTGAGGAGGAGCTCGCACGGGTGACTGATAGCACCCTTAGGGCCATTTCATTTGGCTTGGACACACATGCAGTATATATTTTCGCACTCACTCATTTACATTTTATATTATATACTTGCTTGTCATTGGAATTGTCATTAATGAAATTATATAATAGCTTATATGTTTATCCTGTTTTCCTCCTTTAGGAAATACCCAGTGTGAGTGAGGTGCAGCCTCGTCTTGACTATGGAGGCGCAAATCTAGATAAGGGGAAGGTAATTGAACTCAAATTGGATTGAATTAAGATTTTTAAGATCTTATATATATTATACATATGTTGAAATAGATTGGTAGTTTCATATGTACTTGTCAATTTTATTTATAGGCAATTATTAGCTTTACAGATATGTTGACAAGGGACACACCGCCTAAAGGTGTAGTTATTGGAACACCTCAAAGAGTAGGTGTTGAAACCCATCAAAGAGGAGGTTTCAAAACACCTGAAGGAGATAAAAAAAAAGATCAACCTAAAGAGGTCCATGTGCTTATTTTATTTTGTGTTTGGTAAATAAGTTCTTATTACCAATAATCATATGCTAACTTGGATCAATTTTATTGTTTTTGTTCACATATATAGATTGGAATTTCAAAAGTTGATTTGGTATATTCTAGGACTCCTGACCCTTTGAAGAGACATATATTTCAGGTAATCAAGATTTCAATTTTAGAGTTCAATTAAAATTCAATGTATATTGATTTTGATGTTAATTATTCGATTTTAAATTATATAGTATAACTAATCTCAATTGTGGTTTGAATTTTTCTTGTGCAGCTACCTTCAAAGCCAACGAGTGCTCCAAAGAGGCTCCATTTTGATGATCCACTAGTAGTTTAGGATGAGATAGACATTTTGGCATGTAAATTTTGAATATTGAGATGGCATATGCCACATTTTGTAAAACTTTGTTTGAGTTAGCATCGATGCCATTTTTGTATATGGACATACACTTGATTATTGGATAATTTGATATATAGAAGTTGACAATCAAAATTTAACTTGTTCCTCATGTGCATGATTAAACTCTTTGAAAATTTTATCTTGAGCAATGGTTAAATATCAATGTACAATAGCTTAAAACTGAATGGTTATATTATGTAGTTTATATTTATATCTTTGATTACATTGCATTATACATCTTTCAAACTCAAATCATTAATTCACATTGCATAACTAACAACTAGATGTTCATAGATGAAAAAATTTCAATTACAATATAGTTCTAACAAAATCAACCTAAGGAGTTATACAATTACTTCACATTGCATAACTAAAAACTATGAGCAGTTGTCAATTGCATTTGTTTGTCATTGAATTCTATGAGACCACATTTCTTTGAAGTTTTTTTTCAAATAGTCCATTGCCTTGTCTATACTACCACATTTTTCATAAATGATAGCGATCACATTAAGTTGTAATAAATTAAATGATAGCCTATGGCTATTTAATTTATACTCATTTTATTTAAATGGATGAGACCGACTGATAGGGTAGGGTTGGATGGAACAATCACTATTCCATGCTCTGGGTCTTGCTTGTAAGCTCTCCTTGGTGTCTTACTTGATCACCTTAACCTTTAGGACCTTCTTCATGTTTAGGTACCCCTGGTTCTCCTAACCAACCCCACTACCATCACAAATCAACCTACCAAGTCAATCTTGGTGCAATGTCTCTAACTCTTCCTTAGCCCTTAATCTACCCTAAAGACTAATATTATCAAAGAACTAAAGCCCTTAATCTACCCTTAATCAGTAAAATGAGTTCCAAAACTCATTAAGCCTTTCCACTCCTTATCCTCCTGATCACTCCTAATCAAGACATGTTCCTAAGCCTCTAACTCTATCTCAATGGTCAAAAGAAATGAACTAACTACAAAAGAATGCTTGAACTAAAGAAACTAGCTACTTACTATTCCACACAATTCTTGGAAGACAATTGCACTACATTCTACACAATTCACAATGTCAGGATCACTCCATTAACACATAATTCAAAGCAAAAACCAAAAAAATTACACAAATTTATCACTCTCTTCTCTTGTAATCATAAATTTCCAATAATGCAAAAGCTTCCAACCTTCCTCTCAGGTTGAGGCACACCCTATATAGGTCAACAAAAGTAGTTATGCCTCCCCTTGGTCAGACATTGTAGTTACCTTGTGGCAAATTTGTAAAAATGTACCATTTTGCACTTTTTGCCAATGTCTAGTAAAATGAGTTTCTAATCTCATCAGTAAAATGAGTTCCAAAACTCATTAAGCCTTTCCACTCCTAATCAAGACATGTTCCTAAGCCTCTAACTCTATCTCAATGGTCAACATGACTTTCAAGGTAACACATCAAAAACAAAAATTCATCCTAGACTTCCTAATTGCCTAGTGTTTTCTAGGTGTTCCTACACCACCGACTTTCCTTGATATTATTTTGTAATTTATTATTTTCAAGAGAGGCCGACCTCCTTGAAGAGTCACCTTATTTTGTATAAATACGAGGTGATGTTTGTTCATTTCCTCAATCAAGTTCATTCAGCATAATTTGCAATCCAAGCAAACATTTGCACTTGAGCAGCAACGCTTCATCTTGCAGCAGTAGGCCAATTTCAAGGAGAAGCATATTCGATTGTATCTTTTCATCTACGAGAGGTGCTATTATTCATTGTATCAAATTCAGCCATGAGCTGGGCCTAAGTTGTAAGCAAATTTTTTGTTGTGTTTATTGTCTTATGTGTTTCATTTTTTGAGTGCTTTCAGTTGTATTATTTGATCTTTAAGTTGAAATGGTCATATTATTGATGACAAAGATTTAACCATGTTGTCCCTTAATGGTCTTCATTCATCTTGGGAGTCTTTCATTCAAGGAATCGACGTGAGATCGAAACTTCCCAAGTTTGATCAGTTGAGGGCTTACTGTATTCAAGGGGAATCAAGGTTGGTTGCAATAGGTATTCCGCTCAATCCTCGAAGAAGGAAGGAAAAGGAGGAAAGAAAAGATGCTTCAAGAGGAATGGAGATAAATGGTCAGATGGTGCTCCTGCATTCAAAAAAGAAGTGGGACCTCTTTCGTGTTTACTGGGATACGATTTGCTCAAAGTCAGTCAACTTTCATTCTCGAACTCATACGACCCAACGGACTGTTCCAACACGTTTGGATGGGTACGTTTATGCTAGTTATGGTTTTTTCTTGCACCCAAATACATCGAATCGCTCCGACCTGCATCAGAGAGGCGTTTTCCCTTAAGAGTCCAAAGTGCTAAAAGGCAAAAAACTTTGATGGACTATTTATCAGAAACTGTGATGCGTACAGACTCTTCATTTGAGGATATTGGATCATGTTGAGACCATCTACAATAACCTCTCTTGGTTTTTGCTATCTCGAAGGTGTTTTCCCGTGGTGATGAGTTTTCAGTTGAGGGAAAAGTTGTCAAATGCAAGCAGTGTAAAGTTGCAAAGTGGTGCAACTTTCATTATTGAACTCGTACGACCCAACGGATTGTTCCAACATGTCTGGATGGGTACATTTATGCTAGGTATGATTCTCTCTTGCACCCAAATACATCGAATCGCTCCGAGCTACATCAGAGCAACATTTTCCCTTAAGAGTCCAAAGTGCTAAAGGCAGAAAACTTTGACGGACTATTTCTTCAAAACCATGATGCTTATAGACTCTTCGTCTGAGGATATGGGATTGTGTTGAGACCATCTACAATAACCTCTCTCATTTTTTGCTATCTCGAAGGCATTTTTTCATGGTGATGAGTTTTCAGTTGAGGGAAAAGTTGTCAAATGCAAGCAGTGTAAAGTTGCAAAGTGGTGCAACTTTCATTCTCGAACTCGTACGACCCAACGGACTGCTCCAACACATCCAGATGGGAACTTTTACACTAGGTATGGTTCTCTTTTGAACCCAAATACATTGAGTCGCTCTGACCTGCATTGGAGCGGCATTTTCCCTTAAGAGTCCAAAGTGCTAAAAGATAGCAAACTTTGACAGGCTATTTCTGGGAAACCGTGATGCTTACAGACTCTTCATCTGAGGATATGGGATCGTGTTGAGACCATCTACAATAACCTCTCACGATTTTTGCTATCTCGAAGGTGTTTTCCCATGGTGATGAGTTTTTAGTTGAGGGAAAAGTTGCCAAATCCAAGCAGTGTAAAGTTGCAAAGTGGTGCCACTTTCATTCTCGAACTTGTACAACCCAACGGACCATTCGAACATGTCCGGATGGGTACATTTATGCTAGGTATGGATCCCTCTTGCACCCAAATACGTCGAATCGCTCCGGGCTGCATCGAAACGGCGTTTTCCCTTAAGAGTCCAAAGTGCTAAAAGGAAGCAAACTTTGACAGACTATTTCTCAAAAACCGTGATGCTTACAGACTCTTCATCTGAGGGTATGGGATCATGTTGAGACCATCTAAAATAAATTCTCTTGGTTTTCGCTATCTCGAAGGTGTTTTCCCGTGGTGATGAGTTTTCAGTTGAGGGAAAAGTTGCCAAATACAAGTAGTGTAAAGTTGCAAAGTGGTGCAACTTTCATTCTCGAAGTCGTACGACCCAACAAACTATTCCAACACATCTGGATGGGTTCATTTACACTAGGTATAGTTCTTTTTTTCACCCAAATACATCGAATTGCTCTGAGCCGCATCAGAGTGGCATTTTCCCTTAAGAGTCAAAAGTGCTAAAAGGCAGCAAACTTTGATGGACTATTTCTTGGAAATCATGATACTTACAGACTCTTCATCTGAGGATATGGGATCATCTTGAGACCATCTACAATAACCTCTCTCGGTTTTTGCTATCTCGAGCGTTTTCCCATGGTGATGAGTTTTCAGTTGAGGGAAAAGTTGCCAAATGCAAGTAGTGTAAAGTTGCAAAGTGGTGCAACTTTCATTCTCGAACTCGTACGACCCAACAGACTATTCCAACACGTCCAGATGGGTACATTTACACTAGGTATGGTTCTCGCTTGCACCCAAATACATCGAATCACTCCGAGTTGCATCGGAATGGCATTTTCCCTTAAGAATCCAAAGTGCTAAAAGACAGCAAACTTTGATGGACTATTTCTCAGAAACCATGATGCTTACAGACTCTTCATTTGAGGATACAGGATTGTGTTGAGACCATATACAATAACCTCTCTCAATTTTTTCTATCTCGAAGGCATTTTACCGTGGTGATGAGTTTTCAGTTGAGGGAAAAGTTGCCGAATGCAAGTAGTGTAAAGTTGCAAAGTGGTGCAAATTTCATTCTCGAACTCATACGACCCAATGGACTGTTCCAATACATCTAGATGGGTACGTTTATGCTAGGTATGGTTCTCTCTTGCACCCAAATACATCGAATCACTCTGAGCTGCATCGGAGCGACGTTTTCCCTTAAGAGTCCAAAGTGCTAATGTCAATGAAATGTGGGGGCAGAAATATTTAAGGTTGGATCAAGAAAGTCCTAGCTCTTGCCCAACCAACTTGAATCAATTACATGGAAAATGAAATTCACAACAAACTTTTTACTTTTTTGTTTTTCACAAAAGTGGCAAGCCACTGTAATTTGTTATATATAAATAGGAGATATTACAAAACTTGGTTCAAACGAGCATACCGATAGGAAAGAACCAGGAAGAAAACCTCTGGTTGTAGCTCGATTAAGTACAATGGTAGACATTTGAACCGTATTTTAAAAAACATCACATTATATAGACTATGCCTATACACAGTTATGACCTTTTTACATTGTTTCACATTTCAAAATTCAATTTTTACAAAATTTGCCTATTTGAGGCATTCAAGGCATAGTCTTCCACAAGAGTAGTATGTTGTCATTTTCGAGTGACAAGCACCTATACAAACCATCAAGGTAGCAATTAAACTACATACAATAGAAAATATGCTTAGAATAACCAATCGATATTATTATAATTTGTCACATATCTCTCTGAAAGGATCAGAGTTGCCTATTGTTGCAGTAGGTCCATGAGCAATCGTGCCAGGAATATTGCAAAATTTGTCAAATGATAAATCTATATTGTAACAACAAAAAATATGCTTAGACTAACAAATCCATATTAATCTAAACATACTCAATGATGATGAATTGGTAATGCAAACTATAAAAGATTCTTTGAATAACCAATCTATATTAAAGTAATATGTCACATACCTCTTTGAAAGGATCAGAGTTGGCTATTGTTGCAATAGGTCCATGATCAATCATGCCAAGAATATAGCAAAATTTGTCAAATGATATATCTATATTGTCACAACAAAAAAGAGGCTTAAGCATTGTACTTTCCATACTTGAATATTCTATTCAAGTGTGCTTGAAGGGTCATCTCTATGCTTAAGAGCATCCAATATTGCTTCATGATCAGCATTACTAAGTGTCCATAGTTATTTTGTCTTTTGTTTGGCATGATGCTTCAACAGCTTAACATTTGTTGCTATAACAAGGTGTGAATACAAGAGAATGGTTTTGTGTTTCTCATAGTCTTCAAATGCAGGTATGCCATTCTTTCTAATCATGTATGTTCGCAACCAAGTTCCTGCAACCACAACTGAACCTGTAGGATACACGAACCCATCATCATCTTCCATCAACTGTGTTAGCTTGTGCTTTACCCACACACATCGAGCCAACCAATATTCTCATCTCTCTTCATTCCCCTATGGTGCAACAACTACAAAAACATGTCCTAGATGTAGTAGATCTGAAAGCTGGTCGTAATCAAGTGAACTTTCCATTGTGTAATTTGTCATGGATATAGTTTGAGATAAAGGAGTTAGATACTATGGAACCCAATTTCAATATCATGTTCTACATTTTCACCATGAACATATTCAATTTCCTCTTCACTTGAAAGACCATAGGGCTCAGGTTCACCAATATTTAACATACCTTGTCTTTTCTTTCTATGACCTTCTCTATCTCTTTGTCTATATCCTTCAATTTGTTCTTTTGTCAGCTTTCTCTTATGTTTTTGCTTCCGATGACTGCTGCTCCCCATTATACCAAATAAAAGATGCTAAAAAATCATTATGTATGACAAATTTGAGTACAAGAATCTCCTAAAATTTTATCTTTGTCTATTCCTATCTGAAACCGTGCGTTTGTCACTTGGAAAGTGCTACAAACAAAATGCAGGGTCCATTGGAATGCACAAAAATGACCCACATGAGGTTCTTCTATGGCCCACAAATCGGATATCCGATTTGTAAAACATGTTCTGCAATGGTAAGATTTAACCTCTGCACAATGGAGTTTCACAAATCGGATATCCGATTTGTACACACATATACCAAAGGGAGAGGGAGAGGGAGAGTGAGATGGAGAGGGAAAAGGATGAGTGGGAGAGTGAGAGAGTGAGAGTGAGAGTGGGAGAGATAGAAGGAGAGGGAGTGAGAAGGAGAGGGAGAGGGAGAGGGAGAGGGAGAG
>CM021105.1:589549105-589637117 GCA_007115665.2 Sequoiadendron giganteum
GTTGACTATGAAGAAACTTTTGCTCCCCGGTGGGTTGCTATTCATAGGAACTATCATTGCTAAGGCTGGCCCCAGGATGGAAGATTCTCACCAATGGAGGCTGATTGGTTCATTAATGTATCTAGTTAACACTAGACCTGATATTTGCTATGCAGTGAGTGCACTTAGCCAGTTTATGTGTGAACCAAAGCAAATACATCTTGTAGCAGCTAAACATATCCTGAGATATTTATGTGGCACAATTGGATATGGGTTGAGATATTCTTCAGATGTGGATTTGGAGCTGCATGGTTTTACTGATTCTGATTGGGCAGGATGTGTCTCAGATCGGAAGAGTACCTCTGGTTGTTGCTTCAGTTTGGGGACTGCTATGATCTCCTGGTGTAGCAGGAAACAGTCTTCAGTGGCCTTGAGTACAACTGAAGCAGAGTATATAGCAGCTTGTGTGGCAGCTCGTGAGGCAGTGTGGCTTCGTAAGCTCGTTGCAAGATTGTTTGGACAATCAATGGAGCCTACTATCATACACTGTGATAATCAAAGCTGTGTGAAGCTTTCTGTCAATCCTGTGTTTCATGACAGAACAAAACATGTTGAGATCAAGCACCACTATATTAGAGATATGGTGCAAAGGAAAGATATACAGTTGAGGTATATCAGCACTGAAGAGCAAACAGCAGATATTCTCACCAAGCCTCTCGCCAGGATTAAGTTTGTATACTTCCGAGAGAAACTTGGTATGGTGGAGAATGCAGCCTTGACTGAGAAAGAGTCTCAGTAATCAGTGATCCTTGATTGAGAATGCAACTCTCTGCTGAGAGAGAGTTGAGGTGCAAGCCCTTGTTAATACAATTCTCTGCTAAGAGAGAGTTGAGGTGTAAGCCTTTGATAATGCAATTCTCTGATGAGAGAGAGTTGAGGTGAAAGCCCTTGTTTCCACCCTCTGGGAGAAGCTATGGTGGATGTCATGTGTGTGACTCCATGACAACATCACGTGAGGGAATCCGTGATGAGTTTATACCATCTATGGGAGTAGCCATAATGGTTAATATCACGTTGAGGTGATATTCTATTTTGTTTTTTATACTAATATAATGTGTCTTGTGTAGATGGAAGTTCATCCCTAGCTGAGAGGGAGTGTTGATGTTATTACAGCGTCGGTCTGCACTTCCCAAGAGAGAAATAAATGGATATCAACTAAAGCAAAGGGTCGACCCTATATTGTTTCATATAATCTAATTATTGAATGGCCGACCTAAATTATATTTAATGATTATTGTAAAGGCCGACCTAAATGAAGAGGTGCCTATGTGATATATATACAAGGTCATTTTTTGTTATTCAATACAATTCGTATTATCAAGAAAGTTCGCTATTATGATCAAGAGCAGAAATTCGCATATACAAGGAAGAACAGAAATCAAGTTTATTCATCATAATTCGCATTCCTAGAAGAAGTTCATACTTGAGCAGCAGATCATCATTCTTGTAGCAGCAGACTGTTTTCAAAGAAGAGCAGATTCATTTGTATCTAAGCATCAAGGAAAAGTGCGAAATCATTAGCCATTGTTGGGCTGTGTTGTAAGCAGATTTCTGCCACTATATTATCATATATATAAGAGAATCATTTGCTGGGTTTTTCTCCCTCGAGTAGGAGGGTTTTCCCAGGGTATCTTGTTGTGTTCATTGTCTTATGTGTTGCATAATTTGTTATCTAATCTGATCTAAGAAACACTAACAATTAGGAGTTCATATTTTGTCTAAAAAAATAATATAAACTATAAGACCACCCAATCAATTTAAGACTTAACAAATGATTAATATTTATTCAACAAATACAAAACATTCTTCAATGGATTAAGGATGGTGATCGTGGCTCCAAATTCTTCTTTCAATATCTTAACCACAAGCATAAGATGGAGCATATTTCTACAATCAAATATGCTAATGGTTCCCTACAAAGCAACCATTTTGACATTATGAATACTTTCTATGAGCACTTCAAAAACCTTTTTATAGATGAATCAACTAATGCTATCCTCCTTTCCATCCTTGAAGATTGTGTTGTTGGTTATATACCCAATAAAATAGACCTTGTAGTGCCCCTCCACGATTCACCTTTCATGATATTTATGTCTGACATCTGATAAATTTTGTTTTGAGTTTGAATTAAATTGGCTTAATAAGGTTGTTCGATTAATTTTTGAAATAAATAAATAATTAAATAAATCATGTTGATAAATTGATATTGATTTTGGTTAATTAATTTATTAAATTAAATTAAATTATTAAGTTATAAAATATTTCAAAAAATTAAAATTAAATATGTTTATTATTAATGTTGAGTTTGTAATAATAAATTAAAATGTGAGAAAATATTAAAAGGAAATAAAATATTAAAATAAAATGTGAAATTGGATGAAGATAATAGACTACTAGTTAAAACAATGAAAAAGATAGAAAAAGAATTGTTCGGAGCACATGCGTGATATCGAACTGGTTTTTGTTTGGAAACTTGTTGCTTTTACGATATTTTTAGGGTGTTGGCAAGAAGTTGAGTCCACTTTTTGACCAAAAAGTGGAAGTGTTTTCCCTAATTTTCAGAATTTGACACATTTGATCTTAAAATTTGAAGCACTTAAAGATGAAATCTTCAAAAAAGTCAGTAATCATAAAATGTAGTACTCAAAGTCTAGTTTCCAAATATGTAATTTATTTCAATACCCAGATTGTACAAATTGAGTTTCAATAGGCGTTTCTAAAAACCACTATTTAAAAGTCATTTTTTTTTACCATACCATGCACGTGTACGACATCCATATTTTGACCTAAATTATCGTATTTTTCTAAATCCTTTTGGGAAAAGATTTGTGACTCACTGAAACTTGTTTTCAATATTTTTTTATTGTTTTTTTTTTGTTAAATTTTTATTAGACATATTTGTCATTTTGAAAAATCGTCATGTACGACACACATAAGATGACCTAAAATTATCATTTTTTGATTTATTTTTTTAAATTAAAAAGAATTGTCTGAAGTTTGTTCTCGTGCAACCCGTTCATCAAAATGTTATGTTGATCAAAAGTTATTAAAATAGTAAAAAACCTTGATATTTAAAGTTTATGGACCAGTTTCATCATAAATTAATTGAAAAATAGAAAAAATAATCCAATTGTAAAAAAAGTTTATATATTTGGAATCTACATTGTCTCATCTAAAATGGGTTTTAATTTCGTCAAAAAATTCTACAAAAAAGTCGTTAGCCATATGTCCAAACTCGGTATTTTTCTCTGACATTGTTAGAACCTTCAACTTGCAGGTCAAACCAGGTTGAAGGCCTAGGTTTGGATTCCCAATGCTTTTCACGAACCAAAATCCGAGAAAAACTCGACCACAAAGCAAAACCAATTTTAAATTTTAAAAAATGGGATCCCGATTATAGAACGGGATCCCATTTTTTAATAAAACTGGATCCCATTCTATAATCAGGATCTTGTTCCTAATATTAAATGTAGTGACCGTTGACAAGGAAACGGGATCTTGTTTTCTAAGGGATCTCATTCCTTTGTCAATGGTCCCCACAATAAATATTGGGAATGGGATCCCAATTATAAAACGGGATCTCGTTTGTTAATAAAACGAGATCCTGTTTGTTAATAAAACGGGATCCCATTCTATAATCGGGATCCCGTTTGTTTTTAACCGTTTTATTTAAATTTACTGTCAAATTTTATTGTAAATTCTGCAACTTCACATGTACGACCGAGAGTAGTAAAATTGGGTTATTTTTCATCAAGCATTGTTTTTACAGGTGGTGACTTGAATTTTTGATTAATTTTTTCAAAGGAGGCATCATGCAAACCGTTTTTGAAGTGAAATTGTGTTAGTTTTGTACTTGTATGAAGGAACAAAAGGTCTTCAAATTGCAATATGAATTGATTTTTTCAAAGAAGGCATGAAGAAAATAGTTTTTAAAGTGGAATTGTGCTAGTTTTTTACTTGTTTTGAGGAACACAAGAGGAAGAATTTTGTCCTTATAGGTCTTGAACTTCCAATTTGGATTGAATTTTTTGAAGAATTTCACTATTGACATTCCTTTGTGCTTGAGAATTTTATAATCATGGGAGATAAATCTCATAATAAGAGGAGGAAGACATTGAATCTTGAAGAAATTGAAGCAAACAAAGAGAAGGAGAGACAAAGAGAAAGAGAAAGAAGAATGAGAATTAAATCAATGAATGATGGTGGAACATCCAATTCCACAACTATTGAAGATGAAAACATTGAGGAGACTGTGGTTGTAGATGAAGCTAATTTTCAATAAGTCAATTTGGAGAAGAATATGATTATACAAGCAAGTTCTACTATGTCTTCAAATCCCTCTTTCAATGCTATGGAGAATGTTTCAATATGCACAAATCCAGGTACGTCTTCAAATCCACATGTTAGTGAAATGGTAAATTCGTATGTAGAAGTTTTACAAGATGTTGGACTTAACCATGTTGACATTGATAATATTCAGAGAGATGAAACTTTTATAGAATTTGTTGAAAATGAAAATGAGAATGATCCTCAAAATGAGAGTGATCCTTTTGTTGAAAATGAAAATGAAAATGATCCTTTTGTTGAAAATAAAAACAAAAACCGTTTTGTTGATGTAAATGAAAATGAAAACTGTTTTGTTGATGAAAATGTAAATCGTTTTGAAGTTGAAAATGAAAATAAAAATGAAGATGAAGATGAAAATCTAGAATTTGATGTTGAATTTAATGAAAATGCTTTTAAAAAAAAATTGAAAGTGTTGTTTTCGATAATCTTCTTGGTCAAAGTTCTTGGAGGCAAATAAGAACACATGCGAATAAAATATACAAGAAATTATTTTATCATAAAAAAATTGCAATTCAATGTCAACTAATGATGCAATTGATGAGAATGCAAAAATGAGGAAAATAATGAAAAGGTTAGGCTTTTTTGTTAAACCAAAAAGAAAAGATCAATCATTAAAACATGTTATGTATGTTGTTGCTAGTGTCATTCAATCTATTGGGAAAAATAGTTGGTCTAAAGATAAAAATGCAGCAAAAAGAGCTATAACAACTATTATAGTTAATAAAACAACTTTGAATAAAAGAATGATAAGAAATATTAGTGAAGTTTTAAAAATACATCCTAAAACATTGCTAAGAGAGGCAAAAAGAAGAGAAAGTATAGAAAATGATCCTATCAACCAATGTTGGAGTTTCAGTGGTCGAATCTCGAGGTCTAATATGAAATTGAATGTTGAAATTAAATCTTTGATTGAAAAATATTTGCATGATAATACTAGGGTTTCATCTTATGCTAGAGATGTTTTAAAATTAAGGGTGGGGTCCAAAGTTCGCGATCCTCACCCAAAACACCTATTAGATACAACACAAACTTAATTTTATAGAAAATTTTGTGGTGATTTAGTGTTACCTGGTAATATTAAAATAAGTCAAAGGTCTTTTGAAAAATGTAAACCATGGTATTTAAAAATTAATAAGCAACAAATATCTTGTTGTTGTAAAACACATGTTCAATTTCATTATTTTTATGATGTTTTTAGATATATACGTTGTACCTTGCATACTAACATGATTATACATGAATGTGGTATTAATATACAACCTGAAGCAATAATGAAGTTTATTTCAGGTTTGTTTTGTGAAAGATCTAATGGTAAATTGTTTTATTTAAGTTCTTATATTTCTGGACAATGCATTGACTGTGGAAATATTTCATTCTTAAGAATTTGTATGCATGAAAGTGTTGATAATGATTTTGGACAAGAATTAGTAGATGTTAAAAGATTTAAGAATGTTCACTATTCTTTAAAAGATGGAAAAATAGGAAAACGTTGTGATTTAGTTACAAAAAAAGTTAGTGTGCATGCATTCTTGAGTGAATTTAATAATAAGATTGTACCAAAATATGTCATGCACTCTCAACATGCTCAATGGCTTGATGGCCAATTTCGCGCATGTAGAAACACATTTCCAATTGGTACTATACTTTCAGTGGTTGATTTTGCAGAAAATTATACTCTAGCTCCCAAGAGGAAATTTAATCACAGTATTATAATTCAGTGGAAGTAGCTATGTTTGTCCATATTGTTTATAGACATACATATGATAGCAATGAGGATGATAGAAAAGTTTTGAGGGAGTATCATTTTTATTTGCGTGACAACCGATTACACTCGTCAGAGTTTGTTTAATACTATTTCAGTATATTTTATAGAAATTTAAGAGAAAGATGAATCCATATGAAAGAACACCTCATATGGTCAGATAATTGTACGAGGCAGCTCAAGAATGCTCAAATGTTCTATTGGTTAAGTAGGGTTCACAAGGAACTTAATTTCCAACATATATGGAGTGTTTTTGAAGTTGGGCATGGTAAAGGAGAACAGGATGGAGCTGGTGCGTGTGTCAACAGATTTCTTGCTAGAGAACAATTAAAATTTGAAGATACAGTAAAATTTAAAGATGCATGTGGGATTGTGGATTGGTGTAATACAAGATTATCTGCACCTGGTTCGAGCGAGTACTCTACAGTTCATCGATTCTTTTGGTTGGTTGAAGAAGAGAACATTGTACCTAGAGTTGACTGTGAGACAATCAGTGGATCTACTAAATACCATTCATTTAGGAGTTCGACAACAAGCACATGGACTATCTGGACAAGGGAGCTTGCATGTTTTTTCTAATTTTTTATCTTAGGAGATTGGGAAGCATGTGAAAATATATAATGGGTTGAATACTGGGAGCAAAGATTGTTGACACCTACACAAGCACATGATCAATATGAAAGAACTATTGAAGAAAATGATTAAGTGTTTGCATCTAAAGACTATGACTATGTTTCATACCTTGTACAAGAAGGTAATTTAATTCAATTTATTTCACTTTATTAAGTTATTTTGTAATATTAAATTATTTATATGGATATGCGCAAGTTATTAAATAATTTTTTATTTGTAGGATATGTGTATGTTGTTGTTGCACCTGACGGGAATGAAGAGCAAACAAAATATTGGTTGGCCCGTTGTGTGGAGACTAAACATAAGTTAATATCACCTCGAGAAGATGATGATGGCTATCATTATCCAACAGGTACAGTGATCCCCTTAAGAAAATTTTGATAACAAGTTTTTGATCCCCTTAAGCAAGTTTTTAGAACAAGTCTTTAATCCCATTAAGAAAAATTTGAGAACTTATTTGATGATGGTTTTCATGTTTCCCAATAGGATCGGTTGTGGTTGTTGGCACTTGGCTACGAAAATACTTGGCAAGGAAGAATGGTCCACCTGCATTCGAAGATTATGAAACATGTAAAAAGATTACACATTATTCACATTTGGTGTTGGCAAAAAGTATAAAACTAGATCAATATTGCGGAAGACCTACAAATAAAGTGCTATGGAAAATTTCTATGGAAGAGCATGAGACAATCATAGATGCATTACAAAAAAGAGAGGATGCAAATGGTACAATGGAATAAGTAAATACAGGTAAATATAGTTTTAGTTTTATATTGTCCTTTTAAATAGATTAAATACATATTTCAATATTGGTCAAGTGTGTTATTAGTTGAAATAGATTTAAATTGTCCTTTTATAGATCCTTGAGCCATAATCACAAAAAAGATCTATTCCATGCAAATTCAACCTAGACAACATGGAATACTTGGTAAAAACGGGTAATTATTAGTTAAAATATATTTAAATACATGTTTCAATTACATATTGATATTTCTTGTGCATAAATAGTTAAAATTGATTTATTATCCTTTTTTGTATCCTTAAGCCATCATTGCATTGATCTCATACTTTGAAACAAAAAGGAGAGGATGCCTAGATTCAACCTACACACATGTGTGGGATACTTTTAAATGCAAGTACTTGAGTTGTGTACATATATATAGTTTTATATAAATTAAAATATGTATGTTTTGATGATTTCATTGACATTGCTTGTACCTTTTTGATATCAGATGGTGTGAGGACCTACTACATTCTGGGCATGAGTTTGAGATGTTCTTGAGATGGAATATCCAAATTTTGTAAACATTGTTTTCAGATGACATATATGTACATACATACTGACATAATTAAACATTTTGTACAAATTACAAATACACGTACATACACAATTATGTACTCTATGTACTTCTATGTATCAAAATCGATATTCTATATATTTTGTTTGTTAAATGTGCATGTTTTCCTACTTTGAAACTTTACAAGACATTGTATTATGACCCCTTAAGACATCCCCTTAAGACGTAATATGACCCCTTTAGACATCCCCTTAAGATTTTCTATTATGACCCCTTAAGACATCCCCTTAAGATGTTGTATTATGACCCCTTAAGACATCTCCTTAAGACATTGTATTATGACCCCTTAAGACATCCCCTTAAGACGTTGTATTATGACCCCTTAGGACATCTCCTTAAGACATTGTATTATGACCCCTTAAGACAACCTATATTAGTGTTGGATGCTATTATTTGTTTTAACAACTTATAAATTAGTATTTGATGCCATTATTTGTTTTGATAGCTTATAAATTAGTATTGGATGCCATTATTTGTTTTGAAAACTTATGAATTACTATTGGATGCCATTATTTGTTTTGACAACTTATAAAATAGTATTGGATGCCATTATTTGTTTTAACAACTTATAAATTAGTGTTGGATGCTATTATTTCTAGAATTTATTAATGCTTTTGTTCTCTAATTATTGATTTATTGACTAATTATTGATTGACGTGAATTGAACAAGTTCATTGACTAATTACAGATTGCTTTTGTTTGTAAATTATGATTTATTGACTAATTATTGATTAACGTGAATTGAACAAGTTCATTGACTAATTATCGCTAATTATTGAATGTACATATCATGTAAATCATATTTATATTTAATTTCTCATTAATGTCCTATATTAATGTCTTGACTATGAACACAAAATTCATAAATGTATATGTGTAAATTAAAATTTCAAACAATAATAAAGTCCATAATTTATGTAAATATATTAAGCGCATGAAATAAAGTTCATCAGAGTATAACCCATGAATTAAAGTCCAACTAAGTACTTGAGCCATGCAATATAAAGTCCAACAGAGTACATGAAAAAACAAAAATATAGTCCATGAAATAAACAAATATAACCCACAAATCATGTTTCTAGGTCATGTATTGTCTCTATAATCAAGACACCTCTTCACGCCATGTGGACTATGCGGATGACTTGAAACACTTTGTACAAGAGAAAGATGAAATCATATGTAAGACAATGAAAAAATATTTAATGACAATTTAATTTATAATTCATCATAAAATTAAATTACCATCATATTTGGGTTTGGATGCTCTGGTGCACCTGAAGCAACCTCTAAATTCTCTGAATCAATCTACATAAAAAAGATAAAGAAATTTGAAATTAGATGTTCAATTCTACAATTAAAAATGATTTAACTGAAATTAATTTATAATTTATCATATTTTAATTGTACCGTATTCTAAGGTTGTGCACCCTCTTCTCCAAGACCTGTTTGTACATGCTCAACTACAAGATGTGTCTCATGCTATAAAATAAAGAGAATTTAAAACATGTATTAGCTCATATTATATATATATTCAATTTGAAATTTAAAATCAAAGTTATATTCAAAATATATAATTTATAATTGACTTTAAATATAATAAAAAAATTAAATTACCATTTGATCTGGAGCCTGCTCTGCATGTCCTCCTGGAGGTGTAACTATGTCTGGGTGAGGGTTGAAAGTCGCACTAACAAAGTCCTACAAGATCAAAATTAAAGCATGTATACTTGAATTAGGTTAATATATATATATTCAAGTTTGCACATTTTGTGTAGAATTTTTTTTAAACAACTTGAAAATCAAAGGCCTCATGAGAAGCCGCAACATCTAATGTTTACCCGATGCCCATTCTCATTGTGGTATCAACCTAGACATATATGTAGACATTTAACGCTTATAATATTTACAAGTGTACATGCACATTTCATATATAGTGAATTCAAAATTCATAATTGTAACTATAGTAATGTAAGTTAAATAATTTACAATATAAATGTACCTGCCCCTAATCTACGATGCCCGATAGTGGAGGAGTGCTCGAAAACCCCTCGGGTGGAATCAACGTGGAAGCCGATTGACTCACCTAAACCAACATAAATATTTCAAACATATATGTGATTAAATTATAAATTTAAAACTCAAGTTAACAATCATTTCATATATAATTTAAAAAATTGAAATCAAAATGCCCCATAAGGGTTGCCGAGTAGGACTGGTGTCGATGTATGTACTCATGGAACAAATGATTACTCCATTGTTAGTGTCATTTGTACACCAAACAGTTTGATTGTTAAAATGTATTGCAAACTTTTCTTTGATAAATACATTCATCAAAATTCTTATAAAATGAACGTGTAGATGCATATTTATACCTGTGTCGCAGTGTCCACAGGGTGATGGTCTATTGTAAGAAACTCTATAAATGAACTAATGTGACCAGAATCTCCACGTCCACCCGAACTAGGTGTGGCCTGATCAGGTCCATAGCATACTTGATGGCAACTAGTACATAAATGTGGGACAGGCCTCGACACTCTTGGAGTGGTACTTGGATCAGCTCCATAAAACACTCTTCCATCATCATCGTCTTTATGCTCCCCACCCGCCATCGCAGAAGCATGTTGATCAAGGTCTCCTGCAAGCGTACTAAGGGAACCTAATGTTGAGACCATAGCTCAATGATGCACAGGTGCGGGAATGGGAGGACCAGGAGCAACAACAAGGGGTTGCGCATGCACGAGGTGTTGGGGATCAACCCTTGCCCCTAATCTCTGTTGTGGCATGTCGCCACCAACACCTTGAAATGATTTAAAATCAAAATAATTGGGATTTTGCCCCATAACAAACTCTACATACAGTTTCCTCAAAACATACAATGGGCACTCCCAATTAGCATGTGGGGGACTATCAAAAACCATATACCATCGATCCCAAAAATGTGCACTCATCTGTAGATGTATGCACCACCTCATGGATATTCTAGATTTGTTGGGAGGAATGGGATGTCGAGTAACGGGGTCGAGAAAGTAGGGGGCTAGGTGGGCTTTCATTATTTTAAGGTCTAAATTTTTTTTATAAGAGAGACCGTCAGCATAAAATTATCTCATTTGTTCTCTGTCTCGTCAATGCCTATCTAGATCAGAATCAATGGTCCTGATGGCATCCACAACATTTTACATCACAGATGCAAAACATCTCACATTTGGTGGAATCAATGCTTGACTATGCATAACATTGATTTGATTTTGTGTGGATGCAACTTGATCATTTATGCGTACTCGCAAGCGAGCCTCATCAAATGCAACAAGTGTTGGAGGTGGCATATTAGGTGGAGGGGGAGGGGGAGGGGAAGGGGGAGGTGGAGGTTGCGGCTGAGGTGGTGGATTGATGATATCATCAATGTTAAAATCATCCATGATATGAGATATAAGTGTGCACTTGCATTAAATTATACAAAATTAACATACAAACTTTAAAAATTACAAGAAATAGTTAAATTTGAAACACATAGGCAAATTTGCTTAAATAGGATGTGCATACATATATTAAGATCATATAAAATTGAAACACACATATACATTGATTGAAATTGAGCAGGTGCATATAAAATTCAAAATTTAACATGTACATACATTTAAAATAATGCATAATTTGCATGCATACATCATTAAACTAAACTATGTACATACATACAAATTTCAAAATTTCAGAACTATATACAATTTTAATACATGTGTACATACTAAACAATAAACTTGAAACATTCACAAAAAGCTCATTTTATGTCTAACACATATATATATGTTACATTTAAAATAAAAAATAGGATGCATAATTTGCATGCATACATCATTAAACTAAACTATGTACATACATACAAATTTCAAAATTTAAGAACTATATACAATTTTAATACATGTGTACATACTAAACAATAAACTTGAAACATTCACAACAAGCTCATTTTATGTCTAACGCATATATATATATATATATATATATATATATATATATATATATATATATATATATATATATATATATATATATGCAAGTATATATATATATATATGTGTATGTATGTATTACATTTAAAATAAAAATATGAAATGCATAATTTGCATGCATACATCATTAAACTAAACTATGTACATACATACAAATTTCAAATTTTAAGAACTATATGCAATTTTAATACATGTGTACATACTAAACAATAAACTTGAAAAATTCACAAAAATCTCATTTTATGTCTAACGCATATATATATTACAATTTTCCATCAAGAGAAATCATGATCTAGTAGATAGTCATAAAATATATATAGTATTATAAATTAATCATTTTAAGTTCATAAATTCCACCAAATTCATAAACTTTTCACTAAAATTATCCATCTAGAACCAAAATCATAAATTCATGTGACTAAAAATATCCATCTAGAATGAAAATCATTAATTCACGTCACTAAAAATATCCATCCAACCAAATTTATAAATTCATCACACAAAATATCCATCATTCACCAAATTCATAAATCCATAACTATTTAAGATCATTGTCTTAATTTAGAAACTATTGTGGCTCTCTACTGCATCTCTTCATTTATTTGTGTTTTCCTTTTCATAATCAAAATTTCTCCTCTCCTCTAGCCATTGTTGATGCTCATCTAAGATCCCATCCATATCCCTGATAGCATCAACAATGGTTTTCATCCTAGATGCAATCATCCTCACAGGTGGTGTGACACATTCTTCATTTTGAATAATGTTGATTTGATCTTGGATGGTTCTAACATTAGAATTGATTCATGCTTGCAATCGAGCACCATCGATTTCAGGTGGTGGAGGTGGGGGGTTATGAGGTGGAGTGGGTGGTGGTGGAGGTGAAGGTGGTGGAGATGGATGGAATAGAGGTGGATTTAAAATATTATTGAATCGATCCATGTGATCTCTAAGATATGAGTGAACCTGTATTAGATTTATAATTTCAAAATGTAAGATACATGTTTAGGAAATACCCTTAAACCATTCAATATAAATGGCCTAATTGAATACAAATGATAAAAATTTTAAGCCTCATTTATGTCTAAGGCATGTTACTTGAATGCAAATACAATTAACAATTAATATAGTATAATTTATGAATGCTATAGGTTTTACGGTTTGAACTTTAAGATTTAGGTTTTAGTGTAATACGATGGCTTAAGGGGTTCTATGTAGTAAGGTCCTAGTACAAAATGGCATGGATTATAAGTGAATAAAATTTGGTGAATATTCTCAAGGCAACCAAATTTTATTCACTTGAGCCATGTAATTTTGTCCTAGGAACTTACTAGACATAGATCCCCTTAAGCCATCCTATCACCCTAAACTATAAATTAATCAACCTAGATCATTATTTATCTCATTCATATTATAATCTTTCACGATCTTATTATTGTTAAATTTGGTTGCCTTGGGCAACTTCACCAAATTTTGTGAACTTATTTGATCCCCTTAAGAAATCTAGATCATGATTTATCTCATTCATATTATAATCTTCCACGATCTTATTATTGTTAAATTTGGTTGCCTTGCGCAACTTCACCAAATTTAGAGAACTTATTTGATCCCCTTAAGAAATGTCATGTTAGGACCCCTTAAGAAATTGATTTATAGTTTAGGGTGATAAGATGGCTTAAGGGGATCTATGTCTAGTGAGGTCCTAGAACAAAATGACATGGCTCAAGTGAATAAAATTTGGTGAAATTGTCTAAGGCAACCAAATTTCATTAAGAGCATAATAAAAAATTATGGCTTTAGGGTTTAGGGTTTAGGGTTTAGAGTTTAGAGTTTAGGGTTTAGGGTAATATTATAGCTTAAGGGGGTCTATGTAGTAAGATCCTAAAAAAAATTTACATGGCTTAAGGGAATAAAATTTGGCAGAGTTTCCTAAAGGCAACCAAATTTCATTTTAAGGTCCTAGGACAAAATGAATGCTTTAGTGTTTAGGGTTTAGATTTTAGAGTTCAGGGTTTAGGGTTTATAGAACTTAGGGTGAAGTTTTAGTGTCCCTTGGAATATAATGAACTTTCAAGTTAGTGAAGAAAATTTTCTTGTGGAACAGTTGGTTGAGATAGCTCTTATTTCAACTGACCAACCTAGATCATGAAATATCATTCATATTATAATCTTGAACTATCTTATTATTGTTAAATTTGGTTGCCTTGGGCAACTTCACCAAATTTTATGAACTTATTTGATCCCCTTAAGAAATGTCATATTAGGACCCCTTAAGACATCGATTTAGGGTGATAGGATGGCTTAAGCGGATCTATGTCTAGTGAGGTCCTAGGACAAAATGACATGGCTGAAGTGAATAAAATTTGATGGCATTTCCCAAGGAAACCAAATTTCATTAAGAGCCTAGGAAAAAATGATGTATTGAGGGTTTAGGGTTTAGAGTTTAGAGTTTAAGGTTTAGGGTAATATAATGGCTTAAGGGGATCTTTGTAGTAAGGTCCTATGAAAAAATGACATGGCTTAAGTGAATCAAATTTGGAGTTTCCTAAGGCAACCAAATTTCATTTTAAGGTCCTAAGACAAAATGAATACTTCAATGTTAAGGGTTTAGATTTTAGAGTTCAAGGTTTACGGTTTAGCGAACTTAGGGTGAAGTTTGGGTGGCCCTTGGAATAATGGACTTGCAAGTTAGTGCCTATTTTATGAATTTTTAGATTTCATGAATAGATTGACTATTTTTCGTAATAGAAACACATAATTATGTATTATTAAGATTGAGTTTGATGTATATTTTAACTGGATATTGTTTTAATTGAATATAAGATTATATTATTTAACATTTTTTTCATTAATATTTCCCACTTAAATGAATTTTATGATATAAAATGTATAATGTAAAATTAGTTAATGTTGAATAGAGTATTTTATTTTAGATTTTTTGGAATTGAAAGAACCTAAAATAACTTAGAAAATAAAAATATTTAGATTCTTTAGTGTCTAGGTAACTAGTGCAAAAATTGAAAATTTAGACTAAACTAGAAGCCTAATTAACAAGTAATTGACTAGAATGAGGGTTAATATTGTCAAAAGACAATAGAAAACACATGCAAACAAGAAATGGAAACAAGGCATGACTAAGAGATATCAAAACATAAAATAGAAATTAATGTTGAATTTACTATCTAATTAAGTGACAATTGGAAATCGATTGTACACTTGGATTTACGAATTTGCTAATTAAATTTGCAAACAAACATTGATAAAATTTATGAATTCTAACTATTCTTTAACATATTATTTTATAATATAATTATAATTTAACATTGAAACTAAATTTTAACATATCATTTTCTCCATACAATGCAAATGAATTTTCTTGAGCTCTAAATTAGGGTTTTCAAAATCAAAATGATTTGTTCGATTTCAATTTAGGGTTTTATCAAAAAAAAAAATTCAATACAATTTAGGGTTTCAATTTCTAAGAAATTAGGGTTTTTAATGCAATTTTTTCATTTCATTTCAAACTAGGGTTTTCAAATCAATTTTTTGTTTGTTTGTTTTGAATTCAGGATTTCAAAAAGCTTGAATAGGGTTTCTAAATGCAATTTTATTTCATTTCAATTTCTAGGGTTTTGAAATGCAATTTTTTTTGTTTCATTTCAATTAGGGTTTTCGAATACATTTTTTTTTTGTTTGATCGAATAATTTAGGTTTCAAAAGCTAAATTTTGTTTCTAAAATACAAGTCAACGTTCATTTTTTTGTTTCTATTCAATGTCTTTAGGTTTCATTGCATTTTTTCATCTATTTCTACAATTCCTCATTTCTTCTATAACAAGAAATAATATGCTTAAAACTTCAAATAATTTAAAAAAAAAATGCTATAATCAATTCTTCTATTAACAATTTCAATAAAAAATGAAAAGATGCAAAAAAATAGGGGTGGACGGGTACCTAAAGGCTATTAATAGTGGTCATTGTTGCTCACAACTCGAGATCATGTGCATTGGTAAAATGAAGGTTTGTTTGTTTATAAAAATTAAATACAATTACATAATGAGATCCTGATTATTACAAAATGGGATCCCAATTTATAAAAATCGAGATCTTGTTTCGTAGTAATCGGGATCATGTTCCATGTCTGTCGGTTCAGGGCTCTTTAACAAATGGGATCCCAATTTTTAAAAAGTAGGATCTCATTCGACATTTAGGCTCGGGATTTTAAAAATCAGTATCCCATTTATAAAAATCAAGATCCTCTTTTTGCAATGTCAATTTTTTTTTTTTTGGCTAAGGAAAAAACTTCCACGTTTCATGAACTCAACTTTGTGCACTTCCCATATTACTAGGGGGATTCATTGTTAGAATTGGTGTGATAATGGTTTTGGGAATTAGGATGTACAAGTAATTTTAAATCAAAGCTTTATGTATGATATATTTTTCATAATTCGTCCAATATTTCTATGCCAACACATTAATATGTGGTATGGAAATCAAAAGAGTCAAACGTAAGTCTAGGTAGTGCCCATATTTGAGAGTTTAGAAATAATACAAGGACATGTAGAAAGATAATTGAAAAGGTATATATGATAGCTAGTGAAAATAAGGAGAAATTGTAAATATTCTAGTGTATAAAAGGGATGTGAAAATATAAGTTTGAGGGGTATAAGAAAATAGGTGTTTTTATTAGTATTCTATGAATATGGGTGTTATGTGATAGATTTATTGAGTGAATCCTCAAACGACTTATATTTCTCTAGGAGGCACCATAAAAGTTGACCTATCCATTGAGTGAGAATGAACACCCTACACCTGATGAATAAGAGAATTTATTTTTAATATTATTTTCTAATGGTTGTTAAAAAATATTTTAAATTTTTGAATGATTAAAAGATATTGTATAATTTTTAGAAATAGTTTAATACTTATTATTTGGCATAATCTCTTTAGTTAATGAAAACTGCATGAAATGTAGCTTCACTAGAATACAAATATTTTTGTTATTTTTCAAGATAACTTAAAAATTAGGAAAAAAATTATGAAAAAAAATTGACATGGTGAAAGATTTTGTAGTTGTCTACAATAGCCATTTTTGTTTCTTTTACTCTCAAGTTTCTCAATTTTTTTCTTTGAGAAATCATAATTTATAAATCCAATTTTAAATTGTAAATTTTCAATATTTAATGGTACTAAAGTAATTTTATTATGTAATATAAAAACTTCAAACTATATTTTCTATAAACAAGTGTTTCTTCATTGTATGATTTAATATTTTTGTTAAAATATATTTGAATAAAAATTTATAAATTCAAATCTCATAAAAGTAATATATAATAATTTAACTATATTTAATATTTTAACTATATTTATGGTTAATTTGATTATATTAGAATAAATTTTTATTTGTTAATTGATTTTATCTTTCAATTAATGTTAATATTGTGTGTAATATATTAATTATCTTTATTAGATACATATTTGATTAATATTTCAATTTTATTAAATTAAAATTTTGGTTTTTTTAATTTAATCATTTACTAACTTAAATTTTTTATTATTCATTATTAATTTTTTACAATTATAATGTTTATTAATATTTGGATTTTGATATATTTTGACTTTACATTTTTTTATTCTATTTTTTTTATATGTAAGAAAAAGTTTTATTGATTAAATTTGAAGCGTACATAAATGGCCAATCATGACCGACATATAAAATTTGTATCAAAAAGGTACAAACACATCCCCTTATTCTAAGTTGTATTATGGACACTGAAATTGATGTGAGAACACAATTGCCATTTAATCTAATTCAATTCTGACTTGAGGATTTGTTTTTCTTACTCTATACTTCCTACCAACTGTCCCCATCTACTTTCTGCTACATTTTGATGTTGTCCATAATTGTAGCCTATGGAGTACTCCCACCACCTAGAGATGATGAAAACTTGACACATAAGGGAAGACAACTGAGAGGGGGGATGAATCAGTTGTCAGAAAATTTCAAACTTATTAAACTTACTAACCCCTATTCTTAGATCTGATTAATAACCATGAAAGCATAAATCAGCAACACATCAACAACACACATAGCTCCAATATTTTTACATGGAAAACCTGTTAGGGGAAAAACCACGGTGGAGGTCAGTCCACAAGTTTATACCCTGTTAAAAGTATAAGAAGAATAAATGAGGATTGCACATGCATTCAGGCACACTACCTAGAGCTCACTACTCAAATACAAAGGGAGACTCATTTTCCTATAGAAAAATTTAGATTACAACCATCCGGATTTTGAACTAAGAAATTAGCATCTACTAATGCTTGATTATAGTTCCAGTTAAGCACGTGAACACTTCTTCACTCTTCTTCACTCTTCTTCACACTTTGATCTACCTTTGAAAGATTTAGAACATTATTTGTGCACACACACTTTCTCACTCACATTCAAATGAAGAAACAATCACTTATATACATCTACAACAAGGAATTACATCGCTACATGTCGGCTTCAACAAAATAATAAAGATTATTAATGTGAATCCACCAAGGTCAACCACAACATAGTGAAGACCCAAAATAATATCCTCAAACACAAAAAAACTTCAAAAATTATTCCTCGAACATCCACAACATGCTACAATCACCCTTTCAGCCATGAACATGAAAAACATGAACACACAAGAGAAAATCTTCAATCAAGGGCACATCGATCAATGCAGACATGCAACATAGATAGAGAATTATCTAGAAATAGCCACAAGCATCATGAATCACCATAGAATAATTTACATCAACTCAAATTACTATAATTACATTATCTTCTTCCAGCAACACCAGCTATAGTAACATAATAACTATCAGAACATAGAAACTCATAACTTGATCATATCTTCATTGAACCTCTAAAAATTTTGGTGGAAAAACTAGATAGGCTTGTGAAAAAACCCTTCAATCCACAACTTTTGACCATCAATATACTAAAATTTCAATCATACTGAACTTCACTACTTCACAGACAACTTGCAACATATTTTACTACAATTTTCTCAATATCCTTGACATATACAGTCTAAATGCTAATAGTGTTGACATCAATGACAACTATATATAAAAAAGACAACCAAAAAATCCAAAAATCTCCCCCTTTCGTATTTATGGCAACACATGATGTGAAAAACACCATCAACGCAACTAACTTCAACACTTACCCCCCCTTAGGTTTTGACTCTTTTCTCATGACTTCTTCTCCTCAGATTATTCCTAGTTTTCACATTTATCTTCTCCCCCTTTGAAATCAATGAAAAAGTTACACACAAGATCTGAAACACATATATGAATCATTTGACTACTCCCCTGAGTAGCATCCACCAAAACATCAATCTCATTCAGGATATGACTGTGAAATGCATGGACTAATGCAAGATAATGCATCTTAGTTCTGAGTAGGAGGGGTAGTCACCCCTAACTTCCCTCTATGATAATAAAAAGTATCCTTAGGAAATGACTTTGTAAAGATGTATGCAATATGCTCCTTAGTAGGCACATACTCCAATCTGACTTCCTTATCACTCACCTTGTCTCTCAAAAAGTAAACTTGATAGATATATGCTTGGGTTTTGAATGTAGCACCAAATTCTTCAAAAAAATTATAGCACTTGAATTATCATATAATATAGACATAGGTTCATCATACACAACTCTAATATCTTTCAACATCTCCTTCATCCACAATAATTGAGTACAATTGTTAGCAGCAACAATGTATTTTGCCTCTGTAGTAGACAAAGAAATGGCATTCTTCTTTTTACTTAACCATAAAATCAACTTCTTTCCCAAGAAAAATGTGTCACCACTAGTACTTCTCCTATCATTCACATCTCTTGCCCAATCAGATTTAGTAAAAGAACTCAAAGTAAGATCATTATCTTTAGGATACCACAGGCCAAAATCAATTATTCCCTTCAAGTATCTAAAAATTCTCTTCATAGAAGTCACATGAGATTCCTTAGGATCGGCTTGAGATATTACAAAAATACATACAACATGCATGATATAAGATCTAGTTTGATTCAAATAAAGTAATCCACCAATCATTGATTTATATCTAGTCTTATTTTCCTTTGGATAATCATCATTTGTTGTCAACTTACATCCAGCCACCATGGGTGTACCATCTGGCTTTGAATCTTCCATACCAAACTTCTTTAGCAATTCTTTCACATACTTGGATTGAGATATAAATATCCCTTTATGTAACTGAGTAATTTATAATCCCAAAAAGAATTTCATCTCTCCAATCATTGACATCTCAAACTCATTCTACATCCCATCAAAAAAATTCATGCACAAACCATCATCTCCTCCAAAAATGATATCATCAACAAAGACTTCAACAATAAAATATTTATCATCATCAATCTTGAAATACATATTACTATCAACAGTACCTTTTTTAAATCCAAGCGTCAACAAATACTTGTCCAATCTTGCATACCAAGCTCTAGGGGATTTCTTGAGTCCTTACAATGCTTTCTTCAACTAACAAACCATATCTCCCTGATCAGTTAATTGAAATCCATTAGGTTTCTCAACATACACCTCTTCTCTCAATTCACCATTTAGAAATGTTGGCTTGACATCCATCTGATAAACCTTGTAGTTTTTGTAAGTAGCATAAGCAAGAAACAGTCTCACAGCTTCAATTCTAGCAACAAGAGAAAACGTTTCGTCAAAGTCAATTCCCTCCATCTGAGAGTATCCTTTACACACCAACCTTGCTTTGGTTCTAATAACTTCACCTTGCTCATTCAACTTGTTTCTAAAGACCCATTTAGTTCCAATTACATTTTTGTCCTTAGGTCTAGGAAGAAGAATTCATGTATTATTCTTCTCAATTTTTTGTAGTACTTCTTTCATTGCTTCAATCCAATGTTCATTTTTGCATGCTTCATTGACATTGTTAGGCTCAGTCTTTGAAATAAAACAATATTCTTCTACAAGTGTTCTCCTAGTTTGGACACCTTTGTTTGTATCACCTATAATCTAATCTTCTAAATGATTTAATCTTACATACCTTGGAGTCTTAGAGTGTTCTTGAATTTCAGGCTCTTGTGATCTCTCTTCTACACTTTCACTAGTTTCTCCTTCCACTTGATCTTCTTGATTCACTAGAATGATATGAACTTGATTTGAATTCTGACCTTTTTTTGTACTGTCATTCTGATCATCATAATTGTATCCATGTGTTCTAGATGGTCTAGAAATTTCTTCATCAACCTTAACATTTTCACTTTCAACCAATTTCCTTAATCTCTTGTTGTAGCACCGGTAGGCCTTACTCTTAGTAGAATAAACAAGAAATATTCCTTCATCACTCCTAGCATCAAAATTTCCTATATCCTTGTGTCTTATGATATAGCATTTACTCCCAAAGATTTTGAAATTACTAACAGTAGGCTTATGACCATACCATAGCTCAAAAGGGGTCTTACCAGTATCACCTTTGATTTATACCCGATTGAGGATATAAACAACAATACTCACAACTTCTCTCCAATAGATATGAGGAACATTTCCTTCTAGCATCATAATCCTAGCAACATCTTGAAATATCATGCTCTTCCTTTCCAGAAATCCATTTTGTTGAGGGGTCCATGGTGCAGATAATTTTCTCTTTATCCTATGCACTACACAAAAAGAATTAAACTCATGGGAAGTGAATTCACCACCTCTATCTAATCTCAGACTTTAGACCTATCTTTATCTCAACCATAGCCTTAAAGATCTTGAACTTCTCTAGAGCTTCAAATTTCTCCCTTAAGAAAGTAACCCACATCATCCTAGAATAATCATAAATAAGCAACATGAAATACCTGTAACCTTGTAAAATTTTGAATCTAGAAGGACCACACAAGTCAGTATGCACAAGATCCAAAAATTCATTTGAACAATGTTGTTTGCTCTAAAATGAAATTCTAGTTTTCTTTCCTAACTGGAATTCCTTGCATATGGCACTAGAATTTTTTACCAACTTAGGAAGATCTCTCACTGCTTGAGTAGAACTTATCTTGAGAATATTGTCAAATTTTACATGAAACATTATCCTATACCAAAATGAACTTTCATCAACTTGAGCAATCAGACAACTTTTACTAGCAGCATTCAAGTGAAAGATGTTACCTTTTGTTTTTGTACTTGAAACAATCACATTTATGAAACTTCCCAATATTCTAGACTTTCCATCTTTGAATTGAAGATTGTATCCCTTATCAACCATCTATCCAACACTTAAAATATTATATTTCAAACCTTATACATAAATAACATCATCATTATTATGCTTACCATCAAAATATATACATCCTCTACCATGGATTATACCGCCATGTTGTTATCACCAAATCTGACAACACCACCTTCATACTTTTCTAGGCTCACAAATTTGCTTTTATCACCTAACATGTAATGAGAATATCCACTATCAATTACTGATTCATCCTTCTCTTCAACTCGATTAGTTAGGGATTTCTCCACATTTGTACAACTAGTAGATTCAATAGACACAAGATTATTTTCCTTGATAGCAATAAACACAAACTCATCTTCACTTGCATTCCCTTTATCAGATTCATCATTTATCACATGTTCATCAGAAGCATAATAACACTTCCTTTGAAATTTAGGCTTGTTAGGTCTTGAATTAGGAACTCTTTCCGGACACCTTGATGCAAAATGACCTACCTTATTGCAAGAAAACATTTAAAGGCAACTTTCCTTTATACTTACATTGTCCTTTGGCTTCTCTGTTGACAATAAGTGCATCAAAATCATTTAGTTCTCTCTCTCTCTTCTTCAAATTGTCTCATTTCTTCCTTATATGTGAATACATTTATAGAAGAACTTTCACCTGAATCATATCTCTTCTTATCTCTTTCGGAGGTAGTATCTTTGAATGTAGATGTTGAATTCTTCTATGGCATTTGTCCTTGATGTTAAAACTACCCTAGGTTGGTGCCTTGGCATTTCACAGTTGATATTTTGTATTCATTTGATTGGCAAATTTATTTCATTGATGAGATTATTTTATTCGGTGGCTTTGATATCTTGGCTCCTTGTACAGATCTCGGTTGAGGATTTCTAGTTACAGGTTCTATAATCCATTGTTCAGGTTGATTAATCATGGCTTGATCAATTACAAGCATCTTGATATTCATCAAAGTATTTATCTCTTCACAAGCTATTGGACTTAAATGTGAGGGAAAATCGGCTTTGGTCAAAGGGATTTAATTTGATCTCCTATTTGCATTGAATCGGGTCTGTTAATTGATAATTTATTTGGCCTCAAGGCCGATAGCTGGTATATAGTCTGATTATTTTTCAATTGCCACATTGGAAGTGACTTGGTGTTTATTGTCTTGGAAACATAAAATGTCAATGATAATCGACATTTGGTAGCAATATTGCATGGCATCATATTAGTTGGCATGTTTGACTTTTGGTAAGACCACAGGCTTCAAAAGGTCTTACCACAGTACCGCTAGCAGTTAAGCTAGTGACCGCGGTAGTGTGGTGGAAACTGCCAACGGCATGCAAACAACTACCACTACACCATGGGATGTCAAGATTGAAACCGCGGTAGTGTGGGTAAATAGTCAGTGACAAGCAAAAAGGTACTACTACACCACCAGATTTTAGGAAGTTAATCGCGGTAATGTGGTGGAAATGACTAGTGGCATACAAAACAGCTACCAATATACCACGAGCAGTCTGAAGCTTAATCGACGTAATTCGGTGGAAAATGTTAACGATTTGAAATGTGCTACCGCTATATCGCAGACTGTCAGAGGCTTAACTAAGGTAGCACGGTGGAAACTATTAGTGGTTTACAAGGACCTACCATTGTACCACGGGTTGTCCGAAGGAAGACCGCGGTTGTGCGGTAAGGGAATAGATGTCAAATAATTCTTGTCGACATGCAATTTATTGATCTTTCTCTGGATTTCATAGAGTATTATGTGGTTTTTGATTTATTAATGTTTGTCCTCTTGGAGTCCAAATATCTATCCTTCTTTATGAAGGATTACGGTGTGTTTGTTTTGGATGTTTAAGAAAAAATATTATTTTTGTTGCTCGAAGGGTTTGGAACCCTACTCTAGCTGCCATCATTATAGTTTGCATTCAGCCATTTCATTAAGAAATCTGCAGGGTTACTAAACTTTGACAATGTATAAGGAAGAAAGGATGACCATGACAATGGTCATTTCACCTGTCGATATCTTTCCATCAGATGGAAGATCAAATGGGAAAAGTGCTCGAGCTACTCTGTCTCTTCACAAACCTGGTAAATCTCTAATGGGAAATGTTTTTCTGGTCTTCGCAGGTACTCATTTATCTGTCCTTGTAGAACCGTTACCGTTATAGTCAAGGTTAATATGGGATAAGTGTTTTCTTCTATATAAAAATTGAAGAGTTGGTTTATTATAGATCTTATGTTGTTTTGTTTTTAGCACTACTTGTGCAGGATGCTTGAGAGAACAGGTTTTAGTCTAACTTCTATATTTGCACAATGCTTCAGTAGTCCTATCAAGAGACCTTATTCAGATTGATCCTTCCATTATGATCATGGTAACATCTATCACTGTTGCTCGACTATAGCATGGTAACTTGATAATCATCTTTGAGTAATTCTTTGAAAGTAAAAATTGAGCAATTATTGTAACCCTTCGTGGGATGTAATGATGAAAAATGTAAAAAGGGGAGAACGGAGAGATTAGGGCTTTAATCATTACAAAAAAACCTAAAAAGTAAAATGGCAGCACTTTCATGTGAGATGTAAGGGTAATTATTTTTTGAGGCTAAAAATTTGGAAAACATAGTGTGTTAAGTGTTTTTGAACAGTATCATGAGAAAAAGTATAAAATCAGAAAGTGAGTGTTAATTGATGTAGGGAAGAACAAGAGAAATGTATGAAACAAAAGGGAAAACTTGTGATAATACATCATAGTGAATGTATTGAAAAATGTTGAGCTCTGAGATTGAAAATATGAAATATGAGTTGATCATCAAGCTAACTTAAGGCTTGACCATGCCTGAAATTATGAAGGTTCATTTTGGAACTTTGAGGATTTTAGTTATTGTCTGTCAAGAGGCACTTGATAGATAAAAGAGAAATAGAGAGATCCTCTGTATTATTGTATGATTTACTTAAATAGTAAAGGGGTTGGTGCTCCTTGAGATTGGTGTCTCTAAATGAGGGGTTGGTGCTCCTTGAGATTGGTGTCTCTAAATGAGGGGATGGTGCTCCTTGAGTTGGTGCTCATAAATTAGCCTATAAGGCATTGTAAGCAGTGGTTTTTGAAATTAAGCTAGTAAGGCAGTTTAGGAGTGGTTTTTCTACCTGTTGTGCATATTTTGCACACACACCCCACCATTGATAGGGACCCTCTTTTTAGCTCCCGGCGGGCTTCTTTGCTCCTGTCTCATTTTTTGTGCCCCTCATTTTTTTGTCCTATTTGGTCAACGTTCCCTTCAAAGTCTCATTTTTGGCTGACCATATTTCGCCCCTAAAATAAAAAATGGCTAAGTCTTGGGTTTTTCGGGCTTCACCCCACCCCCACTCGTTCGATTCATTTTTTCCTTCATTATTTGACTTTGGGGATAGATTTTCTATGGATTTTGGATGTTTTCGTGGTGCCTAAGTGAACTGAAAAGGTTTCATCAAGTTTCAGGAAGTTTTGAAAATTCCAAAACTGTGTTTTTGTAGCAGCATTCCTACAGTGGCATTTCAGCCTCATGTTTCCGGAACGTACAAGCGCACCTCGAAATCAAAAATGGACTTCGACCCAAATGCTAAAATAGGGTCTTATCCTCCCTTGACCTTTCAAATTCCAAATTTGCAACCAAGAAGTACCATCCGGAGTTTCGTGCTTTGTCGGCCATTTCAAAACAACATTCCTATAGTGACATTTCGGCCTCATGTTTTTGGAACGTACAAGCGCACCTCCAAATCAGAAACGGACTTTGACCCAGATGCTAGAATGGGGTCTTATCCTCCCATGACCTTTCAAATTCCAAATTTACAGCCAGGAAGTACCATCCGAAGTTCCGTGCTCTGTCGGTCTTTTTGAAACAGCATTCTTACAGCAGCATTTTGGGCTCACATTTTCGAAACATACAAGCGCACCTCCAAATCAAAAATGGACTTCGATCCAGATGCTAAAATGGGGTATTATCCTCACTTGAACTTTCAAATTCCAAAATTGCAGCCGGGAAATACCATCCATAGTTTTGTGCTCCGTCGGTTGTTTCAAAACAGCATTTCCAAAACAACATTATGGGCTCACGTTTCCAGAACGTACAAGCGCACCTCCAAATAAAAAATGGACTTCGACCCAGATGCTAAAAGGGGTTCTTATCCTCCCTTGGCTTTTCAAATTCCAAATTTTCATGTGGAAAATACGATTCGAAGTTTCGTGCTCCGTCGGCCGTTTCAAATCAGCATTCCTAAAATAGCATTTCAGCCTCTCATTTCCAGTTTCAAGGAGCCTACCATGGGTCCATCAACAAAACCATTTGATGCAATGATGAATGCCAAAATTCCATTGGGAGAAGGTAGCTTTCAGTCAATTTTAGCTACAGTAAAAGGGAAATTAGCTAGAAGGCAAAACTGCTACAGTGACTGGCCACTACAAGACAGAATAGGGAAAAGACAAAGATGTATTTTAAATTACTAAATATTGTGGGATATGTGAAGCCCTAATGTAATTGAATCTATGCCACACAATGTTACTCAATCATAGCCATTCATTTGGGCTTTGGTAAACTATAAATAGGGGTCTTCCCTTCATTTGTAGTTGTTGGAGAGCTGTTGTAAAAACATTATGCAGCAATAGAAGCAGCATTGCATGATCTATGGGTGTTACTTTTGAGTTTGCTCACTATGTGTGTATGGTTCTACCTTCCAAGTTAGTTTTAGTTCTATTTTTTTGAATGGAAGTGGTAATGGTGATTGTTGTTATAGTATTTGATGAATTTCCAACCCATACTTTTGGCACTTGTTGATGGCAAGCTGTTGTGCAAAGTTAGCCTGGGCTTCTTTATTTGATTGCTGCAACTTAGTTCACTTGAATGTTCATGATGTGTGTATGCAAACTGAAAATTTGTAGTCCTTAGAAGATTGCACTGGTTTTGTGTAACTGTAGGATCCTCTTGGCCAAGCAAAACCCAGTTTGGGGAGTTTGTCTACTATAGCAGCCTCCATGATCACTGTTCATTCGTAGTTTTAGATCCAGGAACCTTCTCTCTTCCCTACCCTTTTTCCTTTTTCTTAATAAGTAACCTTAGGCAAGGTTCATTGCACATTGTTAAGCTAAATTTGATGTTGAAATGGAGTTCCAGACTGCTGTTTGAACCTATAGCAAACACTCAACAATTTTCCCATCTCAAGAACTCCATTTGTAGTTCCAACTTCCCCGCTTTGTAACTCATCTATAAGTCCACCTTGTGATTCCAACAAATCACATAAATCAACTAAAATATTCCAAGCATCATCATGACCTGACATCCGAGAGACCTTGGGATAGTGTTCTACAATTTGATTATGGAAGATTGTCTTTCAAGAGAGGTAATGCACTTACATATTACCTGTGTTGAGAAGTGTATAAAAACACCATCAACACTACCCCGGGAGGGTTTTCCATTCGACAATTTTTGTGTCTTACATTTGTGTGATTTATGTTTATCTTGCATACTCCTTCCTTCAGTCATTTATGTTATTGTGCTCAATCATTTGGTCAATGCTCTAATACTTTAAGGTTGTTTAAAAGTTTAAAGTCAATTTTCTCAAGTCTATCATGCAAATTTAGATTGTGAAAATCTGATGCAAAATGTCTTTCATAAAGTGAATTAACTTTTGTATTTTGTGCTCATTATATGAATGGTCAAAATTTTGTCAAAAGCAAGTCAAAGTTGCATATTATAAAGTTTTATAGTTATGTTGATAATGCATAGCAAGATTCTTCATAAAGCTTTAATTGAACAATATCATATGACACTTTTAATATGGCCTGTAAATGTTAGTCAAGTCTCATGTCAATCTGATCTAAAGTGTTAATGATCACCTGCTTAAACAAATTTGTCACTTTGGGTTAAATGAGTAAAAGTTTCATTATCCCTTCAAAATTAAAATTTAAAATTACTCCACTCTGATTCACCCCCCCCTCTCAGAGTGAATCCACTTCCAACAGTAGATTCTATCTTAGGAAGGGCATCACTGAATTCACTCAACTCAAAAGCAATAATTTTAGCAATCAACATATCTCTGGTTACATTTGTCATATTTTGGAGCTCATCAATAGTTTTAGCTTTGACTTTGTATGTAGCAGGAAAGGATCTAAGCACTTTAGCAACCATCTCTAATTCTTCCAACTATCCACCATCACATCCGATACCACACACAAGTTCACTCACTCTTTGCATGAAAGTAGTAATATTCTCATCATCACCCATTCTAAAAATTTCATATTTCCCTTTCAGACTTTGTAGCTTAGCAATATTCATATTAGCATCACCTTCATATGAAGTTTCCAACTTTTTCCATATCTCATAAGTAGTCTTCGAATCCATAACATTCATCATCTCAGAGTCATTCAAAACACTCAATAATGCTTCCTTAGCCCTAGTATTGTATTTAGCATCCCTAATCTTAGCAGTAGTAGTACGAACATTTTGAGGAATAACATACCTATTACCTGTAATGCTCCAGTAGGATTCACCAATCCATCTTAGATGACACTCCATTTGAGTCTTCCACAAAGAATAATTTGTTCCATCAAATCTTAGACTATCCTTCTTAAATGTTGGCATCCCAGATCACCTCAAGTTGTTAAAATTCTTCCAAGGAACCTACTCTACTACCAATTGTTGGAGACACAAGGGCAAACAACTGGGAGGGGGTGAATCAGTTGTCATTAAATTTAAAACTTATTAAACTTGTTAACCCCTATTCTCAAATCTGATTAATAACCATGAATGCATAAATCAACAACACATTAGAAACACATGCAACACGAAGATTTTTACGTGGAAACCCTATTAGGGAAAAAACATGGTGGAGGTCAGTCCACAAGTTTATACCGTGTTAAAAGTATAAGAAGAATAAATGGGGAATGCACATGCATTTAAAAATACTGCCTAGAGCTCACTGCTCACAAAGGAATACTCACTGTCTTACAGAAACATTTGTATTAAAACCATCCATATTTTGAATTGAGAAAGTAGCATTTGCCAATGCCTGATTATAGTTCCAGTTAGGCACATGAATACTTCTTCAATCTTCTTCACACTCTACTCTGCCTTCAAAATATTTAGAACATTATTCTCACACACACACTTACTTCCTCACATTCAAATGAAGAAATAGTCGCTTGTATATATCCGCAATAAGGAATTACATTGTTAAATGTCGACTTCAACAAAATAATAAGATGAATACAAACTGTTGGCCCAAAAAAATAAAGATTATTAATGCGAATCTACCAAGGTTAGCCACAACATAGTGAAGACCCAAAATAATATCCTTGAACACAAAACACCTTCAAAATAATTTCCTCGAAGATCCACAACACCCTACAATCACCTTGTCAGCCATGAACATGAAAAAAATAAACATGCAAGAGAAAATATTCAATCGCAAGCACATTGATCAATGCATACATGCAACATAGATAGAGCACAATCTAGAAACATCCACAAGCATCATGAATCACCGCAGAAGCATTCACATTAACTCAAATTACTAGAATCACATTATCTTCTTCCAAGCACACCAACTACAATAACATAATAACTATTAGAACAAAAAAATTGATAACTCGATCAAATCTTCATGTGAACCTCTAAAAATTTCAGTGAATAAACTAGATAGGCTTGTCAAAAAGCCCTTTAATCCACAACTTCTAACCATCAATATATTAAACTTTCCATCATACTAAACTTCACTGCTTCACACACAACCTACAACATATTTTATTAGAATTTTCTCAAAATCCTCAACATATACAGTCTTAATGCTAATAGTTTTGAAATCAATGAGAACCACAACATCCAATAGTTACTCCCTTGATAAATTCATTTCTACAAAATATTTCATAGTTTGTTGTGTCTTAACTATCCATGGCCCAAATTTTGGGGAGGGCCTAGGCTTCCGAAAGGGCTCTAATTTCTCCTCCTTTACCTTTGACGGGGCTTTTATTGAGTAAAGATGAGGTAGAGAATTATCCCACCAAGAATACTGAACCAAATTTTTTATAATTCTGGAGCAAAAGTTGGCCTTATATCTAGTTTCAAAGCATTTCCTACAATGGAAGGGTAAACCTTTGTAGTCAAGAAGTTTTGTCTAGTTACGATTAGCAAAATTGACTGTGATATTAGTAGGATGGTCTCTAGTAACATCCATATCTACCAAAATGCGAGCAAAGGTTGTGTGGGTAAATTTCATTGTGTTTGAATCCACTACTAGGAATATTCCCATAGAGTTAACCAATTTCTTGGAAGCAATCCATAAACCAGAATTGTAATAGGAGGTTTTGAAGATAAATCCACACAAGTTTAATAGAGAAAGTTGTAGTAGCAAGGTTAAAATCTAGAAACCATAGTTTGAGAAGGATCAAGCTTTGCCCCCAACACCATTTCTCTTAAATAATTACATCCATGTCTTGGATACAATCAAACCCCACAATAAAAAATCTGAGTCGAGCACAAGGGTAGATTTCTACATTACCTTTGAGCATGGGTTGCCAAGTCCTTGAGATCTAGTTATACAAATTTGGTAATCTTGTTCACAAGAGGTTGAGCTCGCCTATTAAACTGTTGGATGCAAAATACTGTTCATCGGTGTCAACATCCTTTTTTATCTTCTCCAAAAATACCAGCAAAACAAAAGAGGATGCCTCTTTTATGAGGATATTTTGACAATTCATTGAGATCCCAAGCCCATTGGAGACCCATTTTTCCTTCAATGGTTGAGCATCCTAGGCCACAGATTTGATTTTTTTCTTTGGACTCAAACTAAGAAGCATGTCCCTAAATGACAGGCTATCCCCATGCTTAGAGCCTGTCAATTCCTAATACCCAACAATAGGATGGAGGGGAATTGAGTCACCTATCATAGAATTTTCTGAGCATTGAGCTTCGAAAGCCCTAGCTCAACTAGGGCATGAAATAGGTGGCATAAAAGGGCCACCATCACCATCAAATCCTAGCATCGAGCCCCACCACATGGACATGAAGAGACTTGGCGAGAGATTTTTTACCATCTCATAGTCCACCACTAGTTTCATTGAGAGCCATAAGATAATGAAGGGAGTTTATCTCCAAAACAAGGGATCCAATACTGCCAACATCCTATCCATTGAATCCATCATGAGCAAATAGAGGCACAACAGTGTGTGTATCCATTTGCACCTATTTTACTACGCTCCCCACTAGACCATTACATGCAAACTCGAACCTAGAGATGTCACCACTGCCATGAGAGGCCTTATTTTCACCAACGTTGCCTGCAACAATCGAAACCCTAGGAGCACATAAGTTTGTTAGTGGCATCTTTCAATTGAATTTTATGGATAATTTTTCATTGGTTAATTATTCTATTTTGATTTTTTATTTATATTTAATTTTGAAATTTATTTTTATTATTTATGTCTTTTTATAAAATTACAAATAATAATTAAAAACTACTAGAATTAATTTAATTTATAATCATTTTTCCTATTAAAATTTAATTATTGTATAATAATTGTATTTCGAATTTTTATTTTAATTTATATAATAAAATGAATTTCAAACTTGAAATCTAAATTAAAAGTTATAAAGTATGTCTATGAGAGAAGATAAATTTTGATTAGTCATTTCATGTCAATAATCCAAGGATAACACATGTCCTTGGGGATTTATTCTTAGGGTACCCTATCATTTGATTAAGGATATGATAATGAACACCTTTATAACCTCCTTAGTCTACTCATTGCACACTTAAGGAGGAAAATAGATAGAGAGAGAAAGAGAGAAGGGAGAGGGGGAGAAAATGAGATAGGGGATGAGAGATACAGATAGACAAAGAGCAAGATAAAAAGAGTTAAATAGAGAGAAAAAAAGATACAAATGGAGGGATAGAGGGGAGAGAGAGATACAAAATGAGAGAAGAGAGAAAAAAGATAGAGATAGAGATAAAGAGATAGAGAGAAAGAGAAATAGATAGATACAGAGGGAGACAAAGATATATAAAGAGATATATATGTGGAGATATAGGTAGATATATAGAGGAATAAAGAGAGGGAGACAAATAAAAAGAGGCAAGAAGAGAGATAAACAAATAGCAAGAGGAAAAGAGAGAAGGGGAGAGACATAGATATACATAGTCATGTAGAGAGGGAGATAGAGAGATAGATAAATAAAGAGAAATAGGAGACAAAATATATATAGACAGAGATAGAAATATAAAGAGGGAAAGGGGGTGAGAGGGGGAGATAAATAGCTCGATAGAAAAAAGAGAGTAAGGGAGAGGGAAAGAGATAGAGAGAAGAAAATAGAGAAACATAGATAGAGGTAGAGATAATTGAACATAAATATAGATAGAAATAGGGTAGAGAGAGGAAGAGAGAGATCAAGAGATAATGAGAAACATAGAGATAGAGAGGGAGATAGAGATATAAAGATATCTCTCTCTTTCTCTTCCTATATCTCTATATATCTCCACATTTGTACCTCTCTCTCTATATATATCTCCCTCTCTCTACCTCTCTCTCTCTATATAACTTCTTATATCTTTCCATCCCTTCATAGATCTCCCTCTCTTTGTCTCCCCCTCTTTATATTTGTATTTCTCTCTCCCTCTCTCTCCATATCCATCTCCATCTCTATCTTTATATCCCTTTCTATCTCTCCCCTATCTATATCTCCTTACCTCTCCCTGCAACTCTCTCTCTCTCTTTCCCATCTCTCTCTCTCTCTCTCTCTCTCTCTCTCTCTCTCTCTCTCTCTCTCTCTCTCTCTCTCTCTCTCTCTCTCTCTCTCTCTCGCTCTCTCTCGCGTACGCATGCTATCACTCTCTCTTTCTATATCTCTCTACTTCTCTATCCTCTGTCTATTTCTATCCCTCCCTATATATATCCCTCTATATCTCTATCTCAATATATCTCTCTCACTCACACATATACTTCCTATTTCTCACTCCCTATACTTATCTCTATATATTTCTCTCACTCTCTCACACATAAAATCCCTATTTTTCTCTCCCTATATCTGCCTCTCCCCCCTCTATCTCTCTCTCTCCCTCTCCATCTCTATTACTTATCTCTTTCACCTCCTTTATCTTTCACTCTTCCCCCATCTATCTCTATCTTTCCATCTCCCCCTCTCCCTCACTCTTTATATCTCATTATCTCTAACTCTCTCACTTATTCACTCAACCTCTCCCTCCATCTCTCCTACTATCTCTATATCCTTCTCAACCTCTCTTTATATGCCACTTCCTATATCTTTGTCTTTCTCTCTCCAACTCCCCCTCTTTCACTGTCTCCCTCTTTTTCTCTCCTTCCATCTCTCCCTCTATATATTTATCTCTCTCTTTGTCTTTGGCTCTCTATATCACACCCCCTCTATCTTTCTCAAGTTGTATCTATCTCTCCATCTCTCCTTTCTATTCTTATCTCTCCCTCTTTCTATCTCAATCTATCCCTCTCTTCCCCTCTCTCTCTCTCTCACCCTATCACTCCTTTGTATATCTTTATACTTATCTCTCCTGTCTCCTCTATTTTTCTCCTTCTTCTCCCTCCCTCTCTTTATATTTATACATAACTATCACTCTCTCTCTCTCTCTTATGCACACACACACACACTCCTTGTTTATCCATCCCTATATCTACCTCTATCTCTATATCTATCTCTTTACCTCTCTATCTCTATCTCTCCATATTTATTCTTTCATCACTCCCTCTATCTCTATCTCACTATCTCTTTGTGTCTCTCAACCCCTACATCTTTCCATCTCTACCTCTTATATATCACTCCCTATATCTTTGTATTTCTATCTCCCCCTCTCTCATTCTCTCCATATCTCTCTCCCTCTCTCTCCATCGTTATATATTTACATCTTCCATATCTGTCTATCCCTCTATCCTCTCTCTCTATTTATCTCCCTCTCCTCTCCATATCCCTCTCCTCCATCTCCATTTCCATTTTCATTTCCATCTCTATCTCTATCTCCTTACCCCTTTGTCTCTCTCTTTCTCTTCCACCTATATCTCTCCCTCTTTCCAACCCTAGCTCTCCCTCCCTCCCCCTCTCTCCCTATTTGAAGCATAACATGAGCCTATTGGTAATGGAGCTTGATTATCTTCCCGATTTAAAGGCTTTGTTTTAGTTGTGTGTAGATCCTTGTAAGTGGATGCATAATTGATTTGAAGTTGTCACTTTTCCATTGAAATTTGAGACCTTTGTTGTACAAACATCATTTTCTAAATGGACTACCAATTGACCTCATGTATACTACACAAATGTATGCAAAAAATAGACCAAAATTTTCCCTAATTTACCTTCCACACATCTTCGATGTACCCATTGCACACCAAAGTGCAATTGCTAGTGATAAAATTAAATCATTGTGAAGGAGTTGAAGAAATTAGAAAGATTGAGCAAAAGACAAGGACTCCCAATCTATGACATTCTAAATGCGATTAACATTAGAGATCTACTAGATAAAATAGTTTGCAACAACATTCCATTCTTTAGAAATATGAAAAAAGAGATGAAATCAAATTTTTGTAGTAAAAAATCTAATCCATAAAAGATGCTAACCTCAAAAAAGATTTATATAACATGAAACAAAAATAATAAAATTTACCTCACATATTTTCTTCCAACCAATTCATAGACTTTTTCTAAAATTGCAAGGATGACATGAACCAATATCTAATTTTTTTAATATAATAATTTAATATCCTCTTTGTAGGAGATGATCCATATATAAGCCACTTATAATTTAAATCAAATAACATAATGGGCTTAGAAACAACCTTCCTTTTTATGAAAAAACAAATTGTATACTAGCCAGGTAGTGGGGAGTTTTTATATGGCGTAACTGACTCAGTGGCGTTCGTGCTCCACGCAAACTTGCCACATGATTGTTCAATTGCATCGGAAAGCGATTTAACTGTTATCCATTAATCCCACTGACATCAAATTAAAGAAAGTAATGGACTGGCACGCTCATGGCACACGCATTAAGAAAAACAAACTCATATAATCCACCATCTTGTCGACGTGTAAAATCCAATAACGAGGTAAAAATCCAGTAAAATACAAAAGATATGTTGTGAACAGAAACAAATGTATATTTGTTTGATACTGATTGCTAATGGCTGTCAATATCAGGTTCGCCTTATTGCCTCCTGAAAAGAGTCAGTGTGCTATAAAAGGAGGTCTACCAGAGCGTGGACAACACACGCTGTATTTTAACATTCTCAAATTTTTCCTCCCCACTAAACTTAGTTGGACGGCTGAGAGAAACTAAGTGAAAAATGGACGTTAGATCAGCATCTAGCCCGTTTGGTTTCCAGTTGGACTCCATAGAATTCAAGAGAATGATGAAGGAAGGAGAAGCAATTGCGGAGGCATCACCACTGCCAAACCCTCCAAGATCTAGTGTTCTCATTACCATGCCTTCTTGTCCAGAGGGCGAAGATGAGAAAAATATGGATCATCAGAATAGAGCACAGTGGCTTCGGGCGGCTGTCCTTGGAGCAAACGACGGGCTGGTCACCACCGCGTCGCTGATGATGGGCGTGGGCGCGGTGAAAACAGACCCAAAGACAATGGTGATATCTGGGCTGGCGGTGCTGGTGGCGGGGTCGTGCAGTATGGCTATCGGCGAATTCATTTCCGTGCAAACGCAGCACGACGTGGAACTTTCCAACCTCAAAAGACAAAAGCAAGCGAAGAAAGCGATGAAGGGTACCGAACAGGCGAATTATACTGGCTCCCCCTTATCGGGTGGAGGGGGAATGAGCACAATGTCTCCTGCGTCTCCGTTGGTGATTTCAGAAGCAGAAATAGAGGGGCTTCCGAACCCAATTCAGGCGGCTTGCGCGTCGGCCCTTGCGTTTTCTGTGGGAGCACTGTTGCCTCTTATCTCTGCGGCCTTTATCACTGACTACGTAACTCGGGCTAGTGTGCTAGCTGGAGTTTCGAGCTTGATGCTCACCATCTTTGGTGCGATTGGAGCTTACTTTGGTCGCTCTGCTATTGTGAAAGGGAGTGTGAGAGTGCTGATTGGAGGATGGCTTGCCATGTTAGTCACCTACGGTTTTCTCAGGCTATTTCGCGCTACGGCAGGCGTTTGATTACACCGCCAACGATAGCAACAACTGTCGTGATGAATATTATTTCGCTTAGTTGCCTGCAGAATTAGATTTGAAAATTGCAATAAGCTTTGTCTGCAGTAGTTTTTTGCAAGAAAACAATGTTTAAATAATGTTGAATAGGGAGCGCTGAAATGTATATCAAAAAGCAATTATTCGTTCCAGTAATTATAAAGATGAATTCCACTAGGTATAAACAAAAGTATTTCCTTTTAAAGTGAGAAAGGATAAATGTTTTAATTAAGAAGCGAAGATATATATATATATATATATATATAATTAAATAAAAATAGTTATCATTGAAGTTCAAAGGGTAAAAGTTCAAGGAGGCTTATTACTAGCTCACTTTTTAAGGACTCAATGGATCCATAGAAATCAACAAAAGACGATTTTAATGAAAAATATATTAGAATGATCAAACCAAGCCATTATGAAAAGTTGAAGAAATTATGAAGATTGAGTAGAAGATAATGGCAACCAATCCAAAATATTTCAGTTGGGATTAACATGTAAGATCCATTTTGAAAAATATCTGCAACAAATTTCCATTTTGCTAGAATATAAATGAAAGAGATGAGGCCAATATTTCATGAAAGGTGGATAATTTTCTCCACAAAAGAAGTCAACCTACAAGAAGACTCATAATACCTCCCATTCTTTGAAAGATAGATTAAAATCATGTAATCCATCTAATAGGATTTCTTGAAATCCACAAGGATGGCTCAAACCTTCATTTGATTATTAGTGTCAAACTCCATAATATAAGATGAAAGAAGTGAACCAAACCAACCATAACTTGGCCAACTCCACCAAACTCCACTACACTTAGATTAATACAAGAAGAATCATCAATATTTATTTTGAGAAAACCCACTAGAGGAAGGGATCATTTACCTATTCTATTCAATTTATTAGAAAAATTGATCCTAGGGCTAGAATGAGTAGGGACAACCAAATGACCGAATCTAATTTCCTCAATATCTAAATATTGCAAGAAGCTAATACTTCATGAAGAAAAAACTTAGCCACCAATGTTTATCTTATCTGTTCCAGAATACTTTGCCAACCAAACCTAATAAGACTAATAACTTTGTAGGATATTAGGATTTATTTTCAATCAATTTTTTTAAAGAATAAATATTTGACCAATATCTCAAGCTACCAAAAGTAAGGAGATAGAAGCAAGAAGATTTCTCAATCTAGTAAAAAAATTAAATGAAGTATTAGCAAAAGTAAGGTTGATTCTAGATTTGTGACCAATTCCTTAAGAGACCCTAAAAAAGGAAGATAGAGAGAAAATATGAACACACTTCTCGTAAACCCCACAATAAATACATTTAAAATGACATTTGAATCCTCTAGTTCTTATATTTTTATCAATAGAAAAATTATTTTGAAAAAAAGAAACCAAAAAGAAATTATATTTGACCCAACAATAATTATTCCAAATCCTTTTTGTAATTGTTAATTTAACACCTATCAATTTGTATAAATATAAATATAAAAGCCCAAAAGGTATGGTAGTGAAATCTTTCATAATTATAAATATAAAAAAGTTTCTATATTTTCTTCCTAGGTTGGAAATTTAAGGGAGTCAAATAATGGAAGTTTTTAACTTTAATCCATCTTCTTCTGAATCCATTAAGTTTTGTGCACTATATAATGAATATGAGCGAAATAGTTTTGCATATAGAAATAATGTTTTTCCAAGACATGAGAGACATGATCTGATTTGTTCTTTTGCAACAATGCTACAATAATTATGTCAAAGGAGGTAAATGAGAAAAGCTGGAAAAGTTTTGAAAAATATGGAGACTTCAAAACTGGTGCCTCCATAATGGCTTGTTTTATACTCTTGAAATATTTACTTGTCTCTTCTCCCCAAGCTATGGTTTATCCCTTTTCCAACAGTTTTGAGATAGGCCTTTTGATTTCTGCAAAGCTGGTTACAAACCTTCTCTAGAAATTAAATTATCCAAAAATGATTGGATTCCCTTCACATTTTTAGGCTATGGTCTTTTGTCAATAGCAACAACTCTTTTAGGGTCTATCTTTATCCCCTCCTTGGAGATAATGTACCCCAATAATTTACCTTATGTAACTCTAAAGGAACATTTCTTAGGATTGAGTGAAATCCCATACTCCAATGCTCTGATGAAAATTTTCTCTAATTGCATGCAATGTTCTTCCTCTTTTGTCAAGTAAGCAGTTAAATCATCTTGGTAAACTACTATAAAGATTTCAATGAAATTAGAAAAGGATACATCCATAGCCCTCTAGAAGGTAGTGCCAACATTAGTCAGGCCAAAAGGCATCTTGACATAAACATAAGTACCCCAAGGAGTAGTAAAATTCATCTTGTATTGCTCTGATTCATTGTCCTTCAATTGGTTGTAATTAGAGAATTCACCCATCATTCATAGAAGTTCACAACTAGTGACCTTTTCTAATATTTCCTCCATATTTTGCAATAGGTAGTTATCCTTCAATGATGATATGTTGAGATTTATAAAATTAACACACAACCTTATATCACTGTTCTTCTTCCTAACTGGCACAAGGCTTGACACCCACGTTGAATGTTTGATGGGTTTGATGATCCCACTATCTCTTATTGTTATCAACTCTTCCTACATCTTTGGTGCTAGATTTGGATTAATAGGCCTTTTCTTTTGTTTGCAAGGATTTACATATTCTTTCAAGGGTATCTCATGCTAGAAAAGCTCTTCCTTGCATGCCTTCAAGTCATCATATAAACACGCAAAAATATGCCTATATTTCCCCAATAAAGTACTAAGAATTTCTCTAATTTGGGGTTTCAAAAAAATACACCCATTTTGATGCATTTTTTAGGTCCCAAATTTACCTATTTTAAGTCATCTTGATGGGTGGAGCTCTTTTTAATGTCGCTCTCATTAGGACCAACAAAAAACTTTCTAGAGAAAACAACCCCTTGGGAATTTTATTAGATTTAAGATTGATTACCTCATCTCCAAACACTATTTCTTTCCCATCAATGAATTCCACAAAAGCTCCAAAATCTATCTCCTAACTTTCATACTAATCGACACATTGTAGGAACTTAAATATTTCATCATCTTCATTGAATAATTTCCAATTTTATATGTTATCAGGGAAAGAAGGCCTTGTTTGCACCTCAAGTTTTGAGATATCTATAAAATCTATTTCATCAAGCCTAAATGTTGTGTTAGCCAATAAATTTTCCATAGCATTATTACTTCTCACTATCCAATCAATACCAAAAGCATAAAAAAAAATTACTAACTCCGAAAAAAAATTCCTCCACTACTTTGATCTCTTATTCTTTGAAACTATAGTGTAGGAAAAAATATGCCTTTTTCACACTTAATTTGGGAATAAATATTAAATAAAATGAACTAAATTATACCTTAATTTAGTGTTGTAATATGTATTTTACATATTTGCATTAATTTTAGGGCCATATTTGTCGGCATATGGCTGGGGAGATTGGCTTGTAACTGTAGTCATTGATGGAAACCCAAGTCATGCAACTTAAGTATAATTTAGATTCCTACCAACATAACAGAATAAAGAACAGGGCATCTGATTAAAGGCATAAAATTTGATCTAAACACCTTACCAGACATATATTTTGGGTTATGTATCTTTGACGAAGGTCCGTTGATGTTTGTAGTATCTTGGTTTTGATGTCCACTCACTGGTACGTGATCTAGAAGATACGATGCACTAATTTGTTGATTATCTATGCTAGAAGGCCGACCAGACAAGGATAGAAATCATAGATGTATAAGATGTAATTAATCACAAGTCTTCATGCTCAATTAAGTGTTATTTGGGTCCTCTCTTTGTCTTAACCAACTTTGGAGGATGCACATAAATATTTTGTGGTGGATCTGGCCGATAAGTTAAAAGTAACTTAATATTTTATAATGGCAAATGATGGATGAATGAATCTTTTATTGCGGATTGTAAGCTCATAATATACACATGTTAAAACTTGGACAAACATTATCGTATATGCCAAATCTTGTGCAAAAAATTACATGCTCCTATGAAATATATAAACATGGTTAATAATGCTAATAAAATGACAACTAAAACAACTAAATGACAACATTAGAAAAACACATTCATACATATTCCATAGTGGATTAGTGCACCCTTGGTATGTAAAGGAGCACTTTCCCAATCCTAGATAGCCTAGATGATGATAGTGGAAATGAGATGCAAAATGATGATCAACTCCAAAATGCCTATAGTAAAAGTGCTCAAATTATGGATGATTAAAATGAAGGATAACCTCTCTATTTATAGAAGAATTTGATGAGAGAAGAGGGAAAATGGGTGAATGTGGGATAAATACCCAACCAATAGGAAGAATCCACTTGTCATCATGTGAATGGGCCAAGGATGTGCAAGTTTTGATGAATGTGCCCATAAATGCCATTAGTTGAAATTTGAAATTAGTGAAATGACAAGGTGGAAGGAGAGCCAAATGGAGTTATGGCCAATTGGCTCAAGGCAAAAGGACTTGTAAGATGAAATAAATTCCTTGTTGGAAGGACATATCTCATTTGGAGGGAGATTTGAAATGGACGAATACTCCACTTCTATGCCTTATTGAGAGAAAATGAAGATTTACTAAATTACTTAAATTGATTTATTTGTCCAAGCGGAGAAAGCTAGAGGATGGGACATGGATTAGAGTTAGCATTAATCAGGATTTGATTAATTAAGCTGATGTTAGGTGATTGTGACATTTAACTTGAATATTTAGATTTATTTAAATTGAATGAGAAAATATAGAACATTAAAAGAATTAATTAAATATTTGGATTTATTTAATTAAATGGAGGAACTTTAGGAGATTAATTAAATAATTTGATTTATTTAATTAAGGAGATAACCTTAAGAGATTAATCAAATAAAATTGATTTATTTAATTAAGGAGATAACCTTAGGAGATTAATCAAATAAACTTGATTTATTTAATTGATGGGCGAATATGATTTAATTAAATATGAGGAATGCATGATGTCAATTTTGCATGTCTAAATTTTTCCTCTCTTTGAAGCAATGTACTTGTTGTATTGGTTCAAAGAATGATGCCGCTGACATCAAAATTTTAAAAAAAATCCATTTTTTTCGGATGCCCCAGCGGAAAGAAGTACGTTGGTACATTGCCCCCTCGAGAGATTGAGTGAAAAGTTCAATTTGAGGGTCGATCTCATGACAAAGAGGTTTAAAATGGATGTATGGGTGGTTAGACTAATAGATCTATATGATAATGATGATACAAATGAGATGTTTTTAAGATGCTTAGAATATAAAATCTATATTATCCTAAACAACTTAAATGATTATGCAATGCATGTGAGATGGATGAGATGCATGATGTTGTCCTATGATGATATGCTATGATTATGCAGGGTGAGAGTGCTGATGCAAGATGGATGTATTGATGAAATGATACTATGTTAGCATGAAAGAGGATAGAAGAATGAGAGGGATAAACCCTTGAATCCAAGAAGATACAAAAGTCCAACAAGTCTATTAGATATGATGACTAATAATGATGATGATGTATTTCTTATTCAAGGATGGGAGAAATAAAGAGCATAAATTTCCTTATGTTTGATAACACACATAGGTGCAATGCATCAAGGTATAAATAACCAAGATGGCGCTGCACCTAGTGTGATGGAATTTGACTCGAAAATTAGATGGGAGTACTCTTGTTTACACCTGACATACAAAACCTTATTCAGAGTGCAGTTCAGATATTCTAAACATCTCAGACCAAAACATAGAAAAGCAAGCCTTCCTATGTGGTCAACAAGACATCTAAAACACCTTCCCTACAAACCAAACAAAATACACATGACCAAATTATATTACAAGAACATCGAACAAGCATAGTAGAAGAAAAGATAATGATCGTTTCCCTATTCCTTTCTCTCTAAACCATTTTGATTAGGCATCATTGAGAGGTCATTGAAATGAGTGCAAAATAAGATAAGTCAAAAAGACAAAGATAAAGTAAACAAACAAGCTAATGTTCTTCATATCGCTAGCCAAGACTAAAATATGGTGATGCTTGATGTTGATTTCCATTGTAGAAAGGATGCACCCTAGGACATGTTGTGATCAGGTAATGATGAGATTGATTGGATGATAAGCTATTGATACTCCTAGTTGACCAACTTGTTGACTTACTGACCTAGACTTGAGATTTTGACGATTCGAGCTTTCACTTTTAAACCTGCTAGACTTGCTTCTCAATGACTTACGAAAGGATGAAAACAATGGTGATTTGTGATTATTGTGGGTGAAAATGAGATGAGATAGGTGCACCATTTTGGGGTTTTTAAAAATATTTGGATGTTTTTGGTGTTTTGAAATGTTTTGAGGCTATTTTTTGGGACTTTGATATTTTTCAATGTTTTTGGTTTTTTCGAGATTTGTGACCAAGAGACTAACCTAAAGACCTATCCTAGGGGTCTCAGGAGCTGATCAATAGATTAGCTTTCCCTACGTTATACACATAGAGACCACATAGTTCGACTGATGACTTGACCAATTTAAAAGATGAAGATATAAACAAATGATGAATTGCTATCTTATTGTGACGAACGCCTAAAGGACTAACCTACGGTGTCTTGGGGGATGATTATAGATCAACCTTTCCTACGTTCAAGCTCAAAGATGACGTAGTTCAATTGGATGACTCTATTTTTGATTTTTTAGATTTTCAACATGTTTTGGATTTTGATATGATTTGGATATTTTTGAATTTTTGATTTTCTGATGTTTTTGGATTTTTGATGTTTAGGAAGATCACAAGAATATACACAAATTTGATCCAATGTAAGTACAAGAACATTCCCCCAGTGTGATGTGATAGACTACTTTGATATAGGTAGGAAAAGCTGACCTTGGGAATATGCCAAGTAATACTAGGGTGGAACATGATACAAACACAAGATCAAGCTATGGTACGAATGTGAACGAATGGTGGAAGGATAAATGTAATGTAATGGATAAGTGAGTGTGCAGAATTAAGTCATGAAGATCTTGGTTGATGGAGAATGATTTATTTACACTTGGCGCCTGTTTTCCAAGTTTTCACCAAGGTACTTGTCCAAAGCACCACCGAAGTGGTGTTCACTAGAGGACATTTTTTTTTCTTTACTATTTTTAATCATTTTTCTGATATTTTTGGATTTTTGTATTTTTGTATTTTTTTGTTGTCACCAAGATGCTTGTTTACCAGGTTTTCATTATGGTGACCATTTTTCAAGACATATTTTTTTTTTTTTGGTTTTATACCTTGAAAGATTTTTAGGAATAAAACTTTTTGAGATGGGAGCTATTCATGGGCTCTTGCAAAGGTTCGCTTTCCAGTGTTGATAACTAATATGCCCTTGACTTGTAGCTTTTTGTGACAATGAAAGGTCCCAACCAGTTGGGTTCAAAATTTTCCCTTGCTATTCAGATTTGGCACGTTCTTTTGGTTTTCCTTTAGTACTAGCTCACCAACTTGGAAGGTCCACCTCCTGATCTTCTTGTTATAACTCCGCTTGAGTCGGTTTTGATACACCTATAGATGGTTTAGAGAATCCATACACCGTTCATCTAGTAACTCCAGCTCATTCAATTGTGAGACTTGATATTCTTCATCTGTGATGAGATTTTGCAGTGATATCCTTAGGGACAAGAGCTCGATCTTAATGGGGAGGATGGATTCTGATCCATAGACCAAGGATAAGGGTGTGGAACGTATTGGTGTGTGAATTCTAGTGTGATAGGCCCATAAGGCAGGATTAAGCTTTAGATGCTAGTCATGACAAACATCATTGACTATTTTCTTAAGGATTGTCAAAATAGTTTTGTTGGTGGCTTTTGCTTGGCTGTTGCCTTGGGCATAGTATGGAGTGAAAAAGCAATGTTGAATTTTAATTTTTCACATAAGTCATGAACATCCTAATTTTTGAAAGGTGTCCCATTATTTGAGATAATAGCTTGGGGGACACCATATCAACAAATGGGATAGTTTAGGATGAACTTGAATATCTATTTTCTAGTTATGTAGGTCTGGCTTCGACCCACTTTTTAAAGTTCTTTGTGGAGGTGATGATGAATTTGTGGCCATTGGATGTGGTGGGGTGATTTTACCAATGAGATCAAGCCCCCATTGTGAAAAGGGCCAAGGTGTAACAATGGGATGAAGTTCTTGAGTTGGTGCATGGATGAGGTCCCCATGCTACTAACACTAGAAACATCTTCTGACAAAGTCATGTGCATCTCTTTCCATTGTGGGCCAATAGTATCCAGTTCTCAGCAGTTTCTTAGCTAAAGTCATACTGCTCAAGTGCGAACCACAAGTACCATTGTGTACCTCAATTAAAGCAGTTAGGGCTTCCTCAATATTTAGGCAATGTAACAGGGTTCCTTCAGTGCTCCTATGGTAGAGGGTTTCTCCTAGGATGACAAAGTCGGTTGAATTTTTTATCAAGGCTTATTTAAGGTTCGAGGTTATATCAGCGAGAAAGACTCCCATTCTTAAGTGTAAATGTCATGATACCAGGGATGACCAAGACCAATGAGTTCACACACAATTTTAGACTCTGGTACCTCAAATGCTGGTACAAGAAGCTTCTCTACAAGGAATTCTTGCTTTGGGACATTGTACGGGATTTCCTAGAGTGATCCAATTGTAGCCATTACATCCACTACTTTGTTGTTTACTCTAGGTAGTTGTTCAAATGTGATAACAATGAATGACTCTTTGAGGCTCTCAACCAACTTCTTGTATGGAGTCAGTTTATCATCCTTTGTCTAATATTCATTGTTTACTTGATTGATTATGAGCTGAGATTCCCCATATACCTCTAGATCCATAATCTGTCATTGTACTACAATCCTTAAGCATATGACAAGAGCTTCATACTCTACTATATTATTCGTGCATGGGAATGACAGCTTTTAAGATTTGGGTATGCAATCTCCTTGGGAATTTATGAAGAAAATTCCTACTCCTGACCCGTGTTGCATGTAAGATCCATCAAAATACATCTTCAAGGGGTCTACTACACTTAGGCTGAAAATTGATTCATCAGGGAATTATGAGATAAGTGGGTTTTTTGCATATATAGGTACCTCTACTAGTTGATCTGCAATTACTTGTCCCTTGATGGCCTTGCGCTCCACATACTCAATGTCATTTTTTGTCAATATCATGACCCACTTGGTTGTTCATCCTATCAGAGTGGCTTTAGAAAGTAGGTTCTTGAGAGGATCTATCTTTGCAATTAGCTTAATATGTTGAGCTAGCATGTAGTGTATGAATTTTTGAGCTGCAAATACAACTGCCAAATAAGCTTTTTTAATAGGAGTATAGTTTATCTTGTGTCCCACCATGGTCCTTCTGATATAGTATATTTCTCTTTCCCTTCCATTTTCATTGTGTTGGGCTAAGAGAGCACCCAGAGCTGCCGTTGTTACTGAGATGTATAGGATCAGTGGTTTTCCTAGGATTGGCTACATCAAAACTGGTGGCGTGAGTAAGTATTCTTTGATTTTATTAAATGCCTGGTCACATTTGTCGTCCCATTTGTATGCTACCCCCTTGTGGAGTAGATGAGAGTATGGGATTTGTTTATCTGCTAACTACACTATGAATCTAGGGATGGACTGAAGCCTACCTTGTACACCTCTCAGCTGCTTTAGTGTCCTAGGTGCTTCCATTTCGAGGATCATCTCGACTTTGGCAAGATCTACCTCGATTCCTCTCATTGACACGATATATCCCAGGAGCTTTCCTGATTGCACCCTAAAGACACATTTCTTTGGGTTGAGGTGGACCTTATACTTTTCCAACCTATCAAAAATGGAGCTCAAGGCTAATATGTGGTCTCATCTTTTTCTATACTTAGCCAATATGTCATCTACGTAGTCTTCCACTATCTTATGAATCATGTTGTGAAAGATCAGTGTCATGGCTCTTTGATAAGTTTCACCTGCATTCTTTAACCTGAATGACATCATGTTCCAGCAGTAGGTCCCCCACGGACATGTGAATGTTGTCTTGTGCTGGTCCTCCTTTGCTGTCATGATCTGATTATATCCAGAAAACCCATCCATTAGTGATAGAATCTTGTGTCTGAACGTCATATCCACTATCATGTTGATGTTGGGTAGTGGAAAGTCATCCTTAGGACACGCTTTGTTTAACTCCCTAAAATCGGTGCAAATGTGGATGCCCCCAGTTGGTTTTGAAATAGGTACCAGGTTGGACACCCACTCTGGAAAGTCAATTCAGGGTATGAACCATGCATCCAAGAGTTTCTACAATTCCATTTTGACTAGCAAGGCTATTTGGGGATGCATCTTTTTGAGCTTTTGTCTGATAGGTTTTGCCTTAGGATATATTGTTGAGTGATGAACTACCACCTTTGGGTGAAGCCCAGGCATATCAGCATAAGTCCATGCAAAGTTTACTTTTATTTCTTTTAGGAATGTAACTAAGAGTTAATGTTCTTCCATGATAAGTGATTCAACATAGAAGGTTATGTGTGGTAGCACCTATGTTCCTAGGTTGACGGGATTTCATTATTCTGCTAGGACCGTTGATTTTCTTGATGTAGTGTATTGAGGGGAAGATTGAATCCCCTCAAGGACCTTGAGATGCATCCTCTAGTGCCTCAAAGAGGTTTTCACCATTGGATGCATCCTTTATTTTTTCTATTTTATGGTCAAAGAGTGCCATAGTGTGGTTTTCACTCAAGGACCTTGAGATTATTCTCAATTTATCACTTTTGTGAATGAAGGAATCAATCATTTCCCCATAATAGGCTCGAGTGTCCAGTGTGATGTCAAATTTAACCTTATGATCTCCACATGTTATCGTATCCCTTAGTCCCATGAATTCCAAGAGTGCCTCATCGTTTTTGAATGTGTCCAGAATTGGTGGCCCCCGTTGGTCATAATCGATGAGTTGGGGGTAGACCAAATTTATTTTATGATTTTGGTGGTCTGACTCAAAGTATAAGGTACTAATCATGAGTAGGGAGGAGTCTTCAAAAATCATGGGTAAGCCGGTTATGGTATCCTCATCATCGCTAATACTACAGACCTTGGTTACATCAAAGGTGAAGTTATCTATGGGTAGACCTATAGATACTGGTAATTGAAGGGTGGCTTCCGTCGACCGAGGTGGAGTCCTGATTGCTTTAACTAGGGAACTTCTACCATGTATGGTTACATTCAGAGGGATAAACCGAAGGCTAATATTTTTCATTCATTTCTCAACAATGATAGGTTCCAATCGGCCAGTGTTATTTTTCCCTGAATTGCATTCTTATTGTAACCCATGCCCAACATCATTTGCAATCCTTTTCTTCTTTCATCCATGGGAAGGTTGGGTGAGGGCCTTTATTCTTGATAGGGGAGACTAGATACGTCTCACTCGTCCACCACTTCTCGACCTGGATCTCCCCAACTCCTAAATCGAGAGGGGTCCGCTTTGAAGGTTTGAGCTGTTGTATTGGTGGGTTGTGGTTGTCCATGGGATCTGGGGGATTGAGGTAACTCCCCAACTACAAAGGCTCCCTTCTTCATTTTGTATTCCCCACACCCATTGTCTTGGATTATAAGCTTGATGTCAGATATGGAAGGGATGGCGAGTGTCTTTGTCCCATAAGTGGAGGCGATGTTAGATGGGTCGATATATGGAGTGGAGGGGCCTTCATCATTCTTTGGCACTTGGGGAACTTTATAATACTTAGCTTCTATATTTTTGCAATAGGCGAAGGGTTCAGGATCATCGTAGATTGTGACCTCTTGGTTTTGATATGAAAACTTGACACATTGGTGGAATTTTTATGCAACTGCTTGTATCCCATGGAAACACGAGCATCCTAGAAGGATGTTATATGGTAGGTCGAGCTCAAGCACCTAATAGGTAGTTTCCATAATAGTTGGCCATACTTGAATAGAGAGTTGAATAGTACCTTGAGACACTCTTTCTTGATCATCATAAGCCCTGATTGTGATACCCTTACCTTTTTCAATGGAACCCTCAGAGATTCCCAGATTCTTTATAAGCTTTAATGAACAAATGTTGAGACCTGCACCCCCATCCATGAAGACTCTGTTGACCTTATTTTTGTGAACCAAGACTTCGAGGTGGAGTGCACAATTATGAGATGGCTGGGAAGGAAAGTCCTAATCAGAAAACATGAGGAGATTTAGAATGGTGATGTTACTGACCATAGCTTGGAATTTCTCTCTATCAAGGTTGGCGGAGGTAGTGGATGAAGCCAATGCTTCCTCAAGGATTTCTCTATGGGCAGTTGAAATCTTCAGTAACTCCATGATGGAGATATGAGCAGAGGTTCTTTTTAACTAGTCAAGGACATTGTAACCATTAGGGACAAATCTTTGATTTATGGTGGGGGTCTTAGTTGCTTGTGGTGCCTTGACAATAGTGACCTTAATGCCGCATGTGGTGACTCCACAATCAGTGTTGGCTCCCTTAATGCTAACAACAATGATTAATTCATTTAGGGAGGTGACAATTCCGTCGTACACATGATTTACATTTCCATACTTTTGCTTCCCTTTTTTGTTTCCTTGGTTATGATCTGGCATCGAATTCGTGTATATTTTCAGATCTTGGTTACCAACCAGTTGCTCAACATTTATGATTTTTTCATCAATTAGATCCTAGATCACATTCTTGAGTTTCATGTAGTTGGTGATTGTATGTATACCCCCTTGAGCTTATGATAATCACAAAGGAAATTTTTGTTGTACCCAAGTGGTTTCACCTAGGCTTCTTGGTAATTATCATAGGTGGGCATCTTGATGAGGTTCCCATTGACCAAATTTGTCATGATGGATTCGATTGATTCCCCAAGGGCTATGAATTTTTGCTTAGGGGGATACTTTTTTCGTGGAGGTGGTCCCCCTTGATTATTCAAGTTGTTGATTTGATTGTGGGGTGGTTGTTGGTTTACCACATTTTCATGTGTGTTATTATGATTATTGTTTTTTGATTGATGATGTGTTTTATATTTTTCTTTGGACCACTGATGATGACCTTGGCATCGACCACTTCATCATTGGTGACATTCATGTTCTTCGCCCATGTGTGAGGTTTATCATTGTAACTGGTATATGGGTGACTATCTTGATGTTCAAGATAGGTAGGTGTGCCCCCTTGTGTGATAAGGTCTCTCTCGATGTTAAGCACCTTAGGGATCAATTGGTCCTACATGGTGATACATTGCATCTTTAGGTAGAATGCCATGGTTTTTTCTGGATTCGCAATGATGGTGTATATTTGTTGCTCCTTTGGCATGAACTACTTGCTTTAATTGGCCTTGGATCACCATCTTTGGAGGAAGGAGGAGAATGATCCCCCCTTTCCCTATTTGATCACTAAAAGTTCCTCTAAACTAACATCCAAGCCAATGTTGAATGCATAATTCTAGAGGAACACATCTTTGATTTCCTGGAATGTTCTGATGCTAGTAGGCAGATGCGACAACTACTCCCTAGCAGGACTAGCCAAGCTTTGAGGAAACAACCACATTATATATGTTTCGTTGTATGCAAATTCCATACAATGTACCTCGAACTCCCTGATGTGACCTTCAGGGTTTCCTATCCCATGATATTTGTCAAATTTAGGGATTTTGAATCCTTTTGGGAACAACACCATTGCTAAGCTTCGGTCGAAAGGATAAGGACATAGATTGTTGGGTGTCATTGTTGTTTTTCCTGATTGAAGATCAAGTACTTGCTTTGAGAGTAGTCTTATTTGTTTTATCACATCACCTTGTGGATCAGGAGATGGGGTGAACATGTTTTAAGGTGTTGGGTTGACGGGTGTGATGTTAGTGTGATTTTTTTGCAAGCTTTGTTGAGCAAGTAATTCTTGCGATTTCTATTGAGCCAGCAATGCTTGTTGTTGGTCATGTTGTTGTGCCAATAAGGCTTGTTGTTGGTCATGTTGTTGATGCGCCAACAAAGCTTGTTGTTGGGCTTATTGTTGAGTCACTTGTTGTTGTTCTTGATAGTCTTGCAAGGCTAGTTGATATGCTTCTTGTTGGGTTTCTTGTAATTGTGCCTGGTACTATTCTTGCACTTGCGCTTGATGAGCTTTATATTAGGCTTGGGCTTGGGCATGCGCTTCTTGGACTGCTTGTGCAATTTGAGAATCTTGTGCGGGTTGGGCTCCTTGAGCAGCTTGAGTTTCTTGCACAACTTGGGCAACTTGTGTGACTTGTGTAGCTTGTGCAGCTTGTTGTGCTTGTTGTGCTGCTAATTTTTCTTATGCTTGCTGAGCAACTAGTTGGGAAGCTTGTTGATTTTGGAGTACCTTTTGATAGAAATCTTGTTCAGTATCTTGTAATGTGAAGCTGAATGAATTCGCCATGTTGTGTTTTGGCAGTAGTCATGGTGGATTGGGAATGGTGTTGACCGTTGTGATGAGCGGAACGGTCATTTTGATGATCGGGGTTCGGGTGTTGGATGCTGTGATCGAGATGCTTGGTCCTTGGAAAACCATGCTTTGGGAGATTTGAGGAGTGGTGGATTTATTGATTGTTGGGGTCATTTGGATGGTTTACATCTGTTGTTGCGATATCGATGGCAGGATGGGAGGATTTATGATAGGGGATTCTAATTTGATTGATTGATGGTGGGTAGAGAAGGAAGACCCAACCTAAGGGGTGATGTGGATGTAAGTGGTAGAGGTGGAAATGGTGGAAAGATAGGCAGTTCATTCCCTTGAAGTGATGATGACGAGGGATCAAAGACTCCCCTAGCTCCAAATAAATCACTTTCTCTCTGTGAGGTCATAGGGAGAGGGGTTTGCATGTCGAGTAGACCAACTAGTGTGGCACGAAAGGATGATGAATTGGTATGATTATGAAATGTGAGAGGGACATATGGGTGTAATGGGTTTACTAGGATGGATTGGACCAATATGGTGTTTGCGTCAAACTCTTGACTATTTACAAGGGGATGTTCTTGAAGGGCATGAAGCAATGAGCTTCCCTTGCTAACGATTGGAAAAGTTGGAGCAATGGATGATGTGATCTGTGGGATGCTTTGGCTGATGTTTTGAGATGGAGGCATGGGTGTAATCAAAGGCATGATCCCAAGAGGAATCTCCACAAGGGTGCTTACATCATATTCAAAATGGATTTTAGCCCCTTCTTTTTCTAATTCGAGCATATATTGGGAGGGATACAACCTCATCATGGCATTAATGATTCAATGATTTTTAGGATTTTGGACCATCTCAAGGATTTCATCATGTGTCATCCCTAATATTTTGTTGGTGATGTCTTCCACTTGACCTTCCACTTGAGGATTTTGAGGTATTTGAGGAGGATTGACTGGGAGGTCAATGGTTATCATCGGATTGAATTCTATTTCAGTTTGACTTAGATCACTCGAAGTGGATGTTTCTTTGTTTTGCTCCATGTTTTTCTTGAATTGAGATCGAGTTTGAACCATAAAATAAGGATCAATTTTTCAGGAATGCAAGAGATGAACCTCTAACACCTTAGATTGGTCTAAACTTTAGGCTCAAAGAAGAGAAACCAAGTTTTCTTTAAGGATCAAAAAGGATGGTGATGAGATAAATGGAGGATGGGTGGGTGTGGATTATTGAAGTCTTGAGAAATCTTGGAGGAGATGCTAAACTTTAGGACTTGATTTGATTGGATTTTGATTGATTGATTGATTTGGATAATGAACTTGTAAATTCTAGAAGGTTGTCTTTCCCTCGAGTGAACTCGTACACAAGAGAATAATTTGACTAAGTGTGTCAAGAAGGATTCATCCAGACACCCCTAGTCAAATAAAGTGATTTCGGATAATGAACTCCTAGACCCCAAGATGTTGGATTTTATCAAGAGCTAAAGTTGTTCACAAAGATTGATAATTTGGTCAAACATGTGAAGAAGGAATCTTCCCCACCTATCTCACCAAATAAGATGATTTTTATTTTTCCTAGAAGTTTAGCATAAATGATGTTTTCAAGATTTCCAAGAGTTTATTAGTGAGATGATCTTTGATTTTGATGGTTGAGGAATGGATGAAAATGACTGATTTTGATCCTAGACTTGACCTAGATAAAACTCCTTTTACAAGACCTTAGTTTTGAAGAACATGCAATACTTCCTATGTGAGAAATGCAAACCTTTGGAAGAGACTTGGATTCTATTGGTAATAAAACTCATACAAGTTAGAATTTTTCTTTGAAGCTTCCTTGTAAAAATTATAGACCAACCTTTCTCTAACTTCAAGAAGTCTTTCAAGATGCTACTCACGAGATTTTGGACTAAGACTTTTGAACTTGGGTTTTCGATTTTGATTTTACAAGAAGTCATTTGGAAGAACACATGTGTGGGGTCCAATTGTCTCTTAGATTTTCTTAAGTAATGAGTTCTTTTTACCACAAACAATTCTTTGATTTAAAGTTTCAAACTAGATGTCTAATGACCTAACTTCTTCTCATCCCACAAATTCCATTATGTGGAGAATCAAAGAAATTAAGACAAAATTCTCCTAATATTGACTTTAGTAAAAACAAATGATGATAGAACCCAAGTACTTTGATGCCTCTAAGGATGAAATCCGTAGGGCAAGCAAGAGCACTTGAATTTGTCAAAGGTATTTGCTTCCCTAAAGGGTTTGAAATTTTGAAGATCTTGTGAATGTTTGTTTTCAAATGTTTTCAATCAAAGCAATGTGTTTCTGATTCCAAGAACATAAACAATCCTAGGATGAAAAGACAGTATTTTTTGGGTTCCCACTTGGATAAATCCAGCTGCGCATATTCAATGTGGATGACTAGATGCTTGACAACACAGGCTCCCCCTTACAGTGCACTCGCTTCTCAGGTCAGCCAAGCATCAGTACCCATGAAACTCCCATGGCATACTTTTCATCTCTACAACAAAACCACATGTTATGTGGGGCAGCTTTAAAGGACATGACCTTTTTCACCAACAAATAGAAATAATTTTTGCCTTTTTCTGAACAAGGGGTTTTAATGTGGGCATTCCATTTGTGGGGGACCATCCATGTGGTGAGAGACCATTTCTACCCTTCTCATCAGAATAATCCTTGTGATTCTCAAATTTTCCTTGAGAATCCACACTTATATACTGGTTGGAAGTCGCTTGGCTTTAGCATGCTCTCGGTTAGGTCGTTCCCTGAGGTGATTACTTTTTACCACCAGGTAGGCCCTCTAAGATAAACAAAAGCAATCAAACATATTCGTAACTTGATCAATGTTTGTTGCGAACCAAAGAGAGAGAATGTATGCAATATGCCCCACTCACACTCGCAAGTTTTGTTCAATTTTAAATCCAAATTGAAGTGTGTGGGTAATTACTTATGTAACTTAATGTCACCAAAAAGCCTTTTGATTCTCAAGATCACCATGAGGCACAAGAGAAGTGCATACGTCATTTTAATGATATTACTTTAGGTAAGTAATTACAAAAAAAAGAAGCACTCATTCATTTAAGTCCACAAAGCAATGATTTGATTCTTTTTAGTGCACCAAAATGAAATATGGAATTCTCCTTGTTCAATTGTTAATCCTCCAACCAAATCTAGTGAGTTTGTCTTAAAGTTATTTTTAAGCCCTTTGTAGAAAAAAATGAAAACTTTTGTAGTGTTCTTTTTAGAATACAAAAAGTAAGTTGGTCTAAAATAGAAAACTAAAGCATAGAATGGAAGTTCTAGATTATCACAATAAGCATTAAATAATACATTTGTCCAGTTCAAGTTCAATTGTTCTCAACTCCAACCTTCTCCATTTTTCTTAAGTCTGATATCTAATTTCAATGCCGCATATGTAATCCTATAAACAATACAAAAGTTACCATAAATGAGAAATATGATATTTCAAGGATTAGTGATAACTTAACACAATGAATATAGTTTCAAAACATGATGAATGTATAAACTTGTCAAGCCGAGAAGACAATCTTTGGGAATAAATGTTTTGAAAAAAGAAAAAAACAGTTCATCAGTTACTAAAAAAAAACTTGTTAAACACTTCCCTCCTACACCCATTTTCAACTTGCAAATAATATTCATTCAAATCATATTTTAAGCTTGCTTTATGATTTTCCACCAAACTCCAAAATATAGATTGCTTTCTTCATTAATGTTGCCCCTATTTTTCACATAACTAAATCTCGTGAGAAAGATATTTATTTTGAAAACAAACAAAAGGTAACTAACTTGTCATTCAAATCAAGATCCCATCTATCCGTTCTTGGAGGAATAACTTCGCATCTTAAGCAAGTACCAAATCCTATCCACCTATTCAAATTCACAATATATTCTTCAAACAAATTAGGTACGCTATCTACTCGGTTTTAGATTTTCAATAAATGAAACAGAGATAGTTTGCATCACAAGAAACACCCACCAGCTTACATGAACAATATAAATGCATGAGATAAATGTGCCAACCTGGTGTGTAGGTCATAGCCCTGTCTTATATTTATGATCTTAGTTTTATGTTTGTGTGTTAGCTATGATATGCAATATTTTTGGATAACGACAATGAAAAATTCTAAAGGGTGTCGCTGCCCATACTTTGAGGGATTAATGTGCTCTCTAACAAATAAATATGCACTAAACAAGCCTCAATGCAGCCTTGCATTTTTTATTTTTTTAAATGATGAGATAATGACTGATTTTACTTTTGAATTCCCTCCATTGAGAAATAAACAATTTCAGAGTTCACTTATTTTCCTCTTTCCTAAATTTCCTCCTTTAGATCTGATGCAGTTACTGAAATTAAGACTCTTTTATCTAAGAATACTATTAATAAATTTCAATACAAACCACTAGCTGAAAATCAAACCTTTATGGCAAGGAAACAAGAGCTCCATATCAAGATCCCACATAAGTTTCAAGGGAAACATATTTACTTCTCAAAGCATTTTTTTTTTAATGGAATTCATTCTGCTGTTAGTATATCAGACACTCAAAAATTTCCTATTCATATATTACCAACTCAAGCAACAACAACTCAAAATACAGAAGACGTGACTATAGTGAAGACCTCCCAACATCTTGATGAAGTGGCAGGCAGTAATCAACAACTTTGTTTAGAAGCTGCAATTCAAGAATCCTCCCAATCGAAACAAAGAAAGAATTTCATGATAGAATCAACTGCTCAAGACTTTAATACTCCCATGTGAGCATCTACTCCACCTGGTGACTATATAAATAGGTCTTTGACAAAATAGCAGAGGGATTTAAATTTTGAAAATCTGGTTTTTAAGCTTGGATTCAATAAATGACACAATGGTGATGGATGGAAAGGCTTCTCATGTATCACTTCAAGTTTCAAAAGGTATGCAATACTACTTGTCAGAACACCTGAACGAAATACTAATTGCAAGATATGCGCCAAATGTATCCATTGAAAAGATTTTTTGCAATTTTCAAGTAAAATCTATTGGCAGATAAAAAAAATAGAAAAAAGTGACTAAATGCTTTTTTAAAATATTTCGAGCCAGTGGTGGGGTTAGTGTAAAATAAATTCCACAACCTTTTATGTTCCTTGGTAAATGTATAGGGGCGGGTGTATGGAAAAGTCACATGAACTGTCTGACCGAATGCCTCAGAGAATGCTCCAATTTAATGGGCTGATTAAAGATCTGATTCACTGTAAATGGTCAATATAAGGAGTAAGTGCACCCAAATCCAAAGGTTAATGTGAATAGAAAATGAAGTCTTTATGTCACACATCCCTTACACAAGCGTATTAGTGTGTGCAGAAGCAACAATAACCAATCATAACTAAAAGCTTTAGGATAAGCAAAGAGAGGAATGAGTATATGTTTGTATATCAGAAGCATATACACATCACTATAAAAACCCATATTCCCCATAATTTTTGGACAACTTAGAAAAAAAACATTGAAAATATGCAGATAAGATGTGGGTATGTGCAGGATCATCATGGAAAAAACAGGCCCTTCAGTGGCAAAACATTCAGAAAAATCAGAGTTAGGCAACTTGACATAAAAATTAAAATAAGTTATCTATATTATTTCAAAAATATGTAAGAATAGAATTTCTAGAAAATTAAATGTAGTTTCTAAATTTCTAAGTTTATTTACAAAAAAATAAAATCTATTTGGTGAAAATTTGAAATTTCAATACAATAGTACTTAAATTTCAGGGAAAAATAAGAAGTAGGTGTATGTCTGACCACCCTAACCATATTAAAATGATAATATTTTTTTATAATATTTTAGATATAATTACATGAATCATGTCCCAATGTGATGCATATTTGTTTGTAATTTTTTTCCAAGTAAATAATTAATTATATTTTTTTTTATGACAACTTTTAATAAATATAAAGACTCGTATGTCTGACCACCTTAACTTGGTCAAAACTTCATGAAATTCATTTTTTTATTTTTAATCTTATAGTATGTGAAGCATAGAATGTGATGCATATTTTGGATTCAAAAAATATGATACCATTTGAAAGCTATAGATGTTTTTCAATCAGCCTAAAAATTAGGACTTTAGTCGTAATTCAATATAAAATGAATAATAATTATTTATTAAATTCAAAGTAAAGAATAATTTATATTGGTTGAAAGATGAGAATCTCCTTTAAAAACCCTTTTTGTTTCATAAATTTTGGGTAAAAAAAAGTCGTCAGCCACATACCCATCATATTGCCACTTTTTGGCCCATCATGATCTTGCACATACCCATGTTAAAAACTTGCAACAAGACAAATCTTTATGCTAAAAAAAATTCCACCTAAATTTTTTTCACTGAAAATCAAAGCCCTCCTTCTAGCACCATATGTAAGCTCATAATTTGCACATGTTAAAACTTGGACAAACGTTATCATATATGCCAAATCTTGTGCAGCAAATTACATGCTCCTATGAAATATATAAGCATGGTTAATAATGCTAACAAAATGAAAACTAAAACAACCAAATGACAACATTGGAAAAACACATTCATACGTATTCCATAGTGGATTGGTGCACCCTTGGTATGTAAAGGCGACCTTTCCCAATCCTATATAGCTTAGATGATGATAGTGGAAATGATGATCAACTCCAAAATGCCTATAGTAAAAGTGCTAAAATTGTGGATGATTAAAATGAAGGATAACCTCTTTATTTATAGAAGAATTTGATGAGAGAAGAGGAAAAAGGGATGAATGTGGGATAAAACCCCAACCAATAGGAAGAAGTCGCTTATCATCATGTGAATGGGCCAAGGATGTGCAAGTTTTGATGAATGTGCCCATAAATGCCATTAGTTGAAATTTCAAATTAGTGAAATGACAAAGTGGAAGGAGAGTCAAATGGAGTTATGGCCACTTCGCTCAAGGAAAAAGGACTTATAACATTAAATAAATTCCTTGTTGGAAGGAAATATCTCATTTGGAGAGAGATTTGAAATAGAGGAATATTCCACTTTTATGCCTTATTGAGAGAAAATGAAGATTTAATAAATTACTTAAATTGATTTATTTGTGTAAGTGGAAAAAGCTAGAGGATGGGACATGGATTAGAGTTAGTATTAATTAGGATTTGATTAATTAAGCTGATGTTAGGTGATTGTGACATTTAACTTAAATATTTGGATTTATTTAAATTGAATGAGAAGATAAAGAACATTTAGATATTTAATTAAACATTTGGATTTATTTAATTAAATGGAGGAAATTTAGGAGATTAATTAAATAATTTGATTTATTTAATTAAGGAGATAACCTCAGGAAGTTAATCAAATAAACCTGATTTATTTAATTGATGGGCGAATATGATTTAATTAAATATGAGGAATGCATGATGTCAATTTTGCATGTCTACATGGATATATATAAGAGGTTAGTTTTTATCATTTGTCAATGGGAATATAAGTGTGTGTGTGTGTAGAAGTGTGAGTTTGATCATAAGTGATGCAAAGAGAAAAAAAGAGCAGAATAGGGTAGAGCGAAGTGCAGAGTCGAAAAGCAGATCCAAAATCAGATCTATGAGCTTCACCGGAACTGTTACTTGGCATAAATAGATGCTACTATCTTATTTCACTGTTTAGATGGTTTTAATCTGAATTTTGTAAGGCAGTAAGACTTTCTCCTGAGCAGTGAGCTCTAGGAAGTGTGCCTAAATGCAAGTGCATTCCATTTTATAAAAAAATATTTGAGTACTCAAATTGTGGATTAACCTCCATCGTGGTTTTTACCCTAATAGGGTTTCCACGGAAAAATATGTGTGTCATGGTGTTATGAATTTTTACTTTGAATGCATACATCTTTTCTTTAATACAATGATGAAATGGTTTCAAGTTTTGGATAGATGGAGTTTAAAAATTATTGAACACTGATTCACGCCCCCCCCCCCCTCTTAGTGCTCCCTTGAGTCCAACAATTGGTATTAGAGCTAGTTCCTCTGAAGAATTTTTGCAGCTTGAGGTGGATCTTGGAATGTGATGGAATCTGGTAGTCTTCAACAACAGCTTTTGGTGGCACTTGATGACCTTGATTGGTCTAAAGAAGAAGTTCAAGAATTGAAAGAAAATTTTAGAGATGTTGAGAAATTCATCTAGTCATTGAAGGATCAAATAGTTAAATCTAGTGTGAAGGGGAAAGATCTCTATGATCAAATACAACAGAAGGAGAACAAAGACATGGATGATGCTCACTTGAATCAAACCTTGAAGGAGATAACTGAAGAATGTGAAAAGCTTACTAGAGATAATACAAACCTAAAACATGAGATGGAATCTATGATGATGATGATGACTAAAGAGATAGAAGAAAGGAAGAAAAGCAAGGAAAATTTTGCTTAGACCCTGAAAGAGAAATATGATGAATGCAAAAGAATAAATGGAGAATTCACTCAGTTGGAAAGTGAATTACAAAGAACTAGAAACAATGAAGAAGAAATTGGTAAGCAAATTACTACTCTTAGGAATGATCTTATCATTGCAAATGAGTACAAAGAAAAGTTTAAGATTATCTCAGTAAAGCTTGATGAGCTGACTCAGGGACAAAAGAGCGTAAATGATAAGAGAGGTCTTGGATATGAAAAGGGAGAAAGTTCCAGATCAGGGCAAAAGAATTTTAGACAGAATAGAAATGAAAGGAATCAGGTAAGGCAACCTAATGCATAAAAGTTTAATGGGTATTTTTTTTCCTGTACTAAGTTCGATCATATAGTTGCTCAATGTACAAATAATTTGAGGTCAAAGGTTTCATCATTTTGTGGTCAGTGTTTCAATTGAAAAAAGTATGGTCATAAATCAATTGAATGTTGAAACATGTCAAGTCACTCTATTGATAGAAGAAATGTTGAATGCTATACATGTGGGAAATTTGTGAATATTGCTAATCAATGTAGATCTTAAATAATTCATTGGAATGATTGGTCAAGACAAGGAAATATTGTGTGTTATAACTGCAACAACTATGGTCATATTGCAAGATTTTGTAGAAACAAAAATGTAGACAAAAGAGGTTCGGTATACAAAGACAAAAATATAGAGAAAAATGATAAAGGGAAAGAAAAGGTAACTACGAATGAAATCAGAGATCAGATGAAGAAGACATGGGTAAGGAAAAATGATGAACTGATGCTGGAAATAGTTTTATACCACAACTTGCTTCCAGTAATTCTTCTAGTAATTGATTTCAGGCCACTGGCCTAGGGGAGTTTTTTTTTAAGAAAATATTTCCTCCCTTGTCTTGGATGATACTAGAATGCAAAGAATATTCAAGAAGGTATACTTATGGTGTACAAAATTTTTGGATAACTTTAGCAAAAAGAAGTCAAACAATTCATAGGTCCGCAGAAGATTTTTTTGTCACCACTTGGGAAAATAGAGTCTTTGAAAAACTTAGGGAAAATGCATTTATTTACTATGTGCGAGCTATAAAAGTCAACTCAGAGCCATCATTTGTCACTTTGCATCAAAGAAGAGAAGAAGGAGAGCACTTGATTGGTGGATTATGAAGCAGTAAAATTGATTTCGTCAGAAAATTTTGAAATCTATCAGGTATTTCAAATCATTCTCGAATTCTTCATACAATTTAGCGTGTGATTGCAAACCCTAAACGAAAAGGGAAAAATGGAAAAAATCAAAGGCTTGATCACTCTAGACAAATATAATAGTGGAAAGATTAGGTCTATGGGGAATTTTTTTCTGCCTAATGAATTAAAACAATTGAGTGAAGCCAAGCATGGAAATTTGGATATGTGGAGTGATTTTCCATACTTTGAGAATGCGGAATTCATGAAATTCATATTAAGTAGGTTACATGGTGATGTTTTGAACTTGGAAAAACCTTAAATCATTTCAAAAGAGGTAATTGAGAACTTAACTGGTCTTTGCAAAATCAGAGATGTTCCTAGGAAGAAATCAATCTAGAACAAAGAGGTTGAAACCCTAACTGGAATAATTGGAGATCAGAGAGCTCTGATGATTGCAACAATCAAGAATCGTGTTATGGAGTGCATTGCACACAGTATAACTTATAAAATCTTCTACATAAATCGAGAAGGAGCTACATCGGCTGACGCAGTATACATTGCTCACAAAATGATAATTGAAGGTTAGGAATTTGACCTATGCGGGTTGTTAAAGGATCAGGTCATGGAGAATGTTCAATTGACAAAGGAATTAGGTTATCCATCTAGTTTTGGCACTTTAATTATATGTCTGGTAATGTATTTTTTCAATCGGTTGCCAAAAATTGATAATGTATTATGGAAATTAGACAAACCGGTATGAAATCAGATATACTCTTATTCTAAGAGCATAACTAACTAGGAATTTGGAATTTAAAAATTTCTTTAAGAATGTGCTTGAAAAGTGTGGATCAATCAATATTTCCCCTCCCATAACAACAATGGAAGTTGGTTCCTCTTCCGGTAGCACTAATAGAGGATAGAAAAGAGGACAAGAAATTAATAAATACAACCCTTCGAAAAGAAAAAAATCCAAGATTGAGGGAAAAGGAAAAGAAAACTAAATTATGGACATTCCAGATGAATAATCTGATGAAGAACCTAAGAATCCACTTGTAATTGAATCCGGTCTTGAAAATGCTAGTGAGGAAGAAGAAGATCTAAAAAAATAAAAGCTACGACAATTTATTCAAGATGTAGGTGGCATGCATAAAGTTGAAAGGTTATGGTCAGTCAAACCATCATACGATCAAGACTTGATTCTAGAAGTTCTAAATTATCATATTGAGCACTGTAAGATAATATTGGAAAGTTTGAAGGACATTCTACCTAAAGAGATGATTGAGTGCAACAAAGAATCAATGAGCTCTAAGTTTAAAAGCAAAGAAGAAGGTGAAGTTGTCTCACCTGAAGGAATAACTCACACAATCCCTTTCCAAGCTGAAGAAGAAAATGAATGAGTTGAGGCAATGCATTAACTTAGCCATAGGCATCTACAACTATTGCATCTATTGGCCCCATGTAGTCAACAATTACAAAGAGAAGTTGGATCAGATTGAAACATAATTGATTAACATTGGAAAAATCGTTGACATATCTCAGGATCCGAATGGCATCATCAGGAAAAGAATCTGGGAGCTACATTCAAAACAAACAAACAAAAAAACTCTCCATGAATGTTCTTGTCGATACTTTTTGGAAGGTAAATAATTTAATTGAATGTAGGTTGGAGCAGATGGTGGAAATTCTGAAGAATGGTGAGAAACTAGAAGAAAGAATTACAATTCTTGAATCTCTCATTGAGATTATTAACAAGACTTCCAAGAACAATAGCTTGATCATTATTATTGGAATTAAAATAGATGGTTGGAAGAGGTTCCTTTCGGAAGTGAAGAAAAACCGTAAGATAATCTTCTAAAAGATAGCAGTAAATTGTCTTCAATTTTTTTCAATTTTGATCAAAGGAGGAGAATTGTAAGCATATATGTGTTAAATTTTTTTGAAGCCTTGAGAATTTTGAACACATGCTTTGTCTTCTTTTGTCTTTTTGGCATATGGCATCCCTGCTTTGTCATTGATTTCAAAGGGGGAGAGAATGCAGTGAAAAATATCCCATAGAGGGAGGAAAGAAAGCAGTATAAGAGGAGAGAATGCCTTATAAATATTAGGGGAGAAAGTGCAGTAAAAAATTTGGGAGTGTACCTAAAATGATTCCAGCACTTAGTCATTTTTCACTAAGTGTTGCCATCAAATATGAAAAAGGGGGATATTTTTGGCATATGGTTGGGGATATTGGCTTGTAAGTTTTGTCATTGATGGCAACCCAAGTCATGCAACTTAAGTGTAATTTTGGTTCCTACTGGTAGAACAAAATAAAGAACAAGGCATCCGATTAAAGGCATAAAAGTTGATCTAAACACCTTACCGAACATATATTTTGGGTTTTGTATCTCTGAGGAAGGTCTCTTGATGTTTTTAGTATCTTGGTTTTGATGCACACTCATTGGTACGTGATCTAGAAGATACAGTGAACTAATTTGTTGATTATCTATGCTAGAAGGTCAACTTGACAAGGATAGAAATTGCGGATGTATAAGATGTAATTAATCATAAGTATTCATGCTCAATTAAGTGTTATTTGGGTCGTCTCTTTGTCTTAACCGACTTTCGAGGATGCACATAAATATTTTGTGGTGGATCTGGCTGACAAGTTAAAAGTAACTTAATATTTTATAAAGCTGACTGATGGATGAGTGAATCTTTGATTGTGGATATATATAAGAGGTTTTTTTTTATCATTTGCAAATGGGAATATAATTTTGTGTGTGTAGAAGTTTGAATTGTGAGATCCAACAATGCAGTAGTGTGAATTTGATCATAAGTGATGTGAAGAGAAGAAAATAGTAGAATAGGGTAGAACAAAGTGGAAAGTCATAAAGCAGATCCAGAATCACATCTATGAGCTTCACGAGAACTATTACCTAGCATAAATAGATGCTACTATCTCAATTCACCCTTCAAATGGTTTTAATTTGAATTTTGTAAGACAGTAAGCATTTCTCTTGAGCAGTGAGCTCTAGGCAGTGTGCCTGAATGCAAGTGCATTCCCTTTTATAAACAATTATATTTGAGTACTCAAATTGTGGATTAACCTCCACTGCGATTTTTCTCCTAATAGGGTTTCCACACAAAAATTTGTGTGTCATGGTGTTATGAATTTTTATTTTGAATGCATGCATCTTTTCTTTAATGCAATGATGAAATGGTTTCAATATTTGGATAGATGGAGTTTAAAAATTGTTGAACACTGATTCAGCCCCCCCCCCCCCGCACTCTCAGTGTTCCGTTGAGTCTAACAATATTAATTTAAATGGACTTAATTGTGACTTATTTGTGTTGTTGTAAGGTGTCCCTTTACACTTTCACACTCACCTAAGGATTTACTATTTAATTGAGGAAAATTATTCCTTAATTGGCCCCTTTAGTTCAAATCCAACCCTAATTAATTACAATTTTTGAAGGGTAAAACCCAACATTCATTAATTCCATAAAATAACACTTAACATGGGAGAATGTGTCCTAGGTAAGTGATTTCAATGATTTCAAATTTATATTCACATGTCACATTGTGTTATTTTATGTTCAAAAATTAATGTTAACATATGTATAAATAAGAGGTCATTTAACTATGTTTTATCCTAAGACTTAAGAAATCTAACAATTTTATGAGCAAGTGTTATCTAAGAAATTTTATGAGTTAAAAAAAAATTCAAGAGCATTTTCAAGGCATTCAAGAAAAGATATATTGAAGAATTATTGTGGCATTCAAGATCCTATTATCATGTCAAAGTCTTATTGCATCATGCATGTTATTCAAGCTAATATGTTGATGTAGTGTTCAAGATCCATTCAAGCATTCAAAGGCATTATTTCAAATCAAGTTTGAAGATCAAAATCATCTTAAGGTTTAATTACAAAATGGGGTTTTCCTTAGTGTTCAAGATCCATTCAAGCATTCAAAGGCATTATTTCAAATCAAGTTTGAAGATCAAAATCATCTTAAGGTTTAATTACAAAATGGGGTTTGACCAAGGAAAACCCCCATTCACCAACAACACAACATTTTTCCCTCTTGATGTGTGTTTGCAGGTTTTAGGTGGAAGATCTCTTGAAGATAAAAATTGCAAACCTTTCAAAGTTGCATTTGTTGTCACCATTTTTGCAATTTCATTGAAACTAGCCTACAAGATTTATTTTTGACTATCTGACTATAAAATTTGGGAATCTATGAGTGCAAACACAGGAGAATATAACCTAGAAACCATTTTTAGAGAGACCTAGTTAGGACCTATTTGCTATAGAGTAAATGAGTCCTTAGTTAGATTTGAGAAATAACTTTTGGTAACTGGCACATATCATTTTCCCATTCTCAAATCTATATTTTAGTTTCTAGTTCCATCAGAATTGACCTTAATCTATTAGATGCACTTTGTAGCTTGCATTTTGGAGTTTCTTTGCTATTTTTCATCTTTCTCTGCAAAGTGTTGTTTAATCAGGACCCTCATCCTTGCATAAAAGGGAAATTTTCAGATTCACACATTGACTTGACTTGCCTTAAGGTTGACAGTCATTTCATTTTTTGGATCTCATTTCCTAAATGAAATTAGAGAAATCAGTCCCTCACCCCACACATTTCCATCAATCCATATTTTGGGGTCACATCCCCAACCTATTTTTCTATGTTTCATTTTGGTGAACCCGACCTTTTGAGCATGGTAATTTTATGATTTTGGAGTCCATTTGCACCCTAGATTTAGATCTTGCATTCATTTTCATTTCATTGCATTAAATTGAGTCTCATTTAGGGTTGTTAACTTGCATTAACTTTGCATTTCATTTAGGGTTTTAGAATTGCATTTTTAATTTCAACACAATGAAATTATGATTGGTTTGAAATTATATGTTGAAGACTTTGAATACTAAGAATAAATAGTATAATAATATTTTAATTTCAACACAATGAATTTTTTGATGTTGATGTTTAATATTATCATTACTTGATTATGTTGTATTATTATGGAGTAGTATTATATATGGTATCAAAGCTCTGGGTAAACAATAGGCCTTGAGTCTACTGTTCTTTTAACTTTATTTTTTTACTCTCTAGAGATAGTTATATCCTAAGAGATAGACAAATATGGATCAAGAATAGTTATAATCAATCTAGTCCTATAAATGATAATAAATAATAGTATAAATTGAATCACAACTTGACTCTATTAGCTAATACTCAAGCTAAGATGGATTTCCTAGGTCAAAAAGTCATAATAAATTATTTTGTAACCAATCAAAATGTAAATCAAGAAAATCCTATAAATAAAAAAATTAATGATGAATGGTCCTTGATGAGGAAGAAGAGAATATTAATAATGTGTGCTAAGATAGAAACTAAACTAGAAAAAAAATGAAGAAGGTGGCACCTCCTAAATTTGATGGCAAAAATTATAGGATGGTGTAGAAGGTTGTATTATGGAAATGGAGAAATATTAAGAGCTCGAGAATCTCTCAAATGAAACCAAAGTGATTTGGGACACTTTATAATTAATATGAGAGAAAACCACTTAGTGGGAGAATGAGAGATTTGGGAAATAATTAACAACTAAAAACCTTACTTGGGATCTACTTTTTTTCTTGTTTAGGAAGTGACAACTTCCTTAAATATATGCAGATATAAAATTGGTAGAGTTTCAAAGTCTAAAAAATGGAGATGAACATTACACAAATTTGGAGAATTTGAAGTTTACACAAATTTTGAAATATATGCCTCAATATTAGTAGGATGAGAAATTTAGGGTTCAAAAATTTATATTGGGATTCAGGCCTTAGATTGGTTTTGAAGTGGATATTCATAATCTATAAAAAATTGATGATGCATTTGAAAAGGAAATAAAACATGAGAAAAAGATTCATAGTCTTCCATAAATTAGAAGGAAAATAATAAGAAAATTTTATGTAATTAGACTTCTATAAACCCTTTCAAAAAAATATTCTAAAAGGGAAACCAAGCTAGTGACAAAAAATTCAAGAAAAATAAGTCTCAACGAAGGTAGAAATACTAATAAGATTAACAAAGGAAAATTACCTTGGTGAAAAGGATGAAAGAATGGATGTTATGTTTATGGAAGAGATAATTATACCAATGAGTATTAACAAAGGGTAGCTAGAAGAAAATAGAAGAATGAGCAACAATCAATTTAGCATCACATTAATGTAATGGTGAATAATAGGTAGGTAGATTTTAAAGAAACTCTTATAAAGTTGACATTGAAAATTTTAGATTACCTAGCTAATGTTCTAATAGATACCAAAGCAAAAAAATGTTTTATAGATCCTAGAATAGTTGATAATTTTCATAGAAGAGCTAGATTTACAGAAAATTATTAGATGGTGCAATATGAAAAATGGGTAGAGAGGAAGGTAGATCATTAATATAGCCTTCAATGATTTAGAACTTCCAAGCTTCACAACTCAATTTAACTTATATGTGGCCCATATAGGATCCTACAATGTAATATTTGGTAATAAGTAGTTAGATCAACTTAAGGCCGTAGTATTTACTATATAGAGAAAATATTGATCTATTTGGATGACTATAGAAATCGAACTAAGATTTGTGGTGTTTAGAAACCCATAATTCTTAGGAATATATTATCATGTAAGTGAAAAAGGTATAAAGGAAAAGATGCACTTTGTATTGAATTCATACCAATGACCTTGGCACCATCAATTGATGATTATCATATTCTTCAATAAATCAGAGATGTATTTCTGAAAGAAATACCACTATTTAGAGGAAAATAATACTTGGGAGGATGGTATAGAGATGCAACAATTATTTCCTCATATATTTTAGTAAATTTTGGGTTCATAATTTTAGTCACTAGGATGATGACTCTTCCTACAAGGAAGAGATGTAACATCCTTATTCATGTGAAACTGTAGATGTTTTTTCTGGATTTTGCTCAACAAACAAACAAACATTAGTAGTGTTGGTTAAATCAAGCAAACCAAAAAGAGCATCCATATGAAATATTTGATCAATTCCTAGGCCAACAAGATAAATGAGAACAAAAAAAACTAAGTAAAAGCATAAGCAAGATAAAATTGTATTCCATAGCGGGAGTGGTGCTCCTCATGATGTGGAAAGAAATCCCTTTCCCACCCCCTCATAAGCAAGAATGCCAAGATGATGATGCTGAAAATGCAAGAGATTATGCATCAAGCTATGTTGTGTGTTGTTTCAACTTGTGGAGTTGTGTTGTAGAAATGCTTTGCATTTATAGATTTAAGGTTGAAAAATTGAAGGATTTGGATGAATGTGGGATCATTCATAAGCCAATGACAAGATGCCACTTGTCAAGATGTGAGAGGATGAGGGTTGTGCACATTTTGGTCAATGTGTCAATTTAAAATTTGAATTTGATGAAGTGACATGTTTAGGGGGGATGAAAGATGAATTAAATGCCAAGTTTGACTAGTGTAAGAGACATGTATGTAAGAGCTCTTAAATTCTTTGTTGGATGGACAAGTCATGTGGGAGGGAAAATTCAAATTGGGAGAATATTCCCTCAAAGATGCCAAGTTGGAGGAAATTAGAAGATTTAATAAATCAAAGAAATGATTTATTGGTGCAAGTGGGTGGGTTAGATAAGAGTTTAGATTTGACTCAAGTTGAGTCAAAAGCTAGAGAATGGGTGATTATGATTAGAGGTTAATTAATTCAGATTAATTAACTTGGAGGATTTTAGAGGTTTTGATATTTGATTTAAATCATTTTGATTTATTGAATCAAATAAGAAGAACTTCAGGACTTAATTAAATAATTTGATTCATTTAATTAAGTACGATAAAGCTAGGGAATTAATCAATAAATTGTTTTAACTCATTAATAGAAGAATTGGATGTTAATTAGAGTGGATGCCTATTCTAAGTGTCTACATTTTTTCTCTCTTTGAAGTAATGTACTTGTTGTATTGGTTCAAAGAATGATGTCGCTGACATCAAAATTTAAAAAAAATCTGATTTTTTCAGATGCCCTAGTGGAAAGTACATTAGTACATTGCCCCCTCATGAGATCTAACGAGAAATTCAAATTGAGGTTGATCTCGTTACAAAGATATTCAAAATGGATGTATGGATGGTTAGACTAACAGATCTATTTGATAATGATGATGTAAATGATATGTTTTTAAGATTCTTAGAATAATAAATCTATATTATCCTAAACAACTTAAATGATTATGCAATGCATGTGAGATGGATGAGATGGATGATGTTGTCCTATGATGATATGACGTGATTATGTAGAATGAGAGTGTGGATGCAAGATGGATGCATTATGTTAGTGTGAAAGAGGAGAGAAGAATGAGAGGGATCAACCCTTGAATCCAAGAAGATGCAAAAGTCCAAAAATTCCACTTTATTAGAGATGATGATGAGAGATGGATGATGTATTTCTTATCCAAGGATGGGAGAGATAAAGAGCATAACTTTACTTATGTTTGATAACACACATAGGTGCAATGCATCAAGATATAAAGAACTAGGATGGTATTGCACCTAGTGTGATGAACTTTGACCCGAAAATCACATAGGAGTGCTCTTATTCACACCTGACATACAGAAAGCTTGCTAGGATGGACCTAATAAAGCAAGTATTCACCAAGTTATATTATAAGAACGTCCAAAAAGAACAACAGATAAAAAGATAATGATCATTGCCCCATTCCTTTATCTCTAAATATTTTTGTTTAGACATCATCGAGAGGTCCTTGGAATAAGCACAAAATAAGATAAGTCTAAAAGACCAAGATAAAGTAAACAAACAAGCTAATGTTCTCCGTACTGCTAGCCAAAGCTAAACTAAGGTGATACCTAATGCCGATGTCCATCGCAGGAAGGCCGCATTCCTAGGACATGTTGTGATTAGGGTTTTGATGAGATTGATTGGATGATAAGGTATTGATACTCCAAGTTGACCAACTTGTTGACTTACAGATCTAGACTAGAGACTTTTGATGATTAGGTTCACACTTTTGGACTTGCTAAACTTGCTTCTGATTTCCTTACCAAAGGCTGAAGGCAACAATTGATTTATTATGAATGGTGATTATTGTAGGTGAAAGCGATATGAGACAGGTGCACCATTTTGGGTTTTTTAAAATATTTGGATGTTTTTGATGTTTTAAAAATGTTTTGAGGGTGTTTCTGGGATTTTGATCATTTTCAATGTTTTTGGTATTTCTGAGATTTATGACAAAGAGACTAACTTAAAGACCTATCCTAGGGGTCTCGGGAGCTGATCCATAGATTAGCCTTGCCTATGTTATACACGTAGAGACCACGTAGTTTGAATGACGACAAACTTGACTCAAAGATGAGATAGATGGGCAAATAGATTGCCATTTCTATTGCGACGAACACCTAAAGGACTGACCTAAAATGTCTTGAGGGATGATCATAAATCAACCTTGCCTACGTTCAAGCTCAAAGAATACATAGTTCGACTAACAACAGACTTTATCCAATGATAAGATAGATGGGAAAATGGATTTCCATTGCGATGGATGCCTAATGGACTGACCTAGGGTGTCTCGGGGTATGATCACAAATCAACCTTGCCTATGTTCAAGCTCAAAGATGATGTAGTTTGGTTGACATGTTTTGGATTTTGAATGATTTGAATGATTTGGATATAGATATGTGATGATATTAGTGCTCTATTTTAAGATCTTGTTTGAAATCAAGCTAGGTTGATTGATCAGATTGATGGATTTATGATGATAAAATTGTTGAGGATACACAACAATGCAAGGATAGTGTTAAGGAACACAAGGATTTCAAGATTGATGATGATAACATTGTTGAAGATATACAACAATGCAAGGATAGTGTTAAGAAACTCAAGGATTGGGAAGGATATCCCGAAATGATGATGGATTGGATTTGTTTGATCAGGATTGATGAAGCTTGATTTGGAGCAAAATTATTTTGATGATTTGATGTGCTACTGATGTGCACATTAGATACGACTAATATGAATTGTTTAGATTGATGTTTGATGAAAGATAAATCTTGATAAGGAACGTCTTCCTTTCAAAATATGCCATGGGCTAGTGATTTGGATCTTTGGGTCACAAATGCTTTGACCAATTTGATTTTACGTCTGCCAATGTTCAAATCACCACATACGTTGGAGGATATAGATCAAGATTTATTCCCAAAGCAAGATGCAAATATCTGCCCCTAGTGTCTAGCAATGTTTGAAAGTCCATGGGTAGATTCTTGGACGAATGGATATGAATTATCTTGTGATAAGATAAGGGTGTTCAAATAGAGGATTCTCATTTGGATAATGCTTCAAGGCTCAGATAATGTTGGGTAGGATGGGATCAGTGAAAATGACCCATGTCAAGCTATTTTCCATAAGCAAGTGTAAAGTGTGCACCAAACCTTCATCAATATCAAGATAAGGTAGATAGATGGTAATGGGTTGGATAAACGGTTGATGGATGAATAGTTGAATGGCTAGAATGTTGGATTTATTATGGATGTGATAAGATGCTTTCTCCTGAAATGGCACACATAGATGCTCAATTTGTTTTCTAGGTTTTCATCATGGTAATTGTCCAAAGTGCCACCGAAGTGGTTTTCACCAGAGGACAATTTTTTATCTTTACTATTTACAATCCTTTTTCTTATTTTTTTGGATTTTTTATTTTTTAATTTTTTTGTATTTTTCTGAAATATTTTAAGCTCATGTTGAATCACCTGGTACTTCTGATGTTGATTTTTATGTCATAATGTGCCACTGATATCCTTCTTGAATACTTTTCTTTTCCAAGATACATGCACTTGAAAGCAACTTTCGAGATTTTTGATCTACTTTGTTGATACCGCAGTTAACTTCAAGTCTTTGTGCGCACATCACGATAGAGTGCCTTTTGAATCCTTATGATGAAGGGTCATTTCTAGCACATGGTCAATGTGATAATTGGATATCATGCAAGGAGGCATGGATGGTGGAGCATATTTAGGAATAAAAGATGGATTGGTTGATAGTTTGGAACCTTTGACTGTCCAAACTTGGGAAGATGAGCAATGATGGGTGGATACAAAAGTGTGTGTAGATTTAGGACCAACAACTTGAAATACTTTATACATTTATTGACAAGTCTTATTTTTCCTTTGTGGACATCTTGGATGGATACTTTTCCCTTTTTTAATTTTCCCCATAGTTTCTTTGACTAATGGAGTTTGATAGGGATAATCTTTCTTTGTATTTTTTGGTATCCACTTGTATTTGATTTGTCCGATATGATTCTTAGCTTCTTTTACTTTGATAATATTCTTTGTGCTTTGGTACAAATCTTTCTTTTGATGTTGGTCCCAATTCATGGATGGGGTGATGGTTGGATGAAGATTCATGATGTGGCAGGTTGTAGTATTGGCATTGGTTTCATCATAAGGATTCTTCATGCTCCCTATGTTGACGTTTGCTTGTGACAAAGTTGCCCCTAGTTTTGTGGAAGTATCACTAATATATTTATATCCCTTGATTGTTGAATACCCAAGACCTTGATACTTAGAATTTCCAATAATCTACACTGGTTCTAGGATACCTTGTTCATGTAGGCCTAATCCTCTGCCTTGATAATTCATCTGTTGAAAAAATTATTTGCGATAGGATATGATTTACCTTGAAAAAAAGGTGCTAATCCTTCTCTTCTCTATGGTGGATCTTCAAAAGTGAAAGCTTCCTTATTGATGAGATATCTTGCCCTAAGAAAGGTAAGTGATCCAAGTTTATAAGTGATAGGATCCTCCATATGTGGGATAAATTCCTGATTGATATCTTTGGCTTGATCTTGTGAGATATCAAATTATAATGCTCCTTCATGTGATGTTAAAGATTCACTGTAAAATTCTTCCTCATGATTCATTCTTCATATGCTTTCATGTGATGTTTTTGATTCACAACTTCTGTAGAAGCCTTCTTTATGATCTATTTCTGCTAGGTGTCTAGGTTTTTCTACATCTTGGTCTTGTGCACAAGTGTTAAGAGTAGGAGACTCTTATTCTTGTGTAATGATGTCAAGAGTATGAGACTCTTGTTTTGAATGAATATCATCTACGTGTCCATCCAAAGAAATCATCTCGTGGGTAGATGGAGGAATATGTGCTATATGGATATGATCATCATTTATGACATCTTGTATAGATAGGAGAGTGCCCATTAGATCATTGTAGTATCTTGGAGATAGAAATTCTTGATCTTGATTAATTTTGGCATTGCTTTCAACATTTTTTGGATCAAGTTCTTGACATGGGTCAATTTCAAAGGATGGATTTCTTACAAAGGGTTCTTGGACATTGTTATTTGGAATGGGAAGTGGATCAATATCCTATTGATCTTTGAGGATTCCTTCATAGTAGTCATGAGGTTGAGGGATGTCAGTATGTCTTGGGAAAGACCATTGCTAGACCTTGGTGGTAGATGTTGATCATGCTTCGAAATAAATTCTTTAGATATATCCTCTAACTCATAAGGCGATGTAGAGACATTTTCAATATGATCATTGGTCGATGGATCATGGATTATGTCAATAGGATCAAATAATGTTAACACATCTTGAAATAGATCACTAAAAAGTGGCTCTTGATGAATGTTTATTTGATCATTGGATGGCGTAGACATATCTTCACAGTGCTCATTTATGGATTGGTTTTGATCATTGTCTACAACAGTTATGGTTGAGAGATTGTCAATGTTTTCAACCATACGATCAAATGATGTTAACATTTCTTGGATTGGATCATTGTTGGGCATTGTTGGTGAGTTTTGATCATGATTCAAAAGTGGCTCTTGGTGTGTGTTTATTTGATCATTGGTTAAGGTGGAAACATATTCAATGTGCTCATTGATGGATAGATCTTGATCATTTTTTTCAAAAATTATGGTGGGGAGGTTTTTAATGCTATCGCTCATGGTTGAACTCTGATTATTGTCCCCAATAGCTTTTATCTTTTGATCAATCAAATCTTGGATGAGATTTTTGAGTCGAATACAATATGATGTTGTGTATCCCTTTGTTTTGTGAAAATCACAAAAGTGCTTCTCATTGTACCCTGGTAGTTTCACCATGGGCTCTTGATAATTTGCATAAATGGGGATTTTAATGAGATTTTCTTGTATCAACCATTGCATGACCGATTCGATTGGTTCCACAAGTGGTGTGTATTTTTGTTTGTTACCTTGTGATATTTTCACTTTAAATTGACCTTGTGGAAATTGATTTTGGAGATGTGGTGATTGAGTTTTTTGTTGAAGTCATTGATCCTGATATCCAATTTCTTGAGATTGGTGATATTGTTCCTGATGTGGTTGTGGAGATAGATCAATTCTTTGATGAATTTGAACAACATTTGTATGATTCATAAACATATCTATCCCAAAGTTTAACAAGTGTGAATTTGAAATGCTCATATTTGGTAAGATAGGATTTGGTGGGATAATGTTGTTTGGAAAGCTCATGCATTGAGTGTTTGGTTGATAGATTTGTAGTTTTGGACTTGGATTTAAATCTACCATCGGGAAAGGTGTTCCAAACTTTAGATTGGGCATAATCATATTCATTGTACTATTGAGGTTCGGAGGAGATAATGATGTCATGCATAAATGTGTGTTTCGATAATCAATTGGCATTGTGAGACTTGGATATTTTGGTTGACTCGAATTACTCATGATGTATGAGTCGAGTTTAAACTCCATATTTTTCTTGTGTTTTGACCTTGTTGACCTCTGAGGGGTTTAGGACCAATGATGAGATGAAGGATGAAAGTGGTGAATGATATGGGTGTTTAAAATTTTAGGAACTTTGGATCAATGCTAGACTTTAGGACTTGATTTGATTTGATTTTGATTGAGGATAGTTTGACTAAGTGTGTTAAGTCAAACAAGGTGATTAATGCACTTGTAAACTCTAGGAAGTTGTATTATCCTAGAGTAAACTCGTACATAAGATAATTTGACTAAGTGTGTTAAGTCAAACAAAGTGATTTTGATCATCCAAAAGTGTAGCATAAATGGTGTTTTCAAAGTTTCCAAGAGTTTGTTAATGAGATGATATTTGATTGATGTTCGAGATGGGTGAAGGATTTGACTTGATCTTAGATGAACTTAAGAGGACTTGTTGACTAGACCAAGATATTGAAGAACATGCTTTTCCCTAAGAGTAATTCAACCAAAAGACCAATGTTTGCATGAAAACCATATGACCCAAAAGAGAACAAGCACATGTTTGGTTCAATTGTCTATTATCTTGCTTAGATTCGATTATTTTTGACACAAGCACTTTCTTGATTATGTTTTTCAAACTGAATGTCCAATGTCCTAATTTTCTTTCATCCCACAAAGTGCATTATGTGGAAATCAAGGAAATCAAGGCCAAAGTTACCTATTGTTGACTTTAGTAAGAAAATTGAGATGAAATCCAAATTCTTAGAAGCCTCTAAGGATGAAATCCCTAGGGCAAGCATGAGCACTTGAATTTGTCAAAGGTATTTGCTTCCCTAAAGGCTTTGTAATTTTGAAGATCTTGTGAATGTTTGTTTTCAAATGTTTTCGATCAAAGAAATATGTTTTTGATTCCAAGAACATGTATAATCCTAGGATGAAGAGTTAATATTTGTTGGGATCCCACTTGGATAAATCCAACTGCATATATTCAGTGTGGATGATTAGATGCTTGACCACACAGGCCCCCCCTTATAGTCCACTCGCTTCTCAGGTCAACCAAGCATCAGTAACCATGAATATCCCATGGCATACTTTTCATCTCTATAATAAAACCGCATGTTATGTGGGGTGGCTTCAAAGGACATGACCTTTTGCACCAAAAAATAGATTAGGATTTTGGCCTTTGCTAAACAAGGGGTTTTAATTCAAACTTTTCATTCATGGAGATTGAACCATGCAGCAAGAGACCATTTCTTTTCTTCTCGTCGGGACCAACCGTGTGATACTGGCCTTTGTTCCAGTACCCACTTTTATATCCCAACTAGAAATACACTTGGCTTTAGTGTGTTACCGGTTAGGTTGTTCTCTTGGGTGAGTAATTTTTCCCACAAGGTAGGCCCTTTAAGATAAACAAAAGCGAGAAAACATATTCACAATTCGATCAACCTTCATTTAGAAACAAAGGGAGAACACACACTATAAGATTACTCACACTCACAAGATGTTTTGATCAATTTTAATCCCCAAAATAAAATGTGGAGGTAATTACTTTACCCAACTTAAGATCACCAAAATACCTTTTCATTCTCAAGATCACTGTGAGGTGAGAGAGAGGTGCATACGTCCTTTTGATGATATTACTTTGAGTAAGCAATTACAAAACAAAGAAACACATGTTCATTTTAAGTCCATAAAGCAATGATTTTGATTTATTTTAAAGCAAAAAAACAAGATGTAAAAGTTGCCTTGTTCAATTTTGTAGCCTCAAACCAAGTCTAGTAAATTTGTCCTAAGATTCATTTTATGCCTTTTGTAGAAAAGATTGAAATGTTCTTTTTAAAGCCCCAAAAAAGATGTGAGTTAACCTAAAACAAAAAACTAAAGAATGAAATGGAAGCCCTAAGAATTTAAAAATGCTTTGTGAACTTCAAAATTTAATGCTTCAATCCTCTTTAACTCCAAGATTCTATTTGTGTTCTTTGATTTCAAAATAAGATCAAAAACTGCAATTGTTTCTCGATGCCAACCTCTGTTATGCAAAATCTCTGCACCCTAATTTGAATAAAGGTCGTATAATCATTAGCGTGGAGTAATTGATGAGCGGGTGAAAGATAGTGAACAAATACCACCAATAAATTCGATAGGACAAGCACTAGAGCAAAAACAATATTAATGATAGAAAAAACTTTGTTCACCACTCTGCGCAACGAGTCATTAATGAGAGCAACATAATTAAATACAGAGAAGGGCAATATTGATAAAAAAACAACCATATTAATGAGAAAGATAGTGATATTGTTGAGAAAAATAGAGATATTAATGAAAGAGCATTGAAATCATTAGTGTAGAAGACTATCAGACAAAGCGATGGCTCCCTCACTTATTAGTAATAGGCTAGCATGTTACTTTCAACACTGTCAATAGTCATTTCACACTTTAATCTGATTGTTGCAGTTAGTTGTTCTTCACCGTACTCACAAAACTTGAAGCTACTCTTGTTGCTGAATTTGTACGTACCTCAACCTTTCTCTTTTGAATCCTTTGTTGGAGACACGACAGGGGCTATGTGAATCCGCTTTAACCGCTAGCAACACTAGTTTTTCTTTTTTTGCTTGTGTGTGACTTACCTATGCCCGAATTCGTATGCTCCTAAATTCGTGTCAGCCTCTAGCAAAACTAGCGTGAAGGTGGATCTGCGAAAGGATTCACGGGGTTCTTCAAGAGTTTCATCACCCACTTTCACAAACTAAATTACTACTAGATCCTATTTGGCATGTATCTATCTATCAACTAGTGATGCCTACCAATGGTGTAACAGTGTGTTTGAATAAACTATAGACAACCTTGTGTAAGGCACATCACTAATATTGACTATCGATAATGATTATATCAGCAACGAGTATTATCAGTTAAATCTTATTGATAAAATAGAGGAAAGAACAAAAAGAAAGAGATAAATCTGTAATGCAAGGACTGTATCAGTTAGCGCCTTGTAAGTGGCTTATAAATGAAGACCAAGATAGTGCTTGAAAATTACGGCCAAGATCCTATTAATGAGCACACCGCATTCATAATTTCCAGATATAAGGCAACATCGTCCAATCTTCTTGTTATATACGCGACTTCCTTCAAGTTGTTCAATCTACCAAGATGATTCTAACAGTAAAAAAAAAAATAGACATTGAGGATGACATAGATGCCCAGTCATTTCTTTCAAGCTCATGTAAGGACTGGTATGGCAGTGGATATCTTTCAATGCCTGTGTTTTACACAATAAAACCTTCAAAGATTAAAAAGGATTGATATAAACAGTCCACATGGCAAACTTACTAAATTCTCAGACAAGAAAAGGCATTTGGGTGCACAGACACCATAAACTCAACCAAGTGATTAGTGGGATGAAGTCGCAGTTATTCAAGAATTAAGGAAAAGCCTCAAGCTATTTTAGTTGTTTTTCTTCATCCAAGCAACCAAGACGTCTCATCAATAAAACTTAGTAGAAAAGCCAATAAAAACTACAAAGGACATGTTGTCAATGCTACTATATTTTGTCCTTAAGTTTCTCTGTGAAAACGAAATTCGATTACCAAGTAGTAAATCTAGTGATTCATTAGATATAATGTCAGTTTCAATGTCAGTTTCATAATATTATTGAAGAAAATAAGGCACATCAGAAATTTGAAGGGCGTCCTTATTCCTGTCACTCTGATAAAGATAATAAAGAAAATAGTGGATTTAGTACAAAGAAACAAATGTGCAAAATAAGACATTAGATTGGCAACAAAATATTTCCCCAGAAGACTTTATATTTCTGAAGATTTTCATAGTAAGGCAAATTCTGGTGTACAAAAGAAAATTCCAAATCCTAAAAGAGATCGATCATCCATTAAAGTCTATTGAAAAGTCTTAACTTCTTCTGCACTTGTTAGTCAGGCATGGCTGCTCCAATAAATGAATTCATTAATAATATGTCAGAATACAATCATAAAATCAATTGCATTTTTAAACAATTTTTTTTTCTTCATTATATTATTGTCAGTAAGGCAATGCAATGACTTATTGAGAAAATGAGAGAAACATAACAAAGAGAATAATTTATTTTTTACGTAAACTTGATCAAACTGTACATAAAAAGTTCCTTTTTTTCAACCAAGTAGAAACTTTGTAGAAAATAAAATCAACAAGTGTAAATGCCCTCCTTCTAGCACCAGAATGTAGATGCATTTTATGGATTTTTCTCAACAAACAAACAAACATTAGTAGTGTTAGTTAAATCAAGCAAACCAAATAAAGAATCCCTATAAAATATTTGATCAATGCCTAGGCCAACAAGATAAATTAGAACAAAAACAACTAAGTAAAAGCATAAGCAAGATCAAACTTTATTCGATAATGGGAGTGGTGCTCCTCATGATGTGGAAACAAAGCCGTTTCCCACCCCTTGATAAGCAAGAATGTCAAGATGATGATGCTGAGAATGGAAGAGATTATGCATCAAGCTATGTTGTTGTGTGTTGTTGCAAGTTGTGGAGTTGTGTTGTAGAAATGCTTTGCATTTATAGATTCAAGGTTGAAAGATTGAAGGATTTTGATGAATGTGGGATCATTCATGAGTCAATGACAAGATGCCACTTGTCAAGATGTGAGAGGATGAGGGTTGTGCACATTTTGGTCAATGTGCCAGTTTGAAATTTGAATTTGATGAAGTGACATGTATAGGGGGGATGAAAGATGAATTAAATGCCAATTTTGACTTGTGTAAGAGACATGTATGTAAGAGCTCTTAAATGCTTTGTTGGATGGACAAGTCACGTGGGAGGGAAAATTCAAATTGGGAGAATATTCCCTCAAAGATGCCAAGTTGGAGGAAATTAGAAGATTTAATAAATCAAAGAAATGATTTATTGGTGCAAGTGGGTGGGTTAGTTAAGAGTTTAGATTTGACTCAAGTTGAGTCAAAAGCTAGAGAATGGGTGATTATGATTAGAGGTTAATTAATTCAGACTAATTAACTAGGAGGATTTTAGAGGTTTTGATATTTGATTTATTGAATCAAATAAGAAGAACTTAAGGACTTAATTAAATAATTTTATTTATTTAATTAAGTATGATGAAGCTAGGGAATTAATCAATAAATTTTTTTAATTGATTAATAGAATAATTGGATGTTAATTAGAGTAGATGTCTATTTTACGTATCTACAGAAACAATATAAAATACTTTATATGTGTTAACCCTATTAAATATGTGTTATGTAAATAACATGTTTGATATGTACTTGACACATTAATGTGTGAAGATAAAACATGTTAACCCTATTGAATATGTGTCATTGTCATCGTAGTGGTTGGAAAATTTCATACAAGTTATTTGTAAGGTACCATATTAAAACTAGACATGAAGTGTCTGATTTTATTCATGGAAAAGTAAGATATGTCCAAATGTTTAATTTGCAACATTAATTTTTAAGTCTATACATATATAGTCTATCGTATGTATGAGATTTCTAAGCATGGTCCTCCTTGTAATCTTCTATATTAAGGTGTAAACCTATGTTTTAATTTAATAATGTTTTTTTTTTATGGAATTTGGACCTTTTTGCCCATACAAAATAAAGGAACCCGCTTTCCACTTAGTCAATGCACTATCATCCCATTGCATATACAAAAATAACAAATTTCAATCTTTTAAAAGTGAAGTAGAGTTAGTTGATCCACTTGAATTATTTTATTTCATTACTCTATTAGCATAACATGTTACAATCCTCATAAAGTTGATTCATAATTAAATTTGCATATGTTTTATAGACATCCCAAATTTACTACCAATTTGCACCATGCTAACTCTATCATATTCTCATAAATAATTATTTAACTAATTACCCTTTGCCTTTAGTTTCTACTTCTTCCCTAAGATTAATTTAATTAAATCAATTAGCCCTAGTCCCAACTCTTCTAACTTAACTAATTAATTAATATTTAATTAGTTAATTAATTAATATTAATCATTATTACCCTTTCCTCTAGTATTTAAATCTATATCATCATTGAACTAGAGAAATACCACAAGTTAGAGGAGGATAATAGAGATATACTACAAGTAGATGTCAAAAAATAGCATGAGAAAGGAGCTATAAAGTAGATGCTAAAAGTACATGTAGTAAAGGGAGTTGATTGACATAGTGAGTATACTAATTATAGAATATTTGTAGTGTTTCAAGTTGGAGCTATGAGTGACAAAAAATGATCCTAACAATGAATGAAAAAAGTTAATATGGTGTTGCAATACAAATATTGCAAGTATTGATAACACTACAGGTAGACATGACAAAGAAGATAATAAGGAACATCATGAAGACACAAAAAATAGGCGGTATTAATTTGAAAGATGAGATTTATTTTAATTTAGAATAAATGAATTTGGTAGTTAAATTTTGTAAAAAAAAAATTAAAATATACTTTAGTCTATTGAAGATTAATTTATTTTGCTTAGCCATCAAGTGGATATTACCTTTGCAAGGGAAACTCACCTGAAGTCTCTACTGCTCTAGCACTTTTAGGATAAGGAGAAGTCTTGGGATAAGGAGAACTATTTGGATACGGAGAACCCCTAAAATAAGAACTCATTGGATAAGGAGAACTTCTGAGATAAGAAGAACTTCTGGGATAAGGAGAACTCCTCAGGTAAGGAGAACTTTTGGGATAAGGAGAACTCTTCGGATAAGGAGAACTCCTTGGACAAGGAGATTTGGTTTTATCTTCCATAAGGCTCCAATGAGGAGCGGAGGGACGACGAGTGGAGGGACTCTTTTGGCCAGAATCAGGGTTACTATTTTTAACCTTGCAGCAAGGAGTTGAAGGACCATTAGGAGTATAAATTTTAGGATTAGGTGTAGAATACTTCCTTGGAGTCATATTCTTTTTTTCTTTATTACCTTTCCAAACAGTGACTATCTCACCAATTCCATTCAGTGGTGTTCTAGATGGGCCCCAACGATTTCTTTTAATCCAATTCTTCAATTTTCTTAAAATGGACGAACCATAAAATAATTGTTGACTTTTTTTTTCATGATTGAGAGTGAATGCCAAGAAATTTCACTGATTTCCTTTTTGATCTTTGGTTCAAAAGGGTATTTCTCATTCACTCCATTGATGAGGAACAAAACCACTTTTTTCTTCTCATCAGCATGTTCAATAAAGTCCCCAACATTCAAAAGTGGGCCTATATCATATCCTACCTCTTCCATTGATTCTCTAATAGCACATACATGATCTTCATCGGGATCTTCCTTCTTTCCCCTAGGAAAACTCCAAGAACTGCTCTTCCAACCCTTTACAAGAAAACACCTCTCATAGGAGTGGTCCAAAATTATTGAGCCTGCTACTGGAACAGTGTCCTTAAAGGATCTGAATTCCTCAAGTATAGCATCTACATGGTTAGCATGGTAAGTTTTAAAGGGATCACAACTCTAAAACAAATGATAGGTGAAGTCTTTTAGAGTAAGGGGCATGATATTGGGATCCTCCTCTCTTATATTGTCCTCGTAGTGCCAATGAGCTAGCTCTACTTGAAACATTAGGCTTGGCATGAACTCTACTTCTTTTGGATTCATATCTTGCACAAAATTAACATATAACTCTTGCATGATCTCCTGTGAAGGATAAATAAAGCTACCTAAGTTTCTTTGCTTTCTGGATCTAGTTCGAGGAACCCTATAAATCGGAGTCATTGTACGTGGGGGTGCATGATCAAGAATACCAGGAGGAGTTGCAGAAATCGCACTATTACTAGTAGGTCGTGAAAGGGAAGGCTTCAGAAATCTAGGAGGAGGGTCCTGGGGCATATTTCCCATATAACTGGAACTTTTACGCATGGAAGGGATGATATATTTAGAAGGAGGAGTTGTAGGGATGACAGCATTAGAAAGGTAAGATTTTCGACATTTAGAAGGAGGGGGGTCATCGAAACTTTTATGCATGGAAGGGATGGTATATTTTCCTAATGCACTCATATTACTTATGTGCTTAGTAGTCCCTTCCTTCCTTCCTTTAGTAGCAAGGATGGATTTATGACTCAATAAATACAAGCTCAACAGTCATGTCTATTAACTTAGCGTTTGTAAACTTACAATGAAATATCGTTGAAGTTGTTGAATTCAATTTGTTAATATAATTTACAATAACAGTTTTTAATGAGATCAGCGGCTTCGTCAGCATTCTCCACAGAAGAGTTCATCTCTTAATTCTCCATCTGAGAAATCAGACCCAAGATTTATCACTTTCCTGCAATCACATTGATGCCAAAATTAAATGTCTTTCAATGTCTTGGAATGTCTCATCACCAGAGGGACCTTGATATCTTTAACAAAAATTCATAAATAACTATTCATTTCTAATCAATTGGTAATCTATTACTATTCTCTATTAAAAAAAATTGTTTATAAAGTCTTTATTGTTTGTTTAAACCCAGAGGGGTATTTTTAATGAAAGTTATTTTAAAATTTTGGACAGTATACAATTCCTGATTAAATTTGAAATATTATCTTTTGTTATATTAAATATTATTTCCATTTTTTAAATAAAATATTGAAATATATAGAAAATATTATAATTTAATTAGCAAGGATGATATGACATGACATACTATCAATTAAAGTACAAATATTTAAAAAAGAGGGTTAGAGTAGGTTGATTAACATGTTAAGATGTTTAAATTTGGATAATAAGTTGAAAGGATGTGGTAAAAAATCTTAGATCTTTGTTCATCTCAAATTAGTTTTCTTATTCTAGTGTCAATTTAAAAGTTACAAAATGTAGCAATTTCATGCAATGCTAGGGTCTAGAAAGGGAAACTTTTCAAGAGAATCATCATGGAATTAAACTAATAGTGTAAAAACATTCAATTGGGGGGTTTATCCTAGAGAAGTGAGGGCCATTGAATATTCTCAACAACAATGGTTGTATGACGGCTACAATTGGGTGCGGAATGGATAATTTTTTTAGTAGAGCCCCATGTATTCTAGACATTTGACACAAATTCATAATCCAAGAAATTTTTAAGAGAGAAATAAGATATAAATCTTCACAATGAATAGATCAAGAGTGTTAGGATGAAGAATCCTATAGCCCTTAACACCATTTGTATACCCAAAAAATATATAAATATTCTTTGTGGGTCCATATTATCTTTTTTTGGAATATGGGCCCATGTGGGGGATCCACACACACAAAGGTGTTTCACTAAGGGTTTATAACTAGTCCAAGAATGGGAAGGAGTTACCCCCCTCATATCTTGATGAGGAACTCAATTTTAAATATAAATGTGTAGTTGATGGCTTTTGCATAGTATGGTGGTGCTAGAGATCTTGAGTGTATAATAATGCTATCCTTTTCTTCCAAGGACCGATTCTTTTATTTTACAACTCTTTTTTGCTAAGTATTATAGGGAACTATTTTTTGTAGATCAATTCCTTCAAAAGCACAAAACTTATAAAAAATGTGGTTTATTTATTCTCCTCCATTATCTATACATAGAATCTTGATGGATTTTCCTTATTATTTCTTTGCAAATGCTTTGAAGTCTAGAAATGATTCAAAGAATAGAATTTTGTTTCAGAAAATATAAAAATTTGTTCCTAGAAAGATCATCAATAAAGTTCAAAATATATCAAACCCAATTCAAATATGTCCATGTGGAAATGGACCAGCCAAATCACTATGTATTAAATCTACAAGTTATGAGACTCTCCATGATTTTTCCTTATCAAAATTATCTAGATTCTTTCCAAGAATTCTAATAATTCATCCTTGATAAACACCATTCAAAAAATGAATTATAGGGAAGCTTGATACCATGCATGTTGATTGAGTTGATGTAGGTAGTGAAATTTTTTCTAACCTGATGATGCAATAAGTTGCTCACTTTATTTAAATGAATAAGAAAAAAATTCAAAGGATGGTCAAGAAAAAAGAGGAAAATTTTAAAGCCTTGGTTGATTATATGTGTTTCCCATTAATTTTTTAGATATACTATGTAGTTCACTAATGACCATTGTATGTATAATGAATTCAAATCACTTGTTAGAACTTGTATGGGTAATATGGTAAATTTATCTAGGAAATTAGTTGAAAAGGAAGACACACAAAACACCATGAATGTTTCATCACCAAAATCAATAAAACCTCTCCCAAGAACCTTCGTAGGTTAACCGTTACGCATAAGTGTCTCAAGCATAGAACATGGCTCCAAGGATGAGAAATTTTCTCATGTATTGGCTATGCGGTGAGAAGCACCTAAATTAATAACCTAAGTGTCAGGTTGTGAAGCTATTACAACAAGGATTTTTCCATTTTCTTCTTCCTTCCTATAATTTATGTCCTTTAAAGATTCTCTTAATGAATTCTAATTTTTCAATTTGGTACCTTAAAAATGTTCTTATAAAAAAGATGGGTGAGAGAAGCTATTTAATTTTACTCATCACCTTCAAGGAGATATTGATGCTTGATTTGAAGTCTTGCAAGTGTTACTACTCACAAAATAAATGAACAAACTCACATGAAAACATAATGCATGGCTAAAATGATGCTTTATTGAAATAAATGTTGTAATTTTGTTTATTCTACTCTTGACTTCTCAATTGCTCAATTATAATCTTAATTTACCTCTCAAACATGCTAGGATTAAAATGGTGTAAATAATTTATATTTATATACAATTCTTCTAATTTCCTAAAAAATCAAATATTGATATCTGACAATTGATTTTTGATTTTTAAATATTAAAATACTAACACCGAAATATTTAAAATTTAGCCAAAATGTGTTGGACAAGGGTGTTGGGAACCTAGTCTAGAACCATCCTTTTTGGGGCCTTAAACATTGATATTAAATATTAAATTTTTATTTTTAATCCCATATTTTAATTTTTTGAAGATATTTATAAAAAGGGGAAATCAAATGCATAATTAAGTCCTAGCTCATAGGGGGGAGCTAAACCTAGTGTTAAATTATCAAGGGTGACAATTTTTTATGTTACAATGCATAAGGAAACATCAAAAGTCAAGAATTAGGAACACCAAGAAAAAAGTAATTAGGTAAAAATATAGCTGAAAATCCAACTCTAAAAGATAACTTAAGAATTTGGGAGTTAGGGTTTAGAGGGAAAGCATGCTGGGAAGGTAAGGTCTAAAATTTGACAAATTAAACTTGAAAAAAATTCTCTTTTTCTTAGCCATTTTTAATTTTGAAACAATTGATGGGGGTACAACAAGGATTTAGATGAATTTTACATTGTCAAATATCTGGTCATTAAGGGTGAGAGCTTCAGAATTTTAGCGATTGATGATTGGAGATACTGATCAATAGATACTCAAGGAAATTGATGGCTAAAATCTAAATTTGATAGGTGGGTAAGTGCAACAAGATGGTTCCCAAAAAGGGGACTTAAGTGGACAACTTTTTTCTGAAATTAGGAAATACTGACCTTGGATGTGAAATTGAGGATACTTAAACTCAAAATTTTGAGATGGAACAAAAAGAAGGATTCAAGTGCTCTGAGTTTACTTTATAAACTACTAATTTAATTTGAAAATGGTTGAGATTAAGGGGTTCAAAGGAGGGATGTACACAAATTGGTGTTGCTTTTGTCAGAAAAACATATCATAGCAACTCTTGTACGAACCTCGTATGGTGAACTTTTTTTTAGTATTTTTAAAATCGCAACGGTCATAAGTTAGCTAACAGTATGTAGTTGATGCATGATTTTTTTGATAATTTTTTAATGAATATTTGATTTTTTACTAATTTGCGAAGTGGACATATCTTGAAAATAGAATTTTGGCCGTGCTACAACTACAAATTTTGGACACTAATTGATTTGTTTTTTTTTTAATTTTTTAATTTTGTAGAATGGAGTCTAGTTTCTAAAAATGTAATTTATTTAAAAAATTGATGAATGGTTAATTTATAACAAAAAAAATACCAAACACTACTTTTTGGCAAAAAAAGGACATACAGATAAAATAAATTATGGATGAAAGATTTAACATTTTCAAAAAGTGAAAAAAATTACATCGCTGGATAGCTAAGAGATAACCCAACATTACCCATGTGCTCAATTTTTTTGATATTGAACCACGTTCAATCCTGACAGTGAGCACAAACTCAATTATGAGAAATATGGTGGATTTTTTAAAAACACATTTCTAGTCATTGGGAATGCCCTCCAAGCCTTTGGGTTGGTATTCCAAGGCAAATACCAAGCCTAAGGCTCAAGAATTCCCAAAGCAAGATATAACACGAGCGCGTTATAATGCGCTCGCATTATATCTCACTTTTGACATGGTTTTTGCTTCTGCGGGGAAGATGTCTACCAGCACATAATGCGAGCGCATTATAATGCACTCACGTTATGTCTTACTTTATGTTAAATTCCAATATTTTAATGTATGTTGATATATTTTTATGTACATGTATGTCATGTAGGTATGTATGCTTGTATGTATGTAAGATTATATGTACATATGCATTATGCTTGTATATATGCATTTATGTATGTCTTTAGATGAAGGGAGAATTTAGAGAGAGTCTAGAGAGATGGAGAGGGGGTCGAAGTGAGAGTTTAGGAGAGAGGGAGTGGGAGAGAAGGGGTTGGATTGAGGGGGACTTCGCTAGGTATGGTGGGAGGGATAGAGGGAGGGAGAGAGAGAGAGAGAGAGGGGTGAGAGAGGGGGTGGGAGAGAGAATTGAGGGAGATGGAGAGAGAGAGGGGGGAGAAAGAGAGAGTTATGTAGGTAGGGTGCGAAATGGAGAGACTTGAGAGTGTGAGAGGGAGAGACTTTAGAGATAGGTAGTGAGAGGGACTGTGAGAGAGAGGGAGTGGGAGAGAGAGGGAGTGTGAGTGAGAGACCTGAGAGAGGGAGAGGGTGTGAGAGGGAGTGACCTGATAGAGGTAGAGAAAGAGTGGGGTTGAGTGAGAGGGACTTATCTAGGTAGGATTGGAGGGATAGATAGAGAGATGGGAGAGAGAAAAAGAGAGAGTTACCTAGGTAGGTTGCCAAAGGGAGAGACCTTAGAGAGAGGGGGTGGGAGGAAGAGACATGAGAGAGAGGGAGAGAGAGGTAGTGGGAGAGAGTGGGTTGGAGTGGGAGGGACATAAAGAGAGATGGATAGAGGGAGTGAGAGAGGGTGGTAGGGATTGATTGAGTGAGAGGTACGTAGAAAGAGGGAGATAATACATAGAGACAATTAGAGAGGGTGGGAGGGAGGGAAGGAGGGAGAGGTGAGATGTATAGATAGAAAAAAGTAATAGGGGTTGAGGGTATAGGGTTGAGGGATTAGGGTGGAGCACCTATAGGGTTGATGGTTTCTAGGGTATTAGGGTTTAAGGTTTGAGGGTTAAGGGAATAGGTTTGATGGTAGAGGGTATTTGGTTGAGGGTATAGGGTAGAAGGTTTAAGGTTTAATCGTTTAGGTTTGAAGGGTTTGGGGTTAAGGATTTAGGGTTAAGGGTTTACTTGGTTGAGGGTAGAGGGTTTAGGGTATAGGTTTGAGGGTATGTGGTTGAAGGATTAGGTCCAGGGTCAAATATAAGGGGTAGAGGGTTTAGGGTTTAAGGATTGAGGGTTGAGGGTTGAGTGTTTAAT